>OZ010616.1:52316845-52359345 GCA_963932145.1 Acanthosepion lycidas
TCTCTAATGTACAGTTCGCATCTTGGATAGTTCCTTTTACTGACAACTGTAAAAACTGCCTTATAATCTAAAAGTGTGCTTAGCTTTCATTGGGCTACTATTAATATTGTTCCATTGACGTATATTACAAAGAATTCCTAAAGCACGCAGACTATCGAATATATTACATATTACCATTTATTGAAATTGTGCCTCTGTTACAATTATATATGTATATATCGATCATCGGGAAATGACACCTATAATGTCTTTCTATTAGTAGAGGCGTTTAAATAAATGTGCAGCTTTACAATGTAAATATATTAAAAATCTTCAAAAGTTTATAAACTAGATAAAGTGTGCGTGTGTGTGTGTGTGCGCGTACGATCGTGTAATTTTTTTTTTTGTAATATTATGAAGGTTTTGTCTATATATTAGGTTGGTGCAAAAATAATGACGTAATAATGTTGTTTTTGACGTATTTTTTAACGTCAAAAAACGACATTATTACGTCATTATTTTTGCACCAACCTAATACTTGGAGTGAACTTAAGAACACATTTATTTTATATCCGCGCTAGAAATTTCCAAAGATTTATGGGCACTTGGTACTGTGTTTTTGTGTGCATTTATCTTTTCCGTGTCTAATAATTTAAAAGTTGGACTTTTTTCTATCTGTTTTCTATCTGTGTTGAGAGGATAAAGATAAAATTACTGATTTTTATTCTCAAATTATAAATATCCATAGATTTTAAAATAAGCAATAGGGCATAAGATTTGTGACAAATTATGAATGATTTTAAATACTTTCATAAATACATAAATATATAATCTATGATAAATATATAAATATCGTTATTGTCTTCTGTAAAATGGTTTTTATATTAATATGTTATCATTAGAATATGTCAAATTAAATTGTACACTTAGAAATATACTAATTCACATTTCTAAAATAAGTTATACAACATCAAAAGTATTAAATTACGCAAAAGTCTTAAGAATTTATTTGTGGTATCACTAATAATATCCTAATAATAATAATAATAATTATAATAATAATAATAATAATGTGAATTTCGAAAAATCATGCTCATGAGTTTTCCCAGCTTGATGATGATGATGATGATGACGACGACGATGTTGCTGTTGTTGTTGTTGTTGTTGTTGTTGTTGTTGTTGTTGTTGTTGTTGTTGTTGTTGTTGTTGTTGTTGATGATGATGCTGATGATGATGAACGCTACTGCTACACTAGACTTGGCTCTCATGACTTCTGATTTTTATTGGTTGGATATGCAAGCATCTACGTCTTGGTGAATTAAAATGTGTTGCAGCAAATATCCAGTTCAATACCCCACAGATTTACTTGTCTGTTGACCGACCATAACGAGTTGGGCGTATTCCCCAAAGGTTGATGTATTGGGCATCTCTGTTCATCAGCGAAATCAGTATGGGAGGGAATCAATAACAGCAACAAAATACAACAAAAGTTGTTTTCGCTTCAAAACCGTTGACCAGCATATTCCTATAGAAAAAAAAAAAAAAAAAAAAAACGCTGTTAAGGCAAGCTAATTTTGTAAATAAATCCGTCAGTATTAAGAAATAGAGGCATTAATAGAAAATCATATAATGCTCAAAGACTTATCTTCCAACTCCGAGTTTCGAAGAAATACCTCCACAATTTAAGGTAATTTATTAACAGATATCATATCTAGTTTAAAATATTATGCTACGGAGTTTTATGATGTGTTGAAGTTTTATCAAAGAAAGCTGAATAATTAGCAGTCTTATAAATATTTCTAAGATGGTAAACATTACATAATTGAATAATTTGATTCTTATATATATATATATATATATATATATATATATATATATATATATATATATATATATATATATATAATATAAAAGTGAACATAGAAGTCAACACTTAGAGGCCTCTAAGTGTTGACTTCTATGTTCACTTTTATATTTACACACGCTCTATCTCTGATATTGAGCACTTTATTCCATAAATATAGCACACCTTAAGACTACATATATATATATATATATATATATATATATATATACATACATGTGTGTGTGTTATGATATATATATATATATATATATATGTGTGTGTGTGTGTATGTGTGTATATGTATGTGTTTAATCTTTTTTGAAGGTCGTAAGTAGCAGCGAAGAAAGAAAACGGAATAGACCAAGAAGGCGAAATGAGTCGTCCTCCTGGAGGTTAGCATCAGCCATGCTAATGGAAGGCAAGATTAGTTCACTATAATGACTAAAAGACAGCAGTTTCGTTTTGGAGGCAGGGTTAAAATTTACACTCCAACTGATCGGTCACCATTTTCGAGAGCAGCTCCCAATTCAAATTTATCGGATCTATCGGCCTTACTATTAAGACTTTTAAGAATAAATAGTTGTATCATCAGCATAAATACCTAGTTAGTGACTGATGACATCGGGAAGGTCGTTGATGAATATAGGGAATAATGTAGGTTCAAGGATAGAGCCCTAGGGAAGACCTGCATTAATATGAAATGATCTAGAGGAATGTCCGTTCAAGGCGATCATTATTATACGATTTATTAGGCTGATAGACAAATTAAGTAATAACGATTAAACACATCATTGTGAAATGGTCGAACTTCACTTAATGGGTGGTAGACAAATTACATTGAATAAAGCCTCACTACAAACTGAAAAATTCGTCTTAAAAATGAAAATATCTGCTTTACTTTTAAACTATTATGTACTTATATCTTAAACCATATATATATATATATATATATATGTGTGTGTGTGTGTGTGTGTGTGTGTGTGTGTGTGTGTGTGTGTGAAAGATTTAATTATTTATCAGCTTATCCCAAAACTGCGATTGGTCCTACACAAGAAAATTACCATGATGAAATCTGTGTGCAGGCAATTCAGCACTGTTTAGACATTTCCTATATAATAAAAATGACAGATATGGAATATATATATATATATATATATATATATATATATATATATATATATATATATATATATATATATATAATGAAAATCGAGAACTGACAATAATAGTGACGGTAGTGACTAGCAATAATGAATTAGATCTTTCGATAGTGCAATATTTCTTAATTAAATAATGACAATATATATATATATATATATATATATATATATATATATATATATGTGTGTGTGTGTGTGTGCGTGTCTTCATACCACACATATATATTTGAACAATGATCTGCTGACCGATACTCTAAATGCGCATAGACATACGTACATATATATATATTTATATACGTACATTAATCGCATTAATATTGCTGATTGATTCTATGTATGATTATTTCTTTATATATAAAATATATGCTGCCTAATATTATATTTTTATAAAAAACAATTGATCCCGCAGTATGAAATTCCTGAGAAAAAAAAACTACTAAGACATATCAGTATATTAATTGAACTATATACTTAGTTCATGCCATGTTAACTGAAAACACTTGTAAAAAGAAGAATTCGCAGATATACCATATTACAAAATTCATATAAAAATTCTCACTTGAAATGTTGAACTTCAGCGTTGCGACTCGCACGTTCCGAGATTGTAGAACCGTCAATAAATAGCACATTCTTTAAAAACCTCTTTCGGTCGACAAACAATTATTTTGTCTTCAAGTTTTAAATTTAAAGGAAAAAAATTACAGTCTGATGATAGAGACATAGATCTTCGAAAGTACTTGCTTAACTTAAAAAATATACACTCGAAACATCTGACAACAGTTTTATAAATGAGGATCACATCATTCAATGGATGAACAGTATTTTAATGCATACATTATGTTTCTACTAGCGAAGTGATTTCACAATTAATCGCATTAATATTGCTGATTGATTCTATCTATAATTATTTATATATGTGTGTGTACGTATATAAATATATATATGTACGTATATATATATATATATATATATATATATATATGTACGTATATATATATATATATATATGTGTGTGTGTGTCTGTGTGTGTGTCTGTCTATGTATATATGTATGCATGTCTATATGTATTTAGTGTATAGAGTCAGCAGATCATTGTTCAATCATATATTATTACATACAGCAGACCTGTTATTTTTTATCATGAACCTTTCCAACTTTGTATAATGTTATATTTAACAATACATATATATATATATATATATGTATGTGTGTGTGTGTGTGTGTGTGTGTGTGTGTGTGTGTGTGTGTGTGTGTGTGTGTGTGTGTGTGTGTGTACGCATTATTTATGCATGTATTTTAATAATTGTGTATTTGGACACCAAGTGATTTCTTTTCTGGAGTTTTTAATTCTTACCTTAAACACAGTTCCTAATCATATCAGTAGTCTTCAATTAAAGTTGCATATTCATATTCATATTCATATATATACATATATATATATATATATATATATATATATATATATATATATATATATATATATATATATATATATTCCTTGTCGGCCGTATTCAATAAAAGATGTTTGAAAGAGAATTTGCCGCTAAATGAGTGATGGAGGTAATTTTGAAATCTGGACATGCGGTCTATTATGACCTTAATGGTTACAAGATCTGGCAAAATAATAAAATTAACAAATAACGACATATTTAAAACTTATTCTTATTTTATATTATTAGGAAAATAAATAATAATGGAAATGTTTTACAGTTTTTAAAAAAGTTATTAGTATTTCTTTCTTGGCTCTTTCTTGATATTTTTTTACAAGTATCCATATCATATTTCTAGTTAAATTTTAAATTATAAAAATGTCAGCTATTACATCAAATAAGAAATCGAATACTAGAATACTAGAATAAACATTTTTTTTAAATAAATTTAACAAAAATTTAAATTAAAACAATGTTGCAACTAATTAAATTGATTTTGAAACAAAAACGAACTTTTTTCAAAATCTGAAAAGAAAAATATAAAAGGTACTAATTTTCATATAATATCTTAATTTAATTTATTTTAATTATTATTTTACTTTTGCTATAATTTTAATGTCTATATTTAAGAAATCATTCTTCACTTTTTTACATTTCCTTTTCTACATTCAGCGGGTGAAAGCATGTACGAAACCCTGCCCTCGTCAGCTGCCAATCAGGGAAGGTAACACAGTTTCGGCGGCTAAGGCGATACTGCCACCTGTAGTGCCACCAGCAGCATTTCTCACAGAACTGGATATTGTTTTATGTGTAGACGTGTCAGTCTCTTGTTATTTTTTTTTTGCAACTGCATGTCATATTTTCAACCCTGTGTTGAAAGCGTTTGCTTTTGATCGTTAACCACAACGCGCTAGTAGAATGGAAGATAAACAGATGTTTCACATCAAAACTAGCATTGTCTGGCGAGCATAGTTTTTAATTGATTTTGTTTATTTTGGATCTAGAAAATTTTCAGTCACTGTCATTTAGAGTTATTGAAGAAGGGTATAACTCTATCCATGATTTCCCAAACAGCCATTATTATTGACAGATCATAAAGAAAAGAAAGCTGAGGAAAGTCATGATAAGAACAGGAACAACAGATCACATTCATGATGTGTTTTGGACATACATGACCCCGTTCTGCGTTCTTTTTGAAAGCATCAAATGCGATAAACATTTGTAATTTATCGCACTCCACACCACGATGTCGAGTTTTGAAGTTGTGTTTCGTGGGTGAATACACTATGGAGAATGCGGCTACCCAGGTCTGCATCGAACACACAAATGATCATCGTTTGCATGAAGGTAAAATCTGCTCTAATCTATAATACACTATAAAGTATCATTAGATCAGGCAAGTTACCCCCACGGCACGGACGTTGAGACGTGGAAACATAACTAGCTACAGGCAAATGTGTCTGTAGACTTCAGTATGTTGGTGATTACGGCTCTTTACAACCCTCTCTCTCTCTCCTTTGCAGCTCTAGATTTGACTTTTTGCTAAAGCTCGTTCTTCAGCTTGTTTCATGTGCCGTGCCCTTTGAGGACATGGGCGCCACGTCTTTTTACCTCTTGAAGCTCTTAATAAAATTTTTGTCTCTACTAATACCTTTTTCTTCCAACAATTTGCTCAAATTCGTTAGATAAATCGTTCTTTCTTTTGTTTTTAATATGCATTATGAGTCTTAAAATTTCCAAGCCCTCTTTCCTCATTATGTGGCCTTAGAAATTTCAACTATGCCTTTCTCATTCTAAGTAGAAGTGTCATTTTGCTTCGATTTTGCTTAAAATTTGTTTTTAATGACATTTTTCTGCTTTTGTTGTTTTTTGTTTTTTTTATATTTGCTTAGCTTCTGGAAGGGATCTTTCACTATTACAATGCGCTTTTTAATTTCGGTGTCGTATTTTCCGTGCCCTTTCCTAAATATTTCAGTTTGTTGTACTTGCTTGATTTTCATATCTCTGATTTGTAATTCACATCTTGTACTATTAATATTGCTCTCAAGATACTGTCTTTAAAATACAATTGATGTCGCTATTGTCAATCACAAGGATTCTAATCCTACGAAAACAAAGCTCCGACCCGACAACAATGATTCTAATTAAACCAGGAGAAAACGCGTGTCATTTACGACATAATGTGTCACCATTTCCCCCTAATTCGTTCAAGTATAAGCTATTTATCGAATATTCTGATCAAAATCGTTACTCAGTTTGCTGCAACAATCTTATTTTTTATTTTTTAATTACTATATATATATATATATATATATATGTGTGTGTGTGTGTGTGTGTGTGTGTGTGTGTATGTATGTATTAGATAGGAAAAGACAAAATTTATAAGGTATTTTTATAAAAGAAAAGCTAAAAAAAAAATAAACTTGATAAGTTCTGGGACGAAACCGATTGTTTTTTTTTTTAGCTTTTCTTTTATAAAATTGCCTTACAAATTTTGTCTTTATATATATATATATATATATATATATATATATATATATATGTTCGCTATGGTACCTATACTTTTTTTTTAAATTTAAGCACAGAACTAGACTGGCGTCAAGATCCCATCAATTTACAGTTGAGTTGGCTAGATGTCACCGTAAGTTCTATGCGAACAGTTTCTTTTTTACCACTTCCCGCTTCTAGCTCCATGCTTTCCAGCCAACTTTAATCTGCAATAATTTAAATGCATTATCAACCACTATCTACTGTTCTGATTACTCTTTCCTCTTCCCACTCATTATTAATGTTTCTCTTCCTAATTCTTCCACATCCTGTAACCCCTTGTGTCTTAGTGGCTTTACTGCCTTTCTTGTGGAACTCCCTTCCAGTTCCATGGTTTCCAACCAACTTAATCTGCAATAATTTAAATGCATTATCAACCACTATCTACTGTTCTGATTACTCTTTCCTCTTCCTGCTCATTATTAATGTTTCTCTTCCTAATTCTTTCACACCCTGTAACCCCTTGTGTCTTAGTGGCTTTACTGCATTTCTTGTAGAACTCCCTTCCAGTTCCATGCTTTCCAACCAACTTTAATCTGCAATAATTTAAATGCATTATCAACCACTATCTACTGTTCTGATTACTCTTTCCTCTTCCCACTCATTATTAATGTTTCTCTTCCTAATTCTTCCACACCCTGTGACCCCTTGTGTCTTAGTGGCTTTACTGCCTTTCTTGTGGAACTCCCTTCCAGTTCCATGTTTTCCAACCAACTTTAATCTGCAATAATTTAAATGCAATATCAACCACTATCTACTGTTCTGATTACTCTTTCCTCTTCACACTCATTATTAATGTTTCTGTTCCTAATTCTTCCACACCCTGTGACCCCTTCTGTCTTAGTGGCTTTACTGCCTTGCATGGGGTAATGCCGATTAAAAAAAAACAATACATATATATATATATATATATATATATATATATATATATATATATATATATATATATACATTAGGGATATTTTTCGATATATCTGTTCAATTTTTTCATATTTATGCTGGTCTGATTGAAGACAATCGAAAGCTTTTCGCTTACGATTCTTAAAATCTTTTCTTTGGTTCAGTTAATTTTTTTTGTTTTCTGGAGAAAAGTTGACTGTTGTATTCCTAACACGTTTGAATTTCATTAAACCATTATCAAAAGATTTCATGTTGTTTATAGCTCTGTGTATATGTGTATACACGACTTGCTTTAGTAGTTGTAGCATTTTACCTGTCAGTGGATATTGTTTTTCCAGTATTCGCGCCAATTTGGAACGCCGTGTCGTGAAGACACGTTAATTGAAAAAAGTAAAACCGACATTACAACCAATGATGCATGAACTGTGATCATTGCAAAATATCAAAGAAAATACACATAGAAACAACATTAGAAGTTAAAACACTTTATCAGAAAAACTGGAGATGCTGTGAAGAGATCCGAAAATTCTGTCCAGAAAGTAGGAAAATTGTATGAAATATATAGAAATTGAATTTTAAAAATAAGGCTTAACAAATATATATATATGATTAATACAAATGAATGATGTTATGTGCCGGACCCGACTAAAGAGTTTCGTAGACGCCCTTTTCTGTAATTGTTCAGTCCAATCTTCAGGAGATTTCAACAACTGACTGCTGTTCTTCTCATTTTTCGTTATCTTTGTATCTTTGTGTGTGTATGTGATTAACAAGTTCTGAGTTGTATTAATGACACAAATTAATTTAAAATTAAATCATACATATATATGTGTACGTGTATGTATTTGTACACACACACATATGATAGTAAATGACTATTTTCACCTACAAATTTTAATTTTAAATTCGCTAGATTTTTCAAACTGTTTATGCTATCGGCTTGTAGTGTACTGTTTATTTGGAGAAATAAAGATAGTGAGTATGTAATAGGGGACTTATTGCGAGGTGTAGGGAGAAGGAGGCACTGTTACTGGAATTATATTATGGAGTTAGGAGAGCCTGGGTAATGGAGGGAGGGGGAGACCGATGAGCTGACCTACATGATCGCACGGGGATTCACGGAAATTAACGAAACCGTGAAAAACAATCAAGCCGTAACTTTGGCAAAATGAAAGATAGTTAATTCGGAATTATTGGTATTAAACTCGTCCATATATAAGAGCTCAAAGTTTTGGGGGAGTGTTTTCAAAGATTTGCAGGGAATTTCGATATATATATATATGTATGCGTTCCCATGCGTTTGTCCACGTTAATAATAGCTACTTGCATAGTTGCCTACACAAACATACGCTTAGATATCTACATTCAAGCACATACATATATGTTCTAGCTGACATGTATCTACAAAAACCCTATGTTAGGATGAAACATTTTCGAAAGGTAATAAGAGGAGTTTAATTAGAAAAGTCTAGGCATTAACTTAGTCGTAGTTAGACGGAATTATAAGACAAAGGTGAGAACGAATTAAAAATTATTGTTAGGTACGAATGTATAATCATTATTATTTAATTATACATATATATATATATATATATATATATATATATATATATATATATATATATATATATATATATATATATATGTTCATTTTATAATTAAAAATTCGAAACGTACTTTACCATACCACAGGTCACTACAACGCACAAAGAAGAAGAGAAATTGGAATTTAAACTGAACTAGAAACAGTTAATATTTCTACTTCTTCATCCATTTGATTCTTTGTCGAGGGTGTTTTTCCTTAAAAAAAATGATTACAAAAGAATGTAAATATTAAATTGTATAATTAAAACCTGGATTATACTTTATATTCTGTATAAGACAAACGGTTTTCAGGTCGGCTGTAACGCACACGTATTGACAGGAGAAAGTTCTATATGGATCGTGATGTTATACACTACACCTACTCATGGTGTAGCTAAGAGCTAGAACTGGAGGCCTATTACAAAATGTTTGAATTTCACAAGTTTTGGGAAAAGACTTTAACTTTTAATTTCTTTAATTACTTTTCAATTAATTTTGCAGTATAAAAATATTACATTTGCTCTTATTTTATAAAAATCTTTTATAAAAAGTCTCTAAATCGTCTCATATTTTTTTAATAAATATAGAATTATTATATATATAAAACGTCTCTTATTTTAAAAATATTATATTTGCTCTTATTTTATTTTTTTAATGCTAAACTAAACTAAAATTTAACACAACTTTTCAACTTTTTCACTTTAATATATTACTTCTAAAAATTTTAATTTTCTCAATAAGTTTATAAACTTTATTGTTATGGATAACAATATCATAGAGAAAAATATTCAATTAACAACATGTAACAAATAATGGTATTTTTAAATTTCACAGTGAAAATCAAGATCGAAAAAAAAACTGTATTTGGAAGAAATGTCTTTGCTACAATTTAAATATAACAAAAATTAAAATTAACTTTCTTAAGAGAGTTTTGTAATATTTTTAAGATGAAAGACTAGAAAAATTCGTATTAATAATTTCTTTAAATCAAAATTATTCATTTTTCGGTTAGATGATACTGGCTTGTCTAAATCTAACTTATTTTTGTTTAAGTTTTCGTTGCAAAAATTAAAGTTACCATATACGAACTGTGGTAAAAATTCAACAAACTTTTTTACTTGTTAGAAACAAAAAAACAGGTTAAGCAACAAAATAAATTTTATCTATCATTAGTATATTTGTTTTTATGAATAAAATTTTCATAGCGAAGAATATTAAATTAATTTTTAATGAAAAATGTTAAATAAACCTGCAAATGACAAAATTAAGATAACTTAAATTATATATATTATTGAATTTAACTCCAAAACTTTGCGCAATAAACTTATAATATTATAACAAGTCGTATGAAAATAAAATAAATAAATCTTATATTTAATTGTACTTACAGAAGTTATTCTATAAAAACAAAAAAATTGCTCTTAGTTACTCCATGAGCAGGCCTATAGTATAGAACGCAATGTATTTGAACTAACCTCTTATTTTCAGTGTCTTCGTTGTACAGTTAACTAACTGTAATTATTATTTTTTGTTCCTGTAAGAAGAATTTGCTTTTTTAGTATTTTTGTTTCGTACTTTTTCTTTTTTGGGGGGGTAGTATTTTCTTCTAAAAATTTTATTACAAAAGAAAAATAAATCTCGTACTAATGCCTTTTTACTTGTGAGTGGGGAAGTGTAATATTTTTATTGACGCTGGTGTTCTTAATACCATTACGTGTACATAAAATTGTCGAGTGATTTTATCAATACATTTACTGGAAATATACAAAGACTATATGTACACAAAATGTGGAGGGAATGCAGCAAAGAGAGAGAGTGTAGTTTGTTTGTTTGTTTGTTTGTTTTGGGGGGTGGGGAGTTGTTTATTTGCTTCTTTTTTCTTTTTTTTTCTTTTTTTTTTTTTTTCTTAAATGATGAAAAAAACATAAACAAAAGTGAATAGCCTGCTTCGAGGTGCTATTTTGTGTACATATGAATATTTTTCTTGAATATACAAAAATCCGTAACCACGTCCCCTATATTAGTTGTCAATTTTTACAATTGTATTGAACGTTGATACTGTCGAACCTTGGTTGAGGCAAGACACACTTTCATTCGTTTTCAGAAAGGTAATACGCGTATATGTGTACATACAGAGTCTTTCTAAAAGTGTGAAGTGCTGAAGTGTATGACACAAACCCAATTTTTAAGTAAAAAATATATTTATTTGTTTTAATCACATTTCATGGTTGTATATATACATCAGTGTCATTGACAACAAGAAAAAAAAAGCGTGATAAAATTTATGTCTCCGTGTTTGGTGAAGGGTGTTTTCGAATGCTATTGTTCGTTAGTTTCTGAATAGGTACCATGAGTGTTTATCCCAGTCCCCAATTTAGCATTATCTAACATTACCTGGGCGGAGGGTGGTGGTCGTTCATGTGTATGTGGGTGTTATTGCATAGACGGACAAAATATCAATGGGTAATTTCAGTCCGAATTTTAGTCTCTAAAGTTTTCTCAGCTGTAACACTGGTATAAATGTAGTGTATGTGCGCGTGTGTATGTAGGGGGCATATTTGTTGTTCTTCTTAATCTTATTCTTAGGTTAATAAATGTTCAGTATCCTCCCCGTGCAGGTCATGGGATGGAGAAAAAAATTTAGAATAGTTTTTATTTAATTTATCTCTAAAGAATCTGTGGAAGTTGGATATCATATGTATTTTAGGAGCGGGATCTATAGAATATTTGTTTAACTCTTTTCTCTTTCTGTGTATATTTCTGAGATTGAGGTATTATATACACTATTTACATTGTTCGGACTATCGTCCTATTCTTTGTTGTCATATTTATCACAATGTTTCGGCCGTTGTACGCTCCGGCGATCTTCAGGTGGTTGGAATGCCGCTCGCAGAGGTAGACTGTTCTAATTCCACCTGCCATGTCTAATGGATGTCAGTTATCAGTTATACTTTGTTGCCATATTTATCACAACGTTTCGGCTGTTGTACGCTCCGGCCTTCTTCAGATAACTTATAACTGACATCCATTAAAGATGGCACGTGGAACTTGAACAGTCTACCCCAGAGAGCGAAATAAGGGGTTCAGTTTGACATTCCAACCACATGAAGAAGGCCGGAGCGTACATCGGTCGAAACGTTCTGATAAATATGGCAACAAAGATGAGGACGATAGTGTCTTTCCTCTTTATATATGTTTTGGGTTGGAGATAAAACCATGATCTTACAAATCTTGAAAGATTTTATGTATTTCAACTCTAATGCTTAGAAACAGTTTTTGGCAAACAGTTTTTTCCCCACAAAAAACGGTAATTTCCTTGACAATTGGATACACTTTTCTACATTTGTATTAACTATACACTTTTGACTCCCTCAAAAATGTTTATTTACATGATTATATAAATGTGTGAACCAAGTCAGTCAGTCATGTGCCATACATGATACACGCTTAGGAGATCATGTATCTTTCGGCAGATTTTTTTGTCATTCTGATGTATAGACTTTGTATATCATATTCCTTCCCCTCAAATCACACACAAACATGCGTGTGTGTTAAGAAAGAGAAAATCAAATTTACCAATTTTGTAAAGGAATCCTCAACAGGTGTTTAAAAAAAGAATTTAAATTAAGATTAATTTATTATTTTGAGACAAGTAATCCACTGAATAGTCAGTCAGTTATGTGCTATGCTTGATATACGGGTAGGCGATCATGTATCTTTCGATACATGACCGACGAGTTGGATTTTTTTCCCGCAGTCGGTATCCATTTCTTCCTGCCGTAGACCAGTTGTCATCCAAGTCTATAGAACCCGGTCTGTCCTGCTATTTACCCATAGCTGGAGTGGAGGGGAGAAGAAAAGGATTCATACTTTTCCCAAGGGTATTAGCATGTAAGTGAATGTAACGGACTCGACTGGAATGCGGTATTTAATATTACTTTTTATAAAGATTTATTGTTTTATTCAATTGAGAATAAATCTTTTTATTCTAAAATTTATACAATTTTACCAGAATATGAAAACCAATGACAAGGTAATGAACATTGCTGAAGGAGTCAAAACTGTATACAATATTGATGTCAAGGGAATAACTGTCTTCACGGACATGAAGATTAAACATCGCCTAGTTTTCTTTTTGCCTGCATTATTGTGAATGGTTCCCGTGTTTTGAAAAGGCAGGAGATAATTGTAATTTTCAACCTATTAAGAACCCTCAAAGGATTTTATGATTACTCGATACCGTGTTAGTTTTTATAAGCGTGCAAGTGGTGTAAGAGCACTGTCTCGTCCCACGCAGCACCGCAACACTGGTGTGTGGGTGGTTTAAAATAAGACAGCATGAGGCAAAATCCCGCCTGTCAAATCGATTTAACCGTTCGTGGACGACGCCACGACATGAAAAGTGGCAACAGCCGAAGGAGTAGCAATGACGGATGTCGCCAACACTGAGAATCACGTACAGAAATCGTGTAAATGTTAAAAATCGCATAAGGATTTTATGTTTTAATATATTTATAAAATCATAGAATGATTTTACTAGAAACTTATCTCCTCAGCGTAATTTGCGCTGATTATATAAACTCTAGTGTTTACGGTATGTGAAGTTATGGTTGAATTTTGGTCATTGATGCAGAAAATTGACTTGTTATTACTAGCTTAAATTCCGGATGAAAATAATGCCCCTATAAAAAGCAACAATTTATTTCTTGATCCTCTAGTTAAGGATTAAATAGTAAGGGAAACTAGGTTATTTAGCCTTGTTAGGCAACCAGTATAAGAGAAGGATAACTTTAAATTCAAAACCAGCTCGGTGTAAGGTGGGCACCGTCAGGCTAACTTACCCTAAAATGATTCATTGCTGAATATATATATACATATATATATATATATATATATATATATATATATATATATATATATATATATATATATATATATATATATATATATGCATATATATATATGCGCGGTGGGACGTAGAAATAATTTGGTTGGTGCCAAGGCGCTCGATTAGTTCACTAGGAGTTTGGGACCACCAAGCCTTTGAGAAGGAAATTTTTGATACAGGGATTTTGAAAAAAAAAAGTACTCACTTTTTAAATGACAGTCAATGCGGTGTTTATTGACTTGCAAACAAGAATGGTTACAATTAAGAAATATTAATGCTTACGGATTTAGAAAGAAGGTTAACAATTTAAGTTTAATATTAAATGAAATTAAATTCATGAATCTGAAACCTATATGCACGCATGTATTGTATATATATATATATATATATATATATATATATATATATATATATATATATATATATATATATATATATATATATATATATATATATATATATGTATGTGTGTGTATTAAAAGTGATATATATATTTGTAAATATATTGGTATATATATATATATTGTTAAAGAGATAGATAGATAGATAGATAGATAGATAGATAGATAGATAGATAGGTCTTCAGTAATTTACTCCCATATCGATGTTCCCACAATTGGACAGATTTATTATCAATTTGGTATTTTTCCTTTTGTAAAATAACATTTCAAATGATTTTTATGTATTATTTATAAATACCTATGGATTATTCATTAAAATATGCTCTAGATATAAAAAATAATACAAATATCTTGTAAACCTTGAATTCATTCAATTTAGCATAAGCAATACTTATAGTAATATTATTTTTCTTCAGTGGTGTAAGAATCCGCAATTTTACTTTTTTTTATCTGTGCTTTAATATATCGGTAGATTTTTCCCAAAGTATTGGTCAATAAATAATGATAGTTTTCGATATTTTATTAAAATACCTTAAAGATATTTATAAGATATCCGGTATACCTGATAAGTTTAATATTCTGGGTATGCTTTTATTTCATTTCTATGAATACTTCTCCTTGGAAACGAAAAGCAAGCTTCTTCTTCTTCTTCTTCTTCTTCTTCTTCTTCTTCTTATTATTATTATTATTATTATTATTATTATTATTATTATTATTATTACTATTATTATTATTATTATTATTTTATTATTATCATTATTCTACTACTACTACTACTACTACTTCTTCTTCTTCTTCTTCTTCTTCTTATTATTATTATTATTATTATTATTATTATTATTATTATTATTATTATTATTACTATTATTATTATTATTATTATTTTATTATTATCATTATTCTACTACTACTACTACTACTACTACTACTACTTCTTCTTCTTCTTCTTCTTCTTCTTATTATTATTATTATTATTATTATTATTATTATTATTACTATTATTATTATTATTATTATTATTATTATTTTATTATTATCATTATTCTACTACTACTACTACTACTACTTCTTCTTCTTCTTCTTACTATTATTATTATTATTATTATTATTATTATTATTATTTTTATTATTATCATTATTCTACTACTACTTCTTCTTCTTCTTCTTCTTCTTATTATTATTATTTTTATTATTATTATTATTATTCTACTACTACTACTACTTCTTCTTCTTATTATTATTATTATTATTGTATTACGTTGGTGCAAAAATAACCAACCTAATACTTCTACTTACAAAAGCCATAAATAATATGTGGCGATTGTAAAAATACAGATATGAATAAATCTATCTGTAAAGAGAAATATCCCAAAAATAAATCACATGTGGGAAACCTTTTATGACAACGTGTTCTGTTCCTTGAGGGACTTCAAGGGTAGAAAATTTATTTAGTAACCAGTATATAAGAAATGTTGAGAAAACAAATTTTTAACATTATATTTCTATACATTTCTGCTATATATAAATCATTTCTTTCTTCAGTTGGCGCATTTTGCAACGCCATTGTGGTCACCACTGTCCTCAATCGCACAAATGTAGCTCGTGTTGATATTCAAAGCAAAATAGTGACATGGTTTGTCGGTCCCTTTTGCACTAGTGGTGTTGCAGTTACCTCGTCCCTCCTCTCATAATTTTCTTTGCCCACTGGTATATAAATACAGATTACCTAATAAAATGTCCCCTCTTACCTTGATAAAGTTCCACAAGGAACGAAACACGTTGGCATAAAAGATTTCCCTCTTGTCTTTTCTATTATATATATATGTATATATATATATGATAATTTGAGGCACACACATACATATATATATATATATATATATATATATATATATATATATATATATATATATATATATATATATATATATATATATATATATATTTATATATATATATATATGCGTGCCTCAAATTATTTCCAGCATGTCTTTTATTATTATTATAAGTAGTAGTAGCATTGTTATTTTGCTTTTTTGATTTTTCAACTCCGCCCCCATCAATTTTTTTTCCCATGAGAGCTTAGGTAACAGCAATATTCTTTGTAATATTTTAACTCTATTCAGTTATTATCATTATTTTGGATGTTGTTGCTTTTGTTGTTGTTGTTATCATTATTGTTGTTGTTTTTGTTGTTGTTATTATTATTATTGTTTTTTTTTTGTTTTTGTTTTTTTGTTATTCAATCATGAAACGCATCTTCGCGTGAAGCTTTGCATTGTTTAAATCAAAATTAATTCTTGCTAACGTACAACTGCTTTTGCCTTATTGTACGTATAAAGTTTATCCAATCGCTACACGATTATTGCCTGTTTTCTTAATGAGCCCGCTTTTTTGATTAGTATGATTTGTGGCAAAACCTGTTACACCAAGGAATAATCCAAAAAGTGTACCATCAGCATTAAACAACAACAATAAAAAGCAAGCACACACATGGTCACAGCATACAAAAACATGCAAACACAAATTCACATATCCACACGCAAGCATATACACATAAACACACGAATATTCAAATATAGACATATATGATAACTATATCAAAAAAGAAGACATGATTGTATTAACAAAAATGTTTATTTATAATTTTAACAAAGAACACCCTAATAAATAAACTCAGACTGAGGAAGAATTAGCACAAACTCCCGAAAGAAATGCTAAAATAAAACCATGTGTTTGTGAAGACCGTTTTTCGCCAAATAGGACAATTTTGCAGCGATGCTATAAAAATATATATATATACAATTAGTAAGAGGACGAAGAAGATAAAACTAAAAGCATTTACACAGTTTAGTTGAAATGTTCCTCACAAAAATTTACATAAATATTTGATGTATATATCAGTCAATTGATGTCAACTATTATATTACCCATTTAATGTATAAAATTTTGCACATTAAATAAATTATTGTGAAATAACGAATGCCTCGTTTTATTTTTGTTTGTTGTTTTTTTTTTTTAACTTTCTATGTGTTAAATATATCATTATTGCTTCATACATTCTATAATTTATGGATATCCATAATCTCTCAAAATTTAAATCAACATATCACGTTGAAGAAGAAGTATATTTAAACAGTTGGCAGAAAGAGGATTACCAGAGATAGTAAAAAGACAAAACTTCTTAAAATCTGCAAAGTCCAGGAAGTTGTGGAGAGCTACGATTACTCAGGACCTAAATAGGAAGAAGAAGCTTCTTTATATGTTTGGAAGGACAGAGATTAAGGGATTTAGCAGAAAGCGAAGGCTTACTAAGAACCACGAAGGTCTAGAAGTTGTGAAGAGCTATGATCGCTCATGTCCTAAATGGACATAACACATATTAGAAGAAGAAGAAGAAGATGTAGAAGAAGAAGAAGGCTAATGAAGTTTTTGAGGTCTAAATGGACTATAGACACATAGGAAGAAGAAGCTTCTTTACATGTTTGTAAGGACAGAGATTAAGGGATTTAGCAGAAAGCGAACGCTTACTAAGAACCACGAAGGTCTAGAAGTTGTGATGAGCTATGATCTCTCATTTTCTTAATAGACATAAACATATTAGAATAATAATAATAATAATATTAATAATAAAAATAATAATAATAATCAGAAGAAGAAGAAGGCCAATGAAGTTGTTGAAGCACAAATGAACATAGACTCATAGGAAGTAGATGCTTGTTTGAATGGTTGGTAGTACAGGGATTAAGGGAGTTAGCAGAAAGCGAATGCTTAATAGGAAACACGAAGGTCTAGAAGTTGTGAAGAGCTATGATCGCTCATTTCCTAAATAGACATAAATACATTAGAATAATAATAATAATAAAGATAATAATCGAAAGAAGAAGAAGTAAAGAAGAAGAAGAAGGCTAATGAAGTTTTTGAGGTCTAAATGGACTATAGACACATCAGAAGAAGCTTCTTTATATGTTTGGAAGTACAGAGATTAAGGGATTTAGCAGAAAGCAAAGGCTTACTAAGAAACACGAAGGTCTAGAAGTTGTGAAGAGATGTGATCGCTCATTTCCTAAATAGACATAAACATATTAGAATAATAATAATAATAATAATAATAATAATAATAATAATAATAATAATAATCAGAAGAAGAAGAAGAAGAAGGCCAATGAACTAGTTGAAGCCCAAAGGGACATAGACTCATAGGAAGTAGATGCTTGTGTAAAAGTCTCCCCTGTGGTATTAAATTTCCTTAAGCACAGCATGGGTATGTGGAACACCAAACTATACCTTAGTCACACCAAGGGCACTGCCATATCCAACCGTCTAAATATTCGACGTGGAATCTTTCAAGGAGACTCTCTGTCACCCCTTCTGTTTTGTTTGTCCTTAATCCCCCTTACACATGAACTGAAGAACAGTAGCTATGGTTACAAAATAAATAAGAAAATATTCAATCACCTACTCTACATGGATGATCTCAAACTCTTTGCCAAAGACGACAATGAGTTGAAAGGCCTCCTCAATATTGTAAAATACTTCAGTGACGACATACGTATGGACTTCGGATTAGATAAATGTGCAAAAGTAACATTCAAGGAAGGTAGAATTACAGAAACACCCTTAATAGATTTAGATTTTGTCACAAAGATTAGGGAATTGGAGCATGATGAAGCTTATAAGTACCTAGGAATTAGCGAAGGAGATGACATACAACACCCCCAAATGAAGGAAAAAATAAGAAAAGAGTACTACAGGCGTGTACGTCTGATACTAAATACTGAACTAAACTCAAAAAATAGAATATATGTTTGGAAGGACAGAGATTAAGGGATTTAGCAGAAAGCGAAGGGTTACTAAGAACGACGAAGGTCTAGAAGTTGTGAAGAGCTAAGATCGCTCATTTACTAAGTAGACATGAAAATATTAGAATAATAATAACAATAATAATAATAAGAAGAAGAAGAAGGAGAAGAAGGCTAATGAATTTTTTGAGGTTTAAATGGACTATAGACACATCAGAAGAAGCTTCTTTATATGTTTGGAAGGACAGAGATTAAGGGATTTAGCAGAAAGCGAAGGCTTACTAAGAACCACGAAGGTCAAGAAGTTGTGAAGAGCGATGATTGCTCATTTCCTAAATAGACATGAACATATAATAATAATAATAATAATAATAATAATAATAATAATAATAATAATAACAATAATAATAATGAGAAGAAGAAGAAGAAGAAGAAGAAAGCTAATGAAGTTTTTGAGGTCTAAATGGCCTATAAACACATAGGAAGAAGTTTCTTTACATGTTTGGAAGTACAGAGATTAAGGGTTTTAGCAGAAAGTGAAGGCTTACTAAGAAACACGAAGATCTAGAAGTTGTGAAAAGCTATGATCGCTCATTTACTAAATAGACATGAACATAGAATAATAATAACAATAATAATAATAATAATAATAACAAGAAGAAGAAGAAGAAGAAGAAGAAGAAGAAGAAGAAGAAGGCTAATGAATTTTTTGAGGTTTAAATGGACTATAGACACATCGGAAGAAGAAGCTTCTTTATATGTTTGGAAAGACAGAGATTAAGGGATTTAGCAGAATGCAAAGGCTTACTAAGAACGACGAATGTCTAGAATTTGTGATGAGCTATGATCGCTCATTTCCTAAATAGACAGAAACACATTAGTATAATAATAATAATAATCAGCACAATACACCGGCTGAAACTGCAAAATACTGCAGAATACACCTGCTGCAAAATACTTAAAAAAGACAGCAAAGACGAATGCCACCGACCAGATACAGAAGCGATGTCAAGATAAACCGCTTCATGGCAAATACTCTGCCCGTATCAAACAAGCTGATGTAGACAAAACCCGTACCCATCAGTGGCTACGTAGTGCAGGGTTGAAAGCGGAAACTGAAGGTTTTATCCTTGCTGCCAACGTTTGCTAACTAGGAATTATCAAGCACATATACTAAAATATTGTGTCCCCCCCCAAATGTAGATTCTGTGATAAATATCCAGAAACGATTGATCATCTTGTATCAGGTTGCACGATGTTGGCATCCACTGAATATAAAACCCGACATGACAGTGTGGGCCAATATCTGCACAGGAAAATCTGCAACTTCTACGGGAAGGAAACTGAAAGAAACTGGTATGAACACCACCCAGACCCGGTTACGGAGATAGGACCTGTTACAATTCTATGGGACTACACAATACACACTGACAGAACAATCAAAGCCAACCGCCCAGATATCGTTATTAAAGACCACAAACAAAAACGGTGCCTCCTTATTGATATGGCAGTCCCTGCTGACTGCAATGTATCTTTGAAGATATTCAAAAAGCTGTCAAAATAAAAGGACCTTGAAATAGAAATCTCAAAAATGTGGCATATGGGAACATCAACAATCCCTGTTGTAGTTGGAGCCCTAGGACTGGTTGGAAAAGATTGCAGTAGACTAATTGAAGGGATTCCTGGAAGTCCATGCCTCAAGGAGATACAAAAAATTGTTCTGACAAGTACAGCCCACACTTTACGAAGGGCTCTATCTATGTAATTTCTTTCTTTTTTTTTTTTTTTGTCAGTGGAAAGTGTCATGATGCCATTTCTAACCTTAGGTCACTGGGCAGGACCCGGAAAGAAATGTGTAAATACCAGAAATCAAAGAAAATAATAATAATAATAATAATAATAATAATAATAATAATAATAATAATAATAATCAGAAGAAGAAGAAGAAGAAGAAGGAGGCCGAAGAATTTGTTGAAGTCCAAATGGACATAGACTCATAGGTAGTAGATGCTTGTTTGAATGGTTGGTAGTACAGGGTTTAAGGGAGATAGCAGGAAGTGAAAGCTTACTAGGAACAACAAATGAAGAAGAAGAAGAAGAAGAAGATGAAGAACAAGATAAAGAAGAAGAAGAAGATGAAGAAGAAGAAGAAGATGAAGAAGAAGAAGAAAAACAAGAAGAAGAAGAAGAAGAAGAAGAATATAAAGAAAAACAAGAAGATGAAGAAGAAGAAAAACAAGAAGAAGAAGATGAAGAAGAAGAAGAAAAAAATGAAGAAGAAGAAGAAGGCTAATGAAGTTCTTGAGGTTTAAATGTACATAAACTCATAGGAAGAAAATGCTTGTTTAAATGTTTGGCAGTAGATGGCTAACGTATTTAACAGAATACGAAAGCTTACTAAGAACAACGAAGGTCTAGAAGTTGGGAAGAGCTATGATCGCTCATTTCCTAAATAGACACGAACATATAATAATAATAATAATAATAATAATAATAATAATAATAATAATAATAATCAGAAGACGAAGAAGAAGGCCAATGAACTAGTTGAAGCCCAAATTGACATAGACTCATAGGAAGTAGATGCTTGTTTGAATGGTTGGTAGTACAGGGTTTAAGGGAGATAGCAGGAAGCGAAAGCTTACTAGGAACGACAAATGAAGAAGAAGAAGAAAAAGAAGAAGAAGAAGAAGAAGAAGAAGAAGAAGAAGAAGAAGAAGAAGAAAAAGAAGAAGAAGAAGAAGATTGTTTAAATGGTTGGTAGTACAGGGTTTAAGGGAGATAGCAGGAAGCGAAAGCTTACTAGGAACGACAAATGAAGAAGAAGAAGAAAAAGAAGAAGAAGAAGAAGAAGAAGAAGAAGAAGAAAAAGAAGAAGAAGAAGAAGAAGAAGAAGAAGAAGAAGATTGTTTAAATGGTTGGTAGTACAGGGTTTAAGGGAGATAGCAGGAAGCGAAAGCTTACTAGGAACGACAAATGAAGAAGAAGAAGAAAAAGAAGAAGATGAAGAAGAAGAAAAAGAAGAAGAAGAAGAAGAAGAAGATTGTTTAAATGGTTGGTAGTACAGGGTTTAAGGGAGATAGCAGGAAGCGAAAGCTTACTAGGAACGACAAATGAAGAAGAAGAAGAAGAAGAAGAAGAAGAAGAAGAAGAAGATTGTTTAAATCGTTGGTAGTACAGGGTTTAAGGAAGATAGCAGGAAGCGAAAGCTTACTAGGAACGACGAAGTTCTAGAAGTTGTGAGGAGCTATGATCGCTCATATACATGGACTTGGTGTTTACATCCGGGATAATCTTCCAGTAACCAGGGAATTGTTCCTCGAGCTCCCGGACTACTCTTTCACGTATTTCCCGCTTTCGCTACAAATCTCATTTATCTTCATCTCTCCCCCTCTTCCCAAGACTGTAGTATATTAGACATAATAGCTGACAGTATAGAAAAGGCACTTTTTCTCCATCCATCTGCGAATATCTTCGTCTTCAGTGACTTTAGTGCTCACCACAACACGTGGCTGAAACATTCCAAAGATACTGATTCTGTTGGTATACAGACATCACATTTTTCTATTGCCCAATCCCTCACTCAAATCGTTGACTTCCCCACTCATTTCCCTAACTAAAACGAGCAAAAGTTTTCTCTACCGGATTTATTTCTTTCCTCCTCTCTTCGCTCTTGCCGAGCTCTGATTCTTGAGAGCATAAACCACAATGACTCAAAACGAACTGCTTTTCACAGCAATATCGACATGACAAACGCGCTGACACAGTTCATCCTCGTATCCAGGGAACGCTTCACTTGTAAGGAAACTCCTCTGGGCAATCGGTCCCTATATGCTGAATAGACGATAAAGTCGTTAGGCAGCACGAGTATAGACCTCGCTAACAGTGAATCTTCTAGATCGTGGACACATCCACACCGAATGACAGATCTCTCAATCCCCTCGCATTCAAACATATCAACTTCCTAGCCATCTTTTATTTCTAGACATATACCGGACGAAAATCTGCGCAGCTCATGACACCGACAATTTCACTGACGTCCGTAGGGAAGGTAAGTTTTACGGCTCAATCTGAAAAGCGGTAGAGAAAAACAGTGGCCCTCCCAAAACAATTTTTCGAAATTTTATTGAGCTATAGAGACGCTACCGTCATAACCCTAAGCCCCGGGAACGATTCTTTAGCGGCAGAGCTAAGGACCCAGAACTTTAGTCTGCACTGTGTTCCTAATTAGGGTAATTGCCCCAGGAGCCTTAAGTGCATTTGAATAAGGGCCTTCCTATGCGTAGAAAGGTTGCACTCGGTCACAAGTCTAGCAATACGGCAAATCCCCCACCCCGTCTGGCAATACCTTTTTTGGCTTGGCTGCAGAAAGGAGATACCTGAGCTTTAGAGAGAGACGAATGGTGGCTTCTTGCCTTATATGAAGTTGATGTTTCTTTTTCTTCGTTTCTTGTTGACGATTGCTTTCTCTTCCCTGCTTCTCCCTCATCTTGTTGGTACAATTCTCGTCCGTTTCCTCCTCCCTCTCCTTTTTAAGTGATGAAGATCTTGGTGCGGGCATTTATTTCATCTTCATCAACTGTTCTTGTTACGGCTGTTACTGTTGCTGTTACGGCTGCTGCTGTTGCGGCTGCTGTTGTTACTGCTGCTGCTTCACCACCAATATTCAGGCTCCATCGAGTCTCTCCTGTCGTCCCCCTGCTAACACCATCTTCCAAATTTTTATATCTGGTTAGCACAGCTTCTTGGGGCAACGGCACAGCCAGGAGGTCAATACCGGAAATACACTTACAGTAATGCTGGTTCATGCCAGCAAATTTCTTCTTACGCCTAGGGTTTCTTTAAGGTGTCGGCTACCAGTAATCCCTTCAATGAGTCTATCGTAATCTTTTCCAATCAGTCTGAGGGCTCCAACTACAACTGTAATTATTGATGTCCTCATGAACCACATTTTTGAGATTTCCATTTCAAGATCCATGTATTTTGATAGATTTTTGAAGATCTTCAAGGATACATTACAATCTGAAGGGACTTCCATGTCAATAAGAAGGCACATTCTGTTTTTGTGATCTTGGGCATTTCTTTAAGGTATCGGCTGCCAGTAATCCCTTCAATGAGTCTACTGGAAACTATTCGAATAAATCTGAGGGCTCCAACTACAACTGGAATTATTGATGTCCTCATAAACGACATTTTTGAGATTTCCATTTCAAGATCCATGTATTTTAATAGATTTTTGAAGATCTTCAAGGATACATTACAATCTGAAGGGACTGACGTGTCAATAAGAAAGCACATTCTGTTTTTGTGATCTTGGGTATTTCTTTAAGGCATGGGCTACCAGGAATCCCTTCAATGAGTCTATCGGAACCTTTTCCAATCAATCTGAGGGCTCCAACTACAACTGGAATTATTGATGTCCTCATGTGCCCCATTTTTGAGATTTCCATTTCAAGGTCCTTGTATTTTGATAGATTTTTGAAGATCTTCAAAGATACATTACAATCTGAAGGGACTGGAAAGAAAATATGACACTGAACATCCTTTCAGGAACATTCAGCTTCTTAAGGTCAATCCAAAGAGCACACCTTTACACATCTTCTTTTCTGGATAAATACTCTGTAAAAACTGTCCAAATTATCTGTGTATCCAAACACAGGCCTATTAGCCATTATCAAGTATGGGTTCTTGTTTAAATCAATATGGGTATATATATATATATATATATATATATATATATATATATATATATATATATATGTGTGTGTGTGTGTGTGTGTGTGTGTGTGTGTGTGTGTGTGTCCGTGTTTCTGTGATTGTGTCTAAGACATGCGGATGTTTTTAGTTTAATTTCGGAACCCTGATACTGATATTATTGAGAGTTGGCTTTTTTTTATTATTTTAACGTTTTTTGTTTTTTGTTTTTTTTTATGATGAAGCTACTTTTGTCGTATTTTCCATGAATATGTTACAAGCGAGGTTGGTAGGTCTCTGTGTGTCTGTAAATGGATGCTAATGGAGCCCTGGTCCGAGAAAAGCATAGTATGTCCTCTTGATAGGGATGTTGTTGTATGTCTGATGTAATTATTATTTGTGAATCTGTTTACATAAATAATGTTTTGAAAATAGAACAAAAACTTTAATTTTAAGTTTAATTTAAAGTTTAGTTTTTAGTTCCGAAACAACATGATAATTTCTGTATCGCGATGAATACTTATCTTTAAATAATATATATATATATATATATATATATATATATATATATATATATATATATATATATAAGAAAGAACAGTAAGATATATAATCTGGTGTTCTTATAGATATTTTTATTTTTACAAAATAGTGCTCAATGTAAATTTAATAAAATAAAATGTGTAAAAAATCCAGACGACATGCATTTAACGGATGTCAGATTTCATTGAAAAATACATCCCTACCCCTACCAAAATGTAACTAATAACTGATACATCAAAGTACAGACATAATGAACACGCAAACACCCCTTGTCTGGTTGAATTGTATTTCTCTGTATCCTTGGAAACGTGAATTATGATTTTGCTGTGTCTTTAAAACCCAGTCATTTTAAAAGTTACTCCAAAATTTGCTTGAGGATGAAATGAAACTAATGTCTTTAATTTTATTACAAAATTAAATTCAGAGCTTTCAGCTTCCATTTTTGAAACATGGTTAGAACTGTGTAGCGAAAAAATACATATTTTAAATCAATTAATATAATATATATATATATATATATATATATATATATATATATATATATATATATATATATATATATAGGTGCATATCAAACAGATTTACGAAAGTAATTACGTACAACCAATTTACAACCATTTTTGAGGTGAACTGATAACCGACTAATATCTGCTGACAAACATTACAGGTAATCTTCAGGTAATCTATCGCAATTCATGTTGGGAATTATACAGTTTCTCGTATAGCCTTGTTGTGATGTGCTATTTTAATGGTGAAACTTTTTTACCTATTCATCATTTGTACAATTAACAAATGATCATGTTTCCAATATTGTGAACGTGGTATGATAGATTAATACCCTTGTGTAAGATATGAATTTATTTTCTCCCCTCATCCATGAGTTATATACTAAAAGTTGTATATGGAAAATTCATTGCTATTCACAAAACATTATTAGTGCAATATTCACTACCCTACAAAAATATTCTCATAATTCTAAATATATTTCGGCTTTAAATGAGACACAAAGGGTTGATAACACATAAAACTGAAATCAATAAATCAGTAGATCACAGTATCGATTGAGGAGCTGAAAAACAAAATGTCTAATATACCGTAAAAATAAAAATTTCATAAAGGTTAATAAAGAATTTCATAGTCACGTAACTCCCACTGCAAAATTGTTTAAAAGTGATAGAAGCCCTTATTACAATCAAGAAACCAAACTTTAATAATATTAATTATGAACATGGCCACAATATGCTACCCGTAGTTGGAAATTAAGAATAAATATTTTTTACAAATTTATATACTGTCTAGAATAGAAATTAAACACCATGTATTATATTTGTTATAACAAAAAATAAAAATAGCTAACAGTTATGATGAAGTCGTTTGAATACACATTTAAACAAGTTTTAAATTCATTACGACAAGAAAAGACACTTGTACGTATTCAAGAAGAGATTATGAAAATAAAAGCTAGACAAAAAGTACCTTGTCACTTTATTCAAAGAAATATAAATGGAGAGAGAGAGAGAGAGAGAGAGAGAGAGTGAGAGTTTTGTTCTTTTTTTTTGGTTTTGTTTTTTTTTTTACTATTAGGTTGGTGCAAAAATAATGTCGATTTCTCACATATGTTACTATGTGAGAAAACGACATTATTTTTGCACCGACCTGATATAAACACATTCCCTGTTATAATTTTTGTCATCAACCTGAACAATGCATTCACTTATTCTTTTGTCTGTTTATGAGTCAGAGTACAATTGTTAATTGTTTTAACACTGATCTTTCTCTTTTATCCTACCTATCATTATCTATCTCAGCCTGTTCTCATATATCTATCTAACTTTATATATATATATATATATATATATATATACATATACATACATATATATATATATATATTATACACTGTTGCATTATAACATGTAATTACTTAAATATTCTCAGGTAACAGTAAATATTTATTGCTCTACTCTCGTATTGAGCCCTATTTTAAATTAATGTTTTGAACAATGTAATTTTAGTCTTCATTCTTTTACATTTGTATATTTATATATATATATATATATATATATATATATATATATATATATAGTTAATACAGATATCAACATTTGTCACTTAGTTGATTGATATTGCCATATATATATATATATATATATATATATATATATATAAGTCAACGTTGAAATCAACACTTAAAGGGAACAGTCTGTTTCATGCTAGATACAATCATCATGCCTGACGATCGCATCTAAGTACTGACGCTGAGACTGAGCACTTTCTCCCAGAAATAGAGCACATCTGAAGACGATATTTCTTCATAAAAATATATATATATATGTATATATATATATATATATATATATATATATATATATATATATATATAGCATTTCATCTTACATGTATCTATCTATCTATTTCAATCTTTATACCTATCTAGATATATGTACATTTTTAGATATATATATAGAGAGAGAGAGAAAGAGACAGAGACTAATGAAATAAAAAAAATTTTCAGCTGATTTATTCCAACATTTACATATATATATATATATATATATATATATATATATATTGGACATATATATGACCACTCTTTCAGTCTATTACCATATTACCATCTATTTATCTATCAGTCTATTCATATCTATCTATCTATCTATCTCAGTCTGTTCATATCGATCTACCTATCTATCACAGTCTATTCATATCTATCTATCTATTTCAATCTATTCATATCTATCTATCTATCTATCTATCTATCTATCTATGTTAGTCTTTTCATATCTATCTATCTATCTCAGTCTATTCATATCTATCTCAGTCTATTCATATCTATCTTTCTATCTATCACAGTGTATTCATATATATCCATCTATCTCAGTCTTTTCCAATCTATCCATCTCAATCTATTCATATCTATCTATCTATCTATCTATCTATCTATCTCAGTCTATTAATATCGATATATCGATCTATCAATCTATCTCAGTCTATTCATATCTATCTATCTATCTTCGTCTATTCATATCAATCTATCTCAGTCTATTCATATCTATGTATCTATCAATCTTAGTTTATTCATATCTGTCTATCTATCTATCTATCTATCTATCTATCTCAATCTGTTCATATCTATCTACCGGTCTATTCATATCTATCTATCTCAGTCGATTCATATCTATTTATCTATCTATCTCAGACTATTCATATCACAGTCTATTCATATCTACCTATCTATCTCAGTCTATTCATATCTATCTATCTATCTATCTATCTATCTATCTATCTATCTATCTATTCAAATCCATCTATCTATTTATCTATCTATCTCAATCTCTTCATATCTACCTATCTTTCTCAGTCTATTCATATCTATCTGTCTATCGCAGTCTATTCATAATATATCTATCTATCTGAGTCTATTCATATCTATCTATCTATCTCAGTCTATTCATATCTATTTATCTATCTATCTCAGTCTATTCATGTGTATTTATCTATCTCAGTCTATTCAGGTCTATCTATGTCTCTCAGTCTATTCGTATCTATCTATCTCAGTCTTTTCACATCTATCTATCTATCTATCTATCTCAGTCTATTCATATCTATCTATCTATCTATCTACCTGTCTATCTCAGTCTATTCATATCTACCTATCTATCTATCTACCTCAATCTATTCATATCTATCAATCCATCTTAGTCTATTCATATCTATATATCTCAGTCAATTCATATCTATGTATCTATCAATCTATCTCAGTCTTTTCATATCTATGTATCTATCTATCGCAGTGTATTCATATTTATCTATCTATCTATCTATCCATCTATCTATCTGTCTATCTATCTATCTATCTATCTATCCATCTATCTATCTATCTATCTCAATCTATTCATATCTATCCATCTCAGTCTATTCATATCTATCTATCCATCTTAGTCTATTCATATCTATCTATCTCAGTCTATTCATATCTATGCATCTATCTATCTATCTATCTCAATCTATTCATATCTATCTATCTTGGACTATTTATATCTATCTATCTATCTATCTATCTATCTATCTATCCATCTATCTATCTATCTATCTCAATCTATTCATATCTATCAATCTCAGTCTATTCATATCTATCTATCTATCTATCTCAGTCTATTCATATCTATCTATCTCATTCATATTTATCTATCTCAATCTATTCATATGTATCTATCAATCTCAGTCTATTCATATTTAACTATCTATCTATCTCAGTCTATATCTATCTATCTATCTCAGTCTATTCATATCTATCAATCTATATCACTCTATTTATATCTATCTAACTATATTAGTCTATTCATATATATCTATCTCTCTATCTATCTGAATCTGTTCATATCTATCTGTCTATCTCAGTCTATTCATATCTATCTATATTGCAGACTATTCATATCTATCTATATATCTATCTATCAATCTATCTATCTATCTATATCAGTCTATTCATGTCTATCTCTTTATCTCTGTCTATTCATATCTATCTATCTATCTATCACAGTCTATTCATATCTATCTATCTATCTATCTCAGTCTATTCATGTCTATCTATCTATCTATCTATCTCAGTCTATTCATATCTTTCTATCTATCTATCTATATCAGTCTATTTATATCTATCTATCTATCTCAATCTATTCATATATATCTATCTATCTTTCTCAGTCGATTAATATCTATCTATCTCAGACTATTCATATCACAGCCTATCCATATCTATCTATCTATCTCAGTCTATTCATATCTATCTATCTATCTCAGTCTATTCATATCTATCTATCTCAGTCTATTCATATCTATCTATCTATCGCAATCTAATCATATCTATCTATCTATCTATCTATATCAGTCTATTGTTATCTATCTATCTATCTCAGTATATTCGTATCTATTTATCTATCTCTCTCAGTCTATTCACAGGTTTCTATCTATCTATCTATCTGTCTATCTATCTATCTATCTATCGCAGTCTATTCGTATCTATGTATCTCATGCAATTCATATCTATCTCTCTGTCTCTCAGCCTATTCTTATCTATCTATCTATATCAGTCTATTCATATCTATCTATCTCAGTCTATTCATATGTATCTGTCTATCAGTGTATTCATATCTATCTCTCTATCTATCTCAGTCTATTCATATCTATCTAATCAGACTATTCATATCTATCTGTCTATGTGTCTATCACAGTCTATTCATATCTATCGATCTCAGTCTATTCATATCTATCTATCTATCTATCTCAGTCTATTCATATCTATCTATCTATCTATCTCAATCTGTTCATATCTATCTATCTCAGTCTATTCATATCTATCTATCGCAGTCTATTCATATCTCCCTATCTATCTATGTATATCAGTCTATTCATATCTATCTATCTATCTCAGTATATTCATATCTATCTATTTATCTATCTGTCTCACTCTATTCATATCTATCTATCTATCTATCTCAGTCTATTCATATCTATATCTATCTCAGTCTATTCATATCTATCTATCTATCTATCTATATCTATATCTATCTATCTATCTATCTATCTATCAATCTATCTATATATCTATCTCAGTCTCTTTCTATCTATCTCAGTCAATTCATATCTATATATCTATCTATCTATCTCAGTCTATTCATATCTATCTATCGCAGTCTATTCATATCTCTCTATCTATCTATGTATATCAGTCTATTCATATCTATCTATCTATCTCAGTATATTCATATCTATCTATTTATCTATCTGTCTCACTCTATTCATATCTATCTATCTATCTCAGTCTATTCATATCTATATCTATCTCAGTCTATTCATATCTATCTATCTATCTATCTATCTATCTATCTATATCTATATCTATCTATCTATCTATCTATCTATCAATCTATCTATATATCTATCTCAGTCTCTTTCTATCTATCTCAGTCAATTCATATCTATATATCTATCTATCTATCTATCTCAGACTATTCATATCTCATTCTATTCATATGTATCTATCTATCTCAGTCTATTCATATCTATCTATCTATCTATCTATCTATCTATCTATCTATCTATCAGTCTGTTCATATCTATCTATCTATGTATCTATCTCAATCTATTCATATCTATCTATCCAGTCTATTCATATCTATCTATCTCAGTATATTCATATCTATCTATTCATCTATCTATCTCAGTCTATTCATATCTATATCTATCTCAGTCTATTCATATCTATTTATCTATCTATCTATCTATCTATGTATCTATCTCAGTCTTTTCATATCTATCTATGTTAGTCTATTCATATCTATCTATCTATCTATCTCAGTTTATTCATATCTATCTATCTCAGTCTATTCACATCTATCTATCTATCTGTCTTTCTATCTCACTCTATTCATATCTATCTATCTCAGTCTATTCATATCTATCTATCTATCTATCTACCTATCTATCTCTGTCTATTCATATCTATCTATCTATCTATCTATCTATCTATATCTATATCTATCTATCTATCTATCAATCTATCTATATATCTATCTCAGTCTATTCCTCTCTTTCTATCTATCTCAGTCAATTCATATCTATCTATCTATCTATCTATCTATCTCAGACTATTCATATCTCAGTCTATTCATATGTATCTATCTATCTCATTCTATTCATATGTATCTATCTATCTCAGTCTATTCATATCTATCTATCTATCAGTCTGTTCATATCTATCTATCTATGTATCTATCTCAATCTATTCATATCTATCTATCCAGTCTATTCATATCTATCTATCTCAGTATATTCATATCTATCTATTCATCTATCTATCTCAGTCTATTCATATCTATATCTATCTCAGTCTATTCATATCTATTTATCTATCTATGTATCTATCTCAGTCTATTCATATCTATCTATCTATCTATCTCAGTCTATTCATATCTATCTGCCTATGTATCTATCTCAGTTTATTCATATCTATCTATCTCAGTCTATTCACATCTATCTATCTATCTGTCTATCTATCTCACTCTATTCATATCTATGTATCTCAGTCTATTCATATCTATCTATCTATCTACCTATCTATCTATCTCTGTCTATTCATATCTATCTATCTATCTATCTATCTATATCTATATCTATGTATCTTATGTATCTTCATCTATTTATATCTATCTATCTATCTATCTTAGTCTATTCATATGTATCTATATATCTATTAGGTTGGTGCAAAAATAATGATGTGATAATGTTGTTTTTTTATGCATTTTTAACGTCAAAAAACGACATTATTAAGTCATTATTTTTGCACCAGCCTAATATCTCAGTCTATTCATATATATATATATATATATATATATATATATATATATATATATATATATATATCTCAGTCTATTCATTTCTATCTATCTATCTATATATGTATCTCAGTCTATTCATATCTATCTATATCAGTCTATTCATATCAATCTAACTCAGTCATTTCTTATCTATCTATATATCAGTTTATAGTCATCTATTTATCTGTGTCTGTCTTAATATTTTTATGTGTATTAATTGATTCATATATATCTACCTGTCTGTCTATCACTTTTTTCAGATTCTATTAATATACACCTTTCTAACATATATATATGTGTGTGTGTGTGTGTGTGTGTGTTAGTGTGCGTGTGTGAATTACTGTACACAAAAGTATTCGCTACCTAGACTTATTTGAATGTTTTCTCTTATTCATTCTACATGTGATTTGATCCTACTCAATACTTCTTTTATGCTTCATGTCCTTTGAGTACGTGGGTGAGCATGGCTCTTCACAGCTTCTTTCCCCTTTTAACTTTAAATAACATTTATCAACTTACAATCTCTTACTCTCTATCACTCTCTCTCTCTCTCTCTCTCTCTCTCACTCTCTCGGTATCACTTGCCTCATTATGTCTTGTAATTGTTCACTATTTACATTATTTGGACTATCACCCTCATCTTTATTCTGGAACTAGAACAGTCTACCCCAGCAAGGACACATGGCACAGAGGATAAAGGCATTAGATTCGGTGATAGGACCCAAAAGAGGGTGTGTTAAGGCAGTGGAGAACTTTCAGAGGGAAATTAATAGGAGATAACTGATAACTGACATCTATTAAACATGGTATGTGGAACTAGAACAGTCTACTCCAGTGAGCGAAATAAAGTGTTCAGTTTGACATTCCAACCACCTGAAGAAGGCGGGAGTGTACAACGGCCGAAACGTTGTAATAAATATGGCAACAAAGATAAGAACAATAGTCCAAATAATATAAATAGTGTACATAATACCTCATCTCATAAATATAGACAGATACTGAAAGGCCGAAACGTTGTAATAAATATGGCGACAAAGATGAGGACAGTAGCCCGAATAATGTAAATAGTGTAGATAATACCACATCTCAGAAATATAGACAGATACTGAAGGGCCAAAACGTTCTAATAAATAAGGCAACAAAGATGAGGATGATAGTCCGAATAATGTAAATAGTGTACATAATACCTCATCTGAGAAATATATACAGATACTGAAAGGCCGAAACATTGTAATAAATATTGCAACAAAGAAAAGAACAATAGTCCGAATAATGTAAATAGTGTACATAATACTTCATCTCAGAAATATAGACAGATACTGAAAGGCCGAAACAGTTGTAATAAATATGGCAACAAAGATGAAGACAATAGTCCGAATAATGTAAATAGTGTACATAATGCGTCATCTCAGAAATATAGGAGATACTGAAAGGCCGAATCGTTGTAAGAAATATGGCGACAAAGATGGGGACAATAGTCGAAATAATGTAAATAGTGTACATAATACCTCATCTCAGAAATATAGACAGATACTGAAAGGCCGAAACGTAATATATATGGCGACAAAGATAAGAATAATAGTCTGAATAATGTAACTAGTGTACATAATATCTCATCTCAGAAATATAGACAGATACTGAAAGGCCGAAACATTGTAATAACTATGGCGACAAAGATGAGAACAATAGTCCGTATGATGTAAATAATTTGCATAATACCTCATCTCAGAAATATAGACAGATACTGAAAGGCTGAAACGTTGTAATAACTATGGCGACCACGATGAGAACAATAGTCCGAATAATGTAAATAGCGTACATAGTACCGCATCTCAGAAATATAGACAGATACTGAAAGGCCGAAACGTTGTAATAAATATGGCTACAAAGATGAGGACAATAGTCCGAATAATGTAAATAGTGTACATAATACCTTATCTCAGAATTATATACAGATACTGAAAGGCCAATAAGTTGTAATAAATATGTCGACAAAGATGAGAATAATAGTCTGAATAATGTAAATAGTGTACATAATACCTCATCACAGAAATATAGACAGATACTGAAAGGCCGAAACATTGTAATAAATATGGCGACATAGATGAGAACAATAGTCCGAATAATGTAAATAGTGTACATAATGCGTCATCTCAGAATTATAGGAGATACTGAAAGGCCGAATCGTTGTAATAAATATGGCGACAAAGATGGGGACAATAGTCCAAATAATGTAAATAGTGTACATAATACCTCATCTCAGAATTATATACAGATACTGAAAGGCCGAAACGTAATAAATATGGCGACAAAGACGAGAATAATCGTCTGAATGATGTAAATAGTGTACATAATATCTCATCTCAGAAATATAGACAGATACTGAAAGGCCGAAACTTTGTAATAAATATGGCAACAAAGAAAAGAACAATAGTCCGAATAATGTAAATAGTGTACATACTACCTCATCTCAGTAATATAGACAGATACTGAAAGGCCGAATCATTGTAATAAATATGGCGACAAAGCTGTGGACAGTAGTCCGAATAATGTAAATAATGTACATAATACCACATCTCAGAAATATAGACAGATCCTGAAAGGCCGAAACTTTGTAATAAATATGGTGACAAAGATGAGAACAATAGTACGAATAATGTAAATAGTGTACATAATACATCATCTCAGAAATATAGACAGATACTGAAGGGACGAAACGTTGTAATAAATATGGCGACAAAGATGAGAATAATAGTCTGAATAATGTAAATAGTGTACATAATACCTCATCACAGAAATATAGACAGATACTGAAAGGCCAATAAGTTGTAATAAATATGTCGACAAAGATGAGAATAATAGTCTGAATAATGTAAATAGTGTACATAATACCTCATCACAGAAATATAGACAGATACTGAAAGGCCGAAACATTGTAATAAATATGGCGACATAGATGAGAACAATAGTCCGAATAATGTAAATAGTGTACATAATGCGTCATCTCAGAATTATAGGAGATACTGAAAGGCCGAATCGTTGTAATAAATATGGCGACAAAGATGGGGACAATAGTCCAAATAATGTAAATAGTGTACATAATACCTCATCTCAGAAATATAGACAGATACTGAAGGGCCGAAACGTTGTAATAAATATGGCTACAAAGATGAGGACACCAGTCCGAATAATGTAAATTATGTACATAATACCTCATCTCAGAAATATAGACAGATGCTGAAAGGCCGAAACGTAATAAATATGGCGACAAAGATGAGAATAATCGTCTGAATGATGTAAATAGTGTACATAATATCTCATCTCAGAAATATAGACAGATACTGAAAGGCCGAAACTTTGTAATAAATATGGCGACAAAGATGAGAACAATAGTCCGAATAATGTAAATAATGTTCATAATACCACATCTCAGAAATATAGACAGATACTGAAAGACCGAAACGTTGAAATAAATATGGCGACAAAGATGAGGACAATAGTCCGAATAATGTAAATAGTGTACATAATACCTCATCTCAGAAATATAGACAGATACTGAAAGGCCGAAACGTTCTAATAAATATGGCGACAACGATGAGAACAATAATCCGAATAATGTAAATAGCGTACATAATACCTCATCTGAGAAATATAGACAGATACTGAAGGGCCGAAACGTTGTAATAAATATGGCTACAAAGATGAGGACACCAGTCCGAATAATGTAAATTATGTACATAATACCTCATCTCAGAAATATAGACAGATGCTGAAAGGCCGAAACGTAATAAATATGGCGTCAAAGACGAGAACAATAGTCCGAATAATGTAAATAGTGTACATAATACCTCATCTCATATATATAGACAGATACTGAAAGGCCGAACCTTTGTAAGAAATATGGCGACAAAGATGGGAATAATAGTCCGAATAATGTAAATAGTGTACATAATACCTCATCACAGAAATATAGACAGATACTGAAGGGACGAAACGTTGTAATAAATATACATTCTTAGAGCCCTTTTCAGAGGCCTAACTCTGTTCTTTCATGTTTTCATCTCTAAGTTATTTGTCCAACATTTACTGCAATATAGGAGGATTAATATTAAGCAGCTGTTCGTCAATTTCCTTTGTTTCTAACGAAATTATCTAATCTTGTGTGTTTATTTTCTGGGAGGCATCTTTTACTATTTCAATGAGACTATACATTTCTGGGACACCTTTCTGTTAATTTCAGGAAAACAGAAGATGGCGATTGACCTTACATTTAGATTTTTGAATATTGTATGTGAAGAGGAGGTAATACATTTGAAGGTGAAATGTATGTGAAAAAGACGATATGTACAGAACATACAGTTGCACACAATGAGACCTAATTGCCAATCTAGCAGCACGCTTAATTTCATGCAGTCGAAGCACCAAGGAGGAAATCTTCTTAGAACAATCGTTATTAAAATATTTACAGAAAACAGAAAATATATTTAGAAAGCCACATCACATCGGTGTGAAAGTAACTGGTCGAGATGCCAGGTTAGCATTGATTACATTACAGATGATTCTTTGATATTTTTTTCAATAATATGGAGATATATATTCAGAATACCAAACCAGATATGGCAGCAGTACTCAATGCACGAACGAATGATAGATTTATAAATGTGCAAGCGGAGGTTAGCATCAGCCATGTCAATGGCAGCAAGGAAAAGTTCTCTATTGTGATTAAATGTGTATTTGTATTGCTCGCTCTGACAGTATTCTGATTATTTCTTGTCTCAGTGTCTTTAATGAAGCTACACTATTCATCCTTCTGATTCAGTCTAATTCTTCAACACGCTCTATTAATCAAAATTCGATTGTTGTTAATTACATTACTCAATAAGCTTATTGTTCGATTGGCCTCACATTTACTTGCACCTGAACTCTTAGACATTGCTATGAAAATGGATCTACTAAAGTCTTCCAGTATATCACTAATGTTATATATCACTAATGTCATATATTTTATTTATAACTAGCAGTTAAGCCCGGCGTTGCCCGGGGATGTAACAGTACGAGATATTAGGTTGGTGCAAAAAATAATGACGTAATAATGTCGTTTTTTGACGTATTTTTTAACGTCAAAAAACGACATTATTGCGTCATTATTTTTGTACCAACCTAATAGATCAAGTATCGACTATCATAAAGACTGAAAAATAAAATTGACAAAGATTATTGTTTAAGGTGACGGACACGCATGTCTTAATTAGTTTTTTGTTTTTTTTTACGAATTGGTCAAACCCAAACTCAAACAAAAACATGGTTTTCAATCGTTATGAGTCTACCGATTGAATAGAATTTTTCAATTTTATTATAAACAATTGTCTTGGAAATGGAATTTTTAAAGTATTCTGAATGTAAAAATAAAGAAAAAAGTGTGCAAGACAATAAGAAACACTACCTGCCAAAAAAAAAGTGAAGTTTTGTTGAAATCGGTTGAAAAATGTAGGAAATCTGATCCCATATATAAACGAACACACACACACACACAAACACAAACACAAACAACCAACCTGGGTTTTATAATAAGTATAACTCGATAACTCGATATTAATAAGTATAACTCGATATGAGTTGTCCCCCTTTCATTAATGCATCTTAATCGTGTTTTCAAATTGATTTCATGCAAAAACAATTGTTTTTCCTATTATTGGCGCTGTCAGAACCAGCGCAAGGTAATTTTACGTAGTCCTGTGAAGTTTTGTTGAAATCGGTTGAAAAATGTAGGAAATCCGATTCAGTATATAAACGTATACACACACACACACACACAAACACACAAACACACAAACACAATCTGCGTTTTATAAGTAAGATTTCAGTGAACAACAAAATCGTTTAAGGCTGATAGTATATTTATTATAATTGCGCCTGGTCCCGATGTTTTCTTTCTGTTTATCTTTGCCAGTTCAAATTTAGATTTTGTGTATTGCATGTCCTTCCACGTTTTTAGGTGTTGCAGGCTCGTAATTGTTGCACTTTCTCTCTGTTGTCAACGAAATATTCACTTGTCCTGGGTATAACGATAAGCTACATCCGGCAGCAAGTCATCTGGAGCGATTAGTGGGTTTTAAGGAGCGTAGAGCCACCTCTTAATTGCTTTTGTTCCAAGGTCTACACTGATCCAGTGTGGTCGCATCTGTTAGGCTCCCAGTCATGTGCAAATGGATCGAGTGACCCCTAAATCCTTGTTTGGAAATTTCCCTTGGAGAAATAAAATTGGTGTAACACCTGCGGCATAGTGATGTTGATGTCCTCGTATTTTTGGATCATTGTGTTGCTCAGAGAATGGGGTTGGCCTTATGAACTGTCTTCCTTCACTTTAAAATTTCATGCGCAGGCATTGCACTATATTTTAGATTATCTTACTAAGTGGTGCGTAGGGCTGCCTTTAGCTTTAAAAGTTATGATTATTATGATGCAAGCTTGAATGTCATGTTCGTACGTGACACCGCCAAATCTTTGCAGGATGTATTATGATGGTAAAGCTCGATAACGAGAAGGCAGTCATATTTACGTATGTATGTATTTACGTACGTATATATGTACACTTGTGCAAATTAGTTGAAACACCCGATTTAGCTTCCTTTCTTTCACAATACTGTCAGTTTTAGACCCACTGAAGTGACAGTGTGTAATTGACTTCTATTGTTTCCTCGAATTATTTCATTTGCAGTGGTGTGCATAATTATGAAACTATTTTCAGGGTGTGTGATGAAATTTGTTTGACCTTGAAAAATATTCCGTCATCCGTGATTGCATCAGATTTTTACCATGCCCAAACACTATTGTCTTGACTGTTGATTAGTTGTCCTACGGCCATTGTCTACGATGGACGTTACTTCAAGGAAGAGTATCAAAATCGTAATGTTGCACGAACACACTGGTAAACCTTACCAGTGAGCAAATCAAAGTACTATAGACTGGCACGGAAACTGTCCTAATTTAAATCCAATCGAGAATCTTTGGCCAATCTGCAAAAAAAGACTTCGTGGAATGGACATATGGAGTACTAACATGGACATGTTCCAATGTGAAAAATATGAAAAAGAAAGTAAATAGTAACGGAATTATTCGTTTGGGTTCAATTCATTTGCACAGGGGTGTATGTATGTAAATACGTGAATTGGTATAGCAATGTATAAAGACAGTAAACAGCGTACAAAAATCAAAATTAGTGTAAATGTTTACCTTTCACTTTGTGAACAGGAAGCTCCATAACATCGAATTATTCCTACCTATGAGAACTAATTATATGGAAACTGACTATTAGAGTAACTTTCATTGTCAAATTTGTATATATTTGAAGAATACAATAGAAACAATACACATAAATCTCTATCTATAAAAAGTAGGATGTGTTTGTATGCGTGCAACGAATGCACGGCCGCAATTTTCGACGGATTTGTACGAAAATTTACATGCACATGCTCCAAGTTAGCGACAAGGCCAACACCGACATTGCATTTCCGAACCTCCATCGATAGTGGAAATAATCGATTTTTTCATGATTCTACTGCAGTTTCCATGTAGTTTGCGGCCATTTTGTACTGGCAAGAGTGAGAGCCAGTAGCTGGCTGTCATGAATAGGCAGGAAGATTCTACTGGCCAGCGTGAGAGCCAACAGCTGATTGACACGAATGTTAACTAGCATGCTAGCATGCAAAAAAAATCGATAGCTGCATTCGTCAGAAGTGGGAAAAATTTAAATCTGCATAGCACTTTACTCCAATTGGCTCATTCGCTTGCTTAAACTCAACGTTGATTCTGATTCCGCAGAACTGGGTTGGGTGTGAAAAAGTATTTGTTGTTAACATTCTTTTTTCATTCGGTTTTTCCAGTTACGAGTCCTTTTTTTTTTAAAGCTGATCGTTTTGTGTTCATTTTGTTTAGTTCTTTTTTCGTAACGGATTTAATGTTTAGTATAGAGCTTAGAAAAAATTCGCAATGTGAGATAGGCAAGAAGTAAGGCATGTAGCAACATCATCACGGCAAAGGGCACTCCTTTAAAGGCAAGAAAGGGCAAAAATATTTTAAGTCAAGTGATAACGATTGCTGTATGAGTCGTACGATTTTTTAATCAAGCATGGGTAACGCCGGGCCATGCTGCTAGTAACATATACAGCCACTTTCTCGGATCAATTGTTAAAAATGGTCGCATGTGAATGAAGCCAGTAGGTCTTAGCGAAAGCCACTATTCTTCGATACTCGTGAACTGAAACTACAAAATCATAAAGAACTCTACTAAATGATTGAAATCACCTGAGAACTTTCAATAACAGAAACAACTAAAATTGATAGCACATGTAAACTGCAGGATAAATAATGACATAATCAAGATGTTGACATTCCACACGACTTCAAACAAAAGGTTAGGAAGGAAACTCTAATCAGTACTAGAAAGAGCAATAACAATTACTGAACTTGAAAATCCTACTTTCCTGAAAAAATATTTCAATCGAAGATTTGTTTAATTTTCATTCAACAGTACTACACATTGGCCGCCGAATGCTAAATGTTTCTACATAAGTAATCGGATACTTAAACGTAGGCTATATGTTCCAAAACCTCCATCAGGTGCCTTAAGCTGTAAATAGTGCAAATCCATTAATTGCTTTTTTTATAACATCTTAGCTCTGTTATTTTACATGTAACACTGCTTTATTGCCACTTGCATTCACTGTGCGTTATCTATCTATCTATCTATCTATCTATCTATCTATCTATCTATCTATCTATCTATTTAGGTCTGTTTGTATCTATCTATCTATCTATCTATCTATCTATCTATGTCTGTTTGTATCTATCTATCTAAGTCTGTGCATATCTATCTATCTATCTATGTATCTCGGATCAATTATTAAAAATGGCCACGTGTGAATGAAGCCCGTAGGTCTTAGCGAGAAACCCTCTTCTTTGAAACTCGTGAACTGGAACTACAAAATCACAAATAACTACCAAATGATTGAAGTCATCTGAGAACTTTCAACAATGGAAATAACAACTAAAATTGATAGCACATGTAAACTGAAAGGTAAATAATAATAATAATAATAATAATAATAATAATAATAATAATAATAGTAAACCTCCACCGGATGCTTAAACCCGTGAATAGTACAAATCCATTAAGTGTTTTTTATTATAAAATACATACCAGTGATAAATTTTCATTCATTAATATAATTAATAAATGTTAATTCATAAATGAGATTACAAACTATAACTGATAATAAAATCGAACGATTATAACAATATTCATTACAAGATGTAATAAAGGTTATGTGTCGTGTTATGTGCCGTCT
>OZ010616.1:52361845-52364345 GCA_963932145.1 Acanthosepion lycidas
TAGATAGATAGATAGATAGATCGATAGATAGATAGATATGAATAGACCCAGATAGACAGATATGAATAGAACGAGATAGATAGATAGATAGATAGATAGATAGATATGAATAAACCTAGATAGACAGATATGAATAGAACGAGATAGATAGATAGATAGATAGATAGATAGATAGATAGATAGATATGAATAGACCTAGATAGACAGATATGAATAGAATGAGATAGATAGATAGATAGATAGATAGATAGATATGAATAAACCTAGATAGACAGATATGAATAGAACGAGATAGATAGATAGATAGATAGATAGATAGATATGAATAGACCTAGATAGACAGATATGAATAGAACGAGATAGATAGATAGATAGATAGATAGATAGATAGATAGATAGATATGAATAAACCTAGATAGACAGATATGAATAGAACGAGATAGATAGATAGATAGATAGATAGATAGATAGATAGATATGAATAGACCTACATAGACAGATATGAATAGAATGAGATAGATAGATAGATAGATAGATAGAAATGAATAAACCTAGATAGATATGAATAGAACGAGATAGATAGATAGATAGATAGATAGATATGAATAAATTTAGATAGACAGATATGAATAGAACGAGATAGATAGATAGATAGATAGATATGAATAGACCTAGATAGACAGATATGAATAGAACAAGATAGATAGATAGATAGATAGATAGATAGATAGATAGATAGATAGATAGATATGAATAGACCTAGATAGACAGATATGAATAGAACGAGATAGATAGATAGATAGATAGATAGATAGATAGATATGAATAGACCTAGATAGGCAGATATGAATAGAACGAGATAGATAGATAGATAGCTAGATAGATATGAATAGACCTAGATAGGCAGATATGAATAGAACGAGATAGATAGATAGATATGAATAGACCTAGATAGACAGATATGAATAGAACGAGATAGATAGATAGATAGATAGATCGATAGATAGATAGTAAGATAGATAGATATGAATAGACCTAGATAGACAGATATGAATAGAACGAGATAGATAGATAGATAGATAGATAGATAGATAGATACATAGATATGAATAAACCTAGATAGACAGATATGAATAGAACGAGATAGATAGATAGATAGATAGATATGAATAGACCTAGATAGACAGATATGAATAGAACGAGATAGATAGATAGATAGATAGATAGATAGATAGATAGATATGAATAGACCTAGATAGACAGATATGAATAGAACGAGATAGATAGATAGATAGATAGATCGATAGATAGATAGATATGAATAGACCCAGATAGACAGATATGAATAGAACGAGATAGATAGATAGATAGATATGAATAGACCTAGATAGACAGATATGAATAGAACGAGATAGATATATAGATAGATAGATAGATAGATAGATAGATAGATAGATAGATAGATAGATAGATATGAATAAACCTAGATAGACAGATATGAATAGAACGAGATAGATAGATAGATAGATAGATAGATAGATAGATAGATAGATAGATAGATATGAATAGACCTAGATAGACAGATATGAATAGAATGAGATAGATAGATAGATAGATAGATAGATAGATAGATATGAATAAACCTAGATAGACAGATATGAATAGAACGAGATAGATAGATAGATAGATAGATAGATAGATAGATATGAATAGACCTAGATAGACAGATATGAATAGAACGAGATAGATAGATAGATAGATAGATAGATAGATAGATAGATAGATAGATATGAATAAACCTAGATAGACAGATATGAATAGAACGAGATAGATAGATAGATAGATAGATATGAATAGACCTAGATAGACAGATATGAATAGAACGAGATAGATATATAGATAGATAGATAGATAGATAGATATGAATAGACCTAGATAGACAGATATGAATAGAACGAGATAGATAGATAGATAGATATGAATAGACCTAGATAGACAGATATGAATAGAACGAGATAGATAGATAGATAGATAGATAGATAGATATGAATAAACCTAGATAGACAGATATGAATAGAACGAGATAGATAGATAGATAGATAGATAGATAGATAGATAGATAGATATGAATAGACCTAGATAGACAGATATGAATAGAACGAGATAGATAGATAGATAGATATGAATAGACCTAGATAGACAGATATGAATAGAACGAGATAGATAGATAGATAGATAGATAGATATGAATAAACCTAGATAGACAGATATGAATAGAACGAGATAGATAGATAGATAGATAGATAGATAGATAGATAGATAGATAGATATGAATAGACCTAGATAGACAGATATGAATAGAATGAGATAGATAGATAGATAGATAGATAGATAGATAGAAATGAATAAACCTAGATAGATATGAATAGAACGAGATAGATAGATAGATAGATAGATAGATAGATAGATATGAATAAATTTAGATAGACAGATATGAATA
>OZ010616.1:52371845-52396845 GCA_963932145.1 Acanthosepion lycidas
TTCTAATTTTTCATAAACGAAAAGAATAATATTCTTCAGGTGTATAATATATTTAGAATGAATTCAATTTACTTCTCTTTTGTATTTGTCAAACGTTATTACATTAACCGACATCTGATATAAATGATCGTAGAAATTGAGACATGAAATGGAAATTAATATGAAACTGTCATCAACGTTGTTCTATAAACTCCTGTAACACATTTTCAAAGGTCTGTATAAGGTTAGGTTAGAAGATTTATTTCTATAACCATAAATATAGCGAATTCTTTCTGTAAGTTTTGTTAGGTAGAAGTCAAAGATGCAAAATAGAAAATCTTAAAAGCAAAGCCGGAACGAAAAGACAGACCAGAAAAGACAACGAACGTAGATGTGCTGAACTTTTAGCAGATTACGCATTCTAACAAAAGAAACAGGCGACTTACTTTATTCTAGTCAAGTGGAAAGTTAAAATAATAGTTTATGTCGAATTCTCATGTGGATAGTTTATATATGTATATATATATATATATATATATATATATGTGTGTGTGTGTGTGTGTGTGTGTGTGTGTGTGTGTGTGAAAATATATCGAAAATAAGAAAAACTCATTGGATAAATAATCCAAAGTTCTTTAGTATTTTTGTAATTATTTTTAAAAAAAACAGTGCTCGATACAAAAGTAAAGCCTAAATATAATTATTTATTTAAAAATATGATTCCTTCGTTACATAAGAGTTCTCATGTTTGAAAACAAGAGCCGAAAACTTCAATATAATTATTAGAATTAAATTGAATTAAAATACCAAGCTCTGTTCCATCTTGAAGCGAAATTCATTTTGGAATAACTAATTCCTGAAATTTACGCGTTTTTATTGTTGTTATTATTATTATTGGGTAAAAAAAGTCGTCAAAAAAACAAAACAGATGTTAGCTAATTATAACAGTTTTTTATATACACAAAACCCTTTCAGGAAAGAAAATAAAATAAAAAGTAAATAAATCTCCATAGACACTTAACCAGACTAGACGATGTCATCTGCTGCTTTAAATTTAAACACCCCAACCTTACCCTGACTTGACCTCTTTGAATGTAAGTGAGATATTGATACAAATTATTAACCCTTACGCCCCTTTTCTTTAAACAATCGCTCTAGCCGTTACCATAGAAATTTTAATTTTAATAATGAATATGCTTATAAAACGCGTAAATTTCAAGAATCAGTTATTCCAAAAATTTCGCTGGAAGATGGAACAGAGCTTGGTACTTTAATTCAATTTAATTCAAATAATTATATTGAAGTTTTCAGCAAAGGAATCATATTTTTAAATAAATAATTATATATATATACATATATGTGTGTGTGTGTGTGTGTGTGTGTGTGTGTGTGTGTGTGTATAGTTGGCCATTCGTATTCAATCTCTATTGCAGTCTCTTTACCTAGCGCACATGTTTATTCAACACTCACAAAAGCTACCTGTGGTTTATGCTGCAACTATGATGAGCAGACCTTAGTTACAGTTTCTGTGCTGATAGTCAGGCGTACGATCGGATCTCGGTCATCCTCAATCCATAGTTTGTGATACCACGGATCCTGCCTCAGCCACACGACGATAAACGGCAGCAAATGTTGGATACAGCCGTGCAGCCTCGCGCCCATTACCAATGGCGCGGCCGTATGTAATAAGCATATCTATGTGCTCACGATATGAATATCTGGCCATTATTAAACGGAACACGTCTCAGTTAACTGACTACTATAAAAGTTAAACGTTGAAGACAGACTAGCCACAGATGTACAGGAATATGCACGGCAACACAGACACACATGACTGTATGTAAATATGTGTCTGATATCTTTGTATCAGGCACACATTTACATACAGTCATGTGTGTCTGTGTTACCTTCCAAAAGACAAGCAAAATAAGAAACAGAAAAATCTTGTCTGAAACAAACAAAGGACTACGGAACTGTATATATCAGTCCCCCCTCCTATGAGGCAATGAATGCTGGACAATCTCCTCATACTTGTAGAAGAAAGCAACAGAAATACTGATAATACTATAGAACGACAAAGTTTTAGAAAAAATGAAAAAGAAACGTCACTTATATATGAAGAAATAATTGAAATTACTAGGGTACATAATGAGAAAAGAAGGCTTGGAAAATTTTATACACACAGGACAGATTGAAGGCAAGAGGAACAGAGGAACCCAACGCATAACCTACCGAGAGTGCTTGAGTAAATGGATGAAGAGCTGCAAAGGACAGGAAGTTGTGGCGAACCATGATCGTCAACATCCTGAAGTATCACAGGTATAGAAGAAGAATGCACACACACACATACACACGCACACGCACATATATATATATATATATATATATATATATATATATATATATATATATATATATAATTAAAAATAAACAAACAGTAATTTTAATTTATTTGTAACAGTTATTTCTGAAGAAAGATTGAGGTCGATCTGGAATATCAAATATTTATATAAATAAATAAATACTTTCATAAAAAACATTATTATTTTTTTTACTTGCAACTTTTTCTATATATATACATATTAAGAAAGTATACGTGGCTTCTCATTATGCTATATATATATATATATATATATTCAAGCATGTTTCATTGAATAATACATGTAGACATATTATGTTTGTTTATTTTTATAATAATGCTTTCTAGTTCTCTAATTAGCTTCTTGATGTTAAGCTGAAATTCATCAAGGCACTGTAGTCCAATGTTAACCCAAGTACCTGTGATTGTTGTGACGGTGAGTTTGGTAAACTCGCGTGAACGGGCTGTTATTTGTTATTTATTTGTTATTTATTTTGTAAACAAGTATCCACAATATGAAGAAGCTAACCTGATGCAAATGGCATTAAATGCTGGTTAAATACATAAAACATTACTAGTATATACTCGTAATAAATTTTGTTTATTGTTGGTTGCGTTTGATATAGTTGGTCTCGAGAATTTGAAGTTTTTGTTTATTATTTTCATGGTGTAGCACATTGGTATTGTTAACAAGTATTTACCTGTATGCATGTATGCATGGGGAGGGGAATGACTGAAAGATAAAAAGAGATATGCAGATAGATGTGTATATCTATTAATAAGTACGTGACTAAGTTCAGTTTATATATATATGTGTGTCTGTGTGGGCGCGTCTGCGTTATCCGAATCTCTTGTTAAACGATTATTAGACACATATACGATATAAATGTTTGCGCTTAATTTGATTTCTTCCTAAACTAATCTATATTACAATTCTATACTTGTTCTTTAATACACTTTCATTCATTCCTTTGAAAAAACTAGTAAGTAATATTCTTGTTATGGCCAAACAATCGGGTATCTATTACCCGTCATTTCAACAGCCTACGCAGATTCCTTCGGTCTACAAAAGTGACTAACCTAACTTCATTTCTACATTGAAGGTGAGTGCAATGTGGCTTTAATAGTGGTTTAACAACGTTCTTAAAATTGTAGGACAAGAATGTCTTCCTTTCTCTCACCCAAGTTTTAGGAGTGCAACACCATTCTTGAGAAGCAGGTGTCATACATGATAATGGTAACAGGAGAAAATAAAAAATAACTTAGGTTTCGGTATATTATTTTAGCAATAAAAGATTATTCTCAAAGTGTTTTGACAAAGGATGACACATACCATTCGCAGTGGGGATAGATCTTTAGTAATGTGAATTATGTCAACTTCCGGTGATGATTGAACAAGAAACATTATAAATTATTATTAATCGCCTCAGTAAATTGTCTATATATTTTTATAAAGTACTAGTAGCATGGCCCGGCGTTGCCCGTGCTTGATTCAAAAAATCGTACGACTCATACAGCAATCGACTTAAAATAATTTTGCCCTTTCTTGCCTTTAAAGTTAATTATATGAAAAGTATATTGAAAACTATGTATATTTCCGTTTACTGCCATTAGTTTGTGTGTTCACGGGTATTATGAACCAGCCCTATATATATATATATATGTGTATATATATATATATATATATATATATATATATATATATATATATATATATATATATATATATATAAGGAATATGTGAGGAATCTAAATGGAATAATAATAAAAAAATGAAAGAATATTAATCTACAACCCAGTGTGTCTGAGGATTTTAATTTTTTAATTTTTATTGTTCAATATATATATATATATATATATATATATATATATATATATATACATGCATACGTATCCCGATGCATGTATATATATATATATATATGTGTGTGTGTGTGTGTTCCATCAGTTCTGACCTTCACGTCTAGGACCCACCATGCCACGCCCTTTGTAGCGAACCACGCACATTCTCTTCGTATTTCATTGGTAAGTTGTAAGAAACATCTCCGCAATCACTGATTTGTGGAACCGTCTCCCAAGAGGATGCTACCTGTTCAAGACTGGGATTGACCGTTGTCTTCCCCACATACCCCATAAACGTGGCTCCTGTGTAAACCTCTACCTTGAATGGTTCTTGGACATTCTTCATAGTATTCATCATTGTAAAAATAATTCGTAAATGTTTACGGATGATTTCTAGACCACTTTGGGAACCATGATATGCTCTTATATGAGTAAGATATATCGCCATATATAGAGACGAATTTCAGTTCTTCATATTAATAAAGGCATTGTTTATATATAGTACACTTTAATGATGGTGTAGCTCTATTGAAGATAGTCAATAAACACAATGCTATTTGCATAGAAAAAATCAGTTCATCAACGTCGCTACAGATGAAAAGATTTTGTGAGGAGGAATGTTAAGAAAACATGGATTATCTCGTTGTTTCTGACTTAAAGGGATCAATTCATCACTAATTATCAGAAGATATGGCATTTGGAACAGGTGAAGAGTGGTGTTTCTACTTACTAGATAGACTTGTCATCCCTGCCTCAAAGTAATCAACCCATCATTCATACTGGATTAGGGAACTTTCAAGGAAACCAGATGGATCTGCCTAAAACAAAGTCAGATGTCATTTGCTCAGACTGGCAAGCTTTTGATCAGTATCAGAAGACATGTCATGTGGTGGTCTTTGGAACAGGTGAAGAGTGGTGTTTCTACGTACTAGATGATCTTGTCATCTCTGTCTCAAAATGATCAACCGTCAGTCATTCTGGGTTTGAGAACTTTCAAGGAAATTAGATAGATCTGCCTCAAATACATTAGCTGTTTTGTGATCAACCTAGTGAGTTTGTAATCATTATCACAAGATATGGCATGATTTGGTCATTGAAACATATGAAGAGTGGTGTTTCTACTTCAGGCACGGTCTTGTCGTTTCTGTCTCAAATTGATCAACCCTCATTCATTTTGGGCTTGAGAGCTTTCAACGAAAGTAAATGGATCTGTCTCAAACAACATCAGATGTTTTGTGATCAGCCTTGTGCACTTTTGATCATTATCAGAAAACTTGCCATGAGGTGGTCTTTAGAACAGGTGAAGAGTGGTGTTTCTACATCATGGATGGTGTTGTCATCACTGCCTAAAAGGGATCAAACCATCTCTCATACTGGGTTAGAGAGCATTCAAGTAAAGTTGATGGATCTGCCACATAACATACTCATATATGTGATCACCCTTTTAAAAAGTATCAGAAGATATGGCAGGTGGTGGTCATGGAAACAGTTGAAGATCAGTGTTTATGCTTCATGCATAGACTTTACATCTCTGCCTCAAAGAGCTTAACCTATCATTCATTCAGAATTAGGTAAATTTCAAGGGAAGTAGATGGATCTGCCCCAAACAATGTCAGATGAGATTTTGGTCAGTATCAGAGGACATGGCATGTGGTGGTCTTTCAAACAGGTCATGAGTGGTCTTTCTAATTACTACATGGTCATGTCATCTCAGCCTCAAATAGCTCAACATATCATTGATTCTGGGTTAGGAAAATTTCAAGGTAAGTATATGAATCTGCTTCAAACAATATCAGTTGTGATGTGATCAGCCTCATGAGATTTGGTCAGTATCCGAAGACATAGCATGTGGTGGCTTTTAAAACAGGTGATGAGTTGTGTTTCTAATTAAAAGATGGTCTTGTCATCTCTACATTAAACAGCTCAACCTATCATTCATTCTGGGTTAGGGAAATTTCAAGGAATGTAAATGGATCTGCCTCAAACAATGTCAGATGTGATGTGATAACACTCTTCAGCTTTTGGTTCATATCAGGAGACATGGCATGTGGTGGTCTTTGAAACAGGTGATGAGTGGTCTCTCTAATTACTAGATGGTCTTGACATCTCTGCCACAAAGAGCTCAACCTATCATTCATTCTGGGTTAGGAAAATTTCAAGGGAAGAAGATGGATCTGCTTCAAACAATGTCAGATGTGATGAGAATAGCTTTATGGCTTTTGGTCAGTATCAGAAGACACAGGATGTGCTGGTCTTTGAAACAGGTGATGAGTGGTCTTTCTAATTACTACATGGTCTTGTCATCTCAGCCTTAAAGAACTCAACTTATCATTCATTCTATGTTAGAGAAATTTCAAGGGAAGTAGATGGATCTGCCTCAAACAATGTCAGATGTGATGTGATAACCCTCTTCAGCTTTTGGTTCGTATCAGGAGACATGGCATGTGGTCGTCTTTGAAACAGGTGATGAGTGGTCTTTCTGTTTACTAGATGGTCTTTTCATCTCAGCCTTAAAGAACTCAACCTATCATTCCTTCTGGGTTAGGGTAATTTCAAGGGATGTAGATGGATCTGCCTCAAACAATGTCAGATGTGATGTGATCAGCCTCTTGAGCTTTTATTCAGTATCAGATGACTTGTCATGTGGTGTTCTTTGAAGCAGTTGATAAGTGAACTTTCTAATTACTAGATGGTCTTGTCATCTCTGCCACAAACAGCTCAACCTATCATTCATTCTCGGTTAGGGAAATTTTTAAGGGAAGTACATGGATCTGCTTCAAACAATGTCAGATATGATGTGATCAGCCTCCTTGGATTTTGGACAGTATCAGAAAACATGGCATATGGTGGTCTTTGAAACAGGTGATGAGTGGTGTTTCTAATTACTAGATAGTCTTGTCATCTCTGCCTTAAAATGCTCAACCTATCATTCATTCATGGTTAGGTATTATTTTCAGGGGAAGGAGATGAAGCTTCCTCAAACAACGTCAGATTTGATGTGATCAGCCTCTTGAGCTTTTGGTCAGTATCAGACGGCTTGGCATATGGTGGTCTTTGAAACAGGTGGTGATTGGTCTTTCTAATTACTAGATGATCTTGTCATCTAAAAATGATCAACCCATGATTCATTCTGGATTAGGGAACTTTCAAGGAAACTAGATGCATCTCCCTCAAACATCTTTAGATGTGTTGGAATCATCCTGGTGCGCTTTTAATCAGTTTTGGAACACATGGCATGTGGTGGTCTTTGGAACAGGTGAGGAGTGGTGTTTTTATTTGCATGGTGTTTACCTCAAAATGATCAACCCTTCAATCATTCTGGGTTAGGGAACGTTCACGGAAACCAGCTGTGATTTTCCTCAAACATCGTCAGACGTGACGTGATCCGCCTGGTGCCCTTTTCATCATGTATCATATGACGTTGCATGTGATTGTTTTTGGAGCGTGGGAGGACGGACGTTTCCACTGTGTGGATTGTCTCTTGTCCTAACGTTTTCTGTCCATCACTCATTGCCCATATTCTGATGATTGTAACTATCTTTGTTCTATCTCTTTTGGCAAAGCACTGGCGGTTTAATTCGACTGAAATAATTAAGTATCTCACATCGTAGAGTCTTCTTACAGATAAGTTATATACCTTTCGCTTCTCTATATAAACTACTCATTTATCAATGTTTATTGATGAAATAGCCTATAGAGCTTTAGATAACAATGGTGAACCTCATGCTGTTGCTTTGGATACTATTGATGACATTTTGAAATTTATGGTGTTTCTGGAAGACCCGCTAGTTGCCTTGTTTTCCCCTGTCCCACTTGCTTTCAACCTGTCCTTTGGGTATCAAATTTTCTAAGCCCTCTTTCTTCATTTATGCCCTAGAAATTTAAACTATATATTCCTAATGGTAAGTATAAATTTCTTTTATTTCCGTTTTCTCTACAACACCGCCTTGGTTCAAACGTTCCGTTGATGATATTCTCTTCATATCTGTTCCTTCAAGACTCTTTTCCATCTTTGAGGAGATTGTCCAGCATTCACTGCCATATTGGAGGACTGATATTACCTAACAGTTCAGTACTCTTTTCTTTGTTTCTCTTGCTTCAAGTTTCTTCTTCATCTTTGAAGAGATTGTCCTGAATTCACTGCCATATAGGAAGACTGGATATTACATAACAGTTCAGTACTCTTTTCTTTCTTTCTCTTGCTTCAAGTCTCTTCTTCATCTGTGAGGAGATTGTCCAGCATTCAATGCCCTATAGCAGGACTGATATTACATAACAGTTCAGTACACTTTTCTTTGTTTCTCTTGCTTCAAGTCTCTTCTTCATCTGTGAGGAGATTGTCCAGCATTCACTGCCATATAGGAGGACTGATATTACATAACAGTTCAGTACACTTTTCTTTGTTTCTCTTGCTTCAAGTCTCTTCTTCATCTGTGAGGAGATTGTCCAGCATTCACTGCCATATAGGAGGACTGATATTACATAACAGTTCAGTACTCTTTTCTTTGTTTCTGTTGCTGCAAGTCTCTTCTTCATCTGTGAGGAGATTGTCCAGCATTCACTGCCATATAGGAGGACTGATATTACATAACAGTTCAGTACTCTTTTCTTTCTTTCTCTTGCTTCAAGTCTCTTCTTCATCTGTCAGGAGATTGTCCAGCATTCACTGCCATATAGGAGGACTGATATTACATAACAGTTCAGTACTCTTTTCTTTCTTTCTCTTGCTTCAAGTCTCTTCTTCATCTGTCAGGAGATTGTCCAGCATTCACTGCCATATAGGAGGACTGATATTACATAACAGTTCAGTACTCTTTTCTTTGTTTCTCTTGCTTCAAGTCTCTTTTCCATCTTTGAGGAGATTGTCCAGCATTCACTGCCATACTGGAGGACTGATATTACATAACAGTTCAGTACTCTTTTCTTTCTTTCTCTTGCTTCAAGTCTCTTCTTCATCTGTGAGGAGATTGTCCAGCATTCAATGCCCTATAGCAGGACTGATATTACATAACAGTTCAGTACACTTTTCTTTGTTTCTCTTGCTTCAAGTCTCTTCTTCATCTGTGAGGAGATTGTCCAGCATTCACTGCCATATAGGAGGACTGATATTACATAACAGTTCAGTACACTTTTCTTTGTTTCTCTTGCTTCAAGTCTCTTCTTCATCTGTGAGGAGATTGTCCAGCATTCACTGCCATATAGGAGGACTGATATTACATAACAGTTCAGTACTCTTTTCTTTGTTTCTGTTGCTGCAAGTCTCTTCTTCATCTGTGAGGAGATTGTCCAGCATTCACTGCCATATAGGAGGACTGATATTACATAACAGTTCAGTACTCTTTTCTTTCTTTCTCTTGCTTCAAGTCTCTTCTTCATCTGTCAGGAGATTGTCCAGCATTCACTGCCATATAGGAGGACTGATATTACATAACAGTTCAGTACTCTTTTCTTTCTTTCTCTTGCTTCAAGTCTCTTCTTCATCTGTGAGGAGATTGTCCAGCATTCACTGCCATATAGGAGGACTGATATTACATAACAGTTCAGTACTCTTTTCTTTGTTTCTCTTGCTTCAAGTCTCTTTTCCATCTTTGAGGAGATTGTCCAGCATTCACTGCCATACTGGAGGACTGATATTACATAACAGTTCAGTACTCTTTTCTTTCTTTCTCTTGCTTCAAGTCTCTTCTTCATCTGTGAGGAGATTGTCCAGCATTCAATGCCCTATAGCAGGACTGATATTACATAACAGTTCAGTACACTTTTCTTTGTTTCTCTTGCTTCAAGTCTCTTCTTCATCTGTGAGGAGATTGTCCAGCATTCACTGCCATATAGGAGGACTGATATTACATAACAGTTCAGTACACTTTTCTTTGTTTCTCTTGCTTCAAGTCTCTTCTTCATCTGTGAGGAGATTGTCCAGCATTCACTGCCATATAGGAGGACTGATATTACATAACAGTTCAGTACTCTTTTCTTTGTTTCTCTTGCTTCAAGTTTCTTCTTCATCTTTGAAGAGATTGTCCTGAATTCACTGCCATATAGGAAGACTGGATATTACATAACAGTTCAGTACTCTTTTCTTTCTTTCTCTTGCTTCAAGTCTCTTCTTCATCTGTGAGGAGATTGTCCAGCATTCAATGCCCTATAGCAGGACTGATATTACATAACAGTTCAGTACACTTTTCTTTGTTTCTCTTGCTTCAAGTCTCTTCTTCATCTGTGAGGAGATTGTCCAGCATTCACTGCCATATAGGAGGACTGATATTACATAACAGTTCAGTACACTTTTCTTTGTTTCTCTTGCTTCAAGTCTCTTCTTCATCTGTGAGGAGATTGTCCAGCATTCACTGCCATATAGGAGGACTGATATTACATAACAGTTCAGTACTCTTTTCTTTGTTTCTGTTGCTGCAAGTCTCTTCTTCATCTGTGAGGAGATTGTCCAGCATTCACTGCCATATAGGAGGACTGATATTACATAACAGTTCAGTACTCTTTTCTTTCTTTCTCTTGCTTCAAGTCTCTTCTTCATCTGTCAGGAGATTGTCCAGCATTCACTGCCATATAGGAGGACTGATATTACATAACAGTTCAGTACTCTTTTCTTTCTTTCTCTTGCTTCAAGTCTCTTCTTCATCTGTGAGGAGATTGTCCAGCATTCACTGCCATATAGGAGGACTGATATTACATAACAGTTCAGTACTCTTTTCTTTGTTTCTCTTGCTTCAAGTCTCTTTTCCATCTTTGAGGAGATTGTCCAGCATTCACTGCCATACTGGAGGACTGATATTACATAACAGTTCAGTACTCTTTTCTTTCTTTCTCTTGCTTCAAGTCTCTTCTTCATCTGTGAGGAGATTGTCCAGCATTCAATGCCCTATAGCAGGACTGATATTACATAACAGTTCAGTACACTTTTCTTTGTTTCTCTTGCTTCAAGTCTCTTCTTCATCTGTGAGGAGATTGTCCAGCATTCACTGCCATATAAGAGGACTGATATTACATAACAGTTCAGTACACTTTTCTTTGTTTCTCTTGCTTCAAGTCTCTTCTTCATCTGTGAGGAGATTGTCCAGCATTCACTGCCATATAGGAGGACTGATATTACATAACAGTTCAGTACACTTTTCTTTGTTTCTCTTGCTTCAAGTCTCTTCTTCATCTGTGAGGAGATTGTCCAGCATTCACTGCCATATAGGAGGACTGATATTACATAACAGTTCAGTACTCTTTTCTTTGTTTCTGTTGCTGCAAGTCTCTTCTTCATCTGTGAGGAGATTGTCCAGCATTCACTGCCATATAGGAGGACTGATATTACATAACAGTTCAGTACTCTTTTCTTTCTTTCTCTTGCTTCAAGTCTCTTCTTCATCTGTCAGGAGATTGTCCAGCATTCACTGCCATATAGGAGGACTGATATTACATAACAGTTCAGTACTCTTTTCTTTCTTTCTCTTGCTTCAAGTCTCTTCTTCATCTGTGAGGAGATTGTCCAGCATTCACTGCCATATAGGAGGACTGATATTACATAACAGTTCAGTACTCTTTTCTTTGTTTCTCTTGCTTCAAGTCTCTTTTCCATCTTTGAGGAGATTGTCCAGCATTCACTGCCATACTGGAGGACTGATATTACATAACAGTTCAGTACTCTTTTCTTTCTTTCTCTTGCTTCAAGTCTCTTCTTCATCTGTGAGGAGATTGTCCAGCATTCAATGCCCTATAGCAGGACTGATATTACATAACAGTTCAGTACACTTTTCTTTGTTTCTCTTGCTTCAAGTCTCTTCTTCATCTGTGAGGAGATTGTCCAGCATTCACTGCCATATAGGAGGACTGATATTACATAACAGTTCAGTACACTTTTCTTTGTTTCTCTTGCTTCAAGTCTCTTCTTCATCTGTGAGGAGATTGTCCAGCATTCACTGCCATATAGGAGGACTGATATTACATAACAGTTCAGTACTCTTTTCTTTGTTTCTCTTGCTTCAAGTTTCTTCTTCATCTTTGAAGAGATTGTCCTGAATTCACTGCCATATAGGAAGACTGGATATTACATAACAGTTCAGTACTCTTTTCTTTCTTTCTCTTGCTTCAAGTCTCTTCTTCATCTGTGAGGAGATTGTCCAGCATTCAATGCCCTATAGCAGGACTGATATTACATAACAGTTCAGTACACTTTTCTTTGTTTCTCTTGCTTCAAGTCTCTTCTTCATCTGTGAGGAGATTGTCCAGCATTCACTGCCATATAGGAGGACTGATATTACATAACAGTTCAGTACACTTTTCTTTGTTTCTCTTGCTTCAAGTCTCTTCTTCATCTGTGAGGAGATTGTCCAGCATTCACTGCCATATAGGAGGACTGATATTACATAACAGTTCAGTACTCTTTTCTTTGTTTCTGTTGCTGCAAGTCTCTTCTTCATCTGTGAGGAGATTGTCCAGCATTCACTGCCATATAGGAGGACTGATATTACATAACAGTTCAGTACTCTTTTCTTTCTTTCTCTTGCTTCAAGTCTCTTCTTCATCTGTCAGGAGATTGTCCAGCATTCACTGCCATATAGGAGGACTGATATTACATAACAGTTCAGTACTCTTTTCTTTCTTTCTCTTGCTTCAAGTCTCTTCTTCATCTGTGAGGAGATTGTCCAGCATTCACTGCCATATAGGAGGACTGATATTACATAACAGTTCAGTACTCTTTTCTTTGTTTCTCTTGCTTCAAGTCTCTTTTCCATCTTTGAGGAGATTGTCCAGCATTCACTGCCATACTGGAGGACTGATATTACATAACAGTTCAGTACTCTTTTCTTTCTTTCTCTTGCTTCAAGTCTCTTCTTCATCTGTGAGGAGATTGTCCAGCATTCAATGCCCTATAGCAGGACTGATATTACATAACAGTTCAGTACACTTTTCTTTGTTTCTCTTGCTTCAAGTCTCTTCTTCATCTGTGAGGAGATTGTCCAGCATTCACTGCCATATAAGAGGACTGATATTACATAACAGTTCAGTACACTTTTCTTTGTTTCTCTTGCTTCAAGTCTCTTCTTCATCTGTGAGGAGATTGTCCAGCATTCACTGCCATATAGGAGGACTGATATTACATAACAGTTCAGTACTCTTTTCTTTGTTTCTGTTGCTGCAAGTCTCTTCTTCATCTGTGAGGAGATTGTCCAGCATTCACTGCCATATAGGAGGACTGATATTACATAACAGTTCAGTACTCTTTTCTTTCTTTCTCTTGCTTCAAGTCTCTTCTTCATCTGTCAGGAGATTGTCCAGCATTCACTGCCATATAGGAGGACTGATATTACATAACAGTTCAGTACTCTTTTCTTTCTTTCTCTTGCTTCAAGTCTCTTCTTCATCTGTGAGGAGATTGTCCAGCATTCACTGCCATATAGGAGGACTGATATTACATAACAGTTCAGTACTCTTTTCTTTGTTTCTCTTGCTTCAAGTCTCTTTTCCATCTTTGAGGAGATTGTCCAGCATTCACTGCCATACTGGAGGACTGATATTACATAACAGTTCAGTACTCTTTTCTTTCTTTCTCTTGCTTCAAGTCTCTTCTTCATCTGTGAGGAGATTGTCCAGCATTCAATGCCCTATAGCAGGACTGATATTACATAACAGTTCAGTACACTTTTCTTTGTTTATCTTGCTTCAAGTCTCTTCTTCATCTGTGAGGAGATTGTCCAGCATTCACTGCCATATAGGAGGACTGATATTACATAACAGTTCAGTACACTTTTCTTTGTTTCTCTTGCTTCAAGTCTCTTCTTCATCTGTGAGGAGATTGTCCAGCATTCACTGCCATATAGGAGGACTGATATTACATAACAGTTCAGTACTCTTTTCTTTGTTTCTGTTGCTGCAAGTCTCTTCTTCATCTGTGAGGAGATTGTCCAGCATTCACTGCCATATAGGAGGACTGATATTACATAACAGTTCAGTACTCTTTTCTTTCTTTCTCTTGCTTCAAGTCTCTTCTTCATCTGTCAGGAGATTGTCCAGCATTCACTGCCATATAGGAGGACTGATATTACATAACAGTTCAGTACTCTTTTCTTTCTTTCTCTTGCTTCAAGTCTCTTCTTCATCTGTGAGGAGATTGTCCAGCATTCACTGCCATATAGGAGGACTGATATTACATAACAGTTCAGTACTCTTTTCTTTGTTTCTCTTGCTTCAAGTCTCTTTTCCATCTTTGAGGAGATTGTCCAGCATTCACTGCCATACTGGAGGACTGATATTACATAACAGTTCAGTACTCTTTTCTTTCTTTCTCTTGCTTCAAGTCTCTTCTTCATCTGTGAGGAGATTGTCCAGCATTCAATGCCCTATAGCAGGACTGATATTACATAACAGTTCAGTACACTTTTCTTTGTTTCTCTTGCTTCAAGTCTCTTCTTCATCTGTGAGGAGATTGTCCAGCATTCACTGCCATATAGGAGGACTGATATTACATAACAGTTCAGTACACTTTTCTTTGTTTCTCTTGCTTCAAGTCTCTTCTTCATCTGTGAGGAGATTGTCCAGCATTCACTGCCATATAGGAGGACTGATATTACATAACAGTTCAGTACTCTTTTCTTTGTTTCTCTTGCTTCAAGTTTCTTCTTCATCTTTGAAGAGATTGTCCTGAATTCACTGCCATATAGGAAGACTGGATATTACATAACAGTTCAGTACTCTTTTCTTTCTTTCTCTTGCTTCAAGTCTCTTCTTCATCTGTGAGGAGATTGTCCAGCATTCAATGCCCTATAGCAGGACTGATATTACATAACAGTTCAGTACACTTTTCTTTGTTTCTCTTGCTTCAAGTCTCTTCTTCATCTGTGAGGAGATTGTCCAGCATTCACTGCCATATAGGAGGACTGATATTACATAACAGTTCAGTACACTTTTCTTTGTTTCTCTTGCTTCAAGTCTCTTCTTCATCTGTGAGGAGATTGTCCAGCATTCACTGCCATATAGGAGGACTGATATTACATAACAGTTCAGTACTCTTTTCTTTGTTTCTGTTGCTGCAAGTCTCTTCTTCATCTGTGAGGAGATTGTCCAGCATTCACTGCCATATAGGAGGACTGATATTACATAACAGTTCAGTACTCTTTTCTTTCTTTCTCTTGCTTCAAGTCTCTTCTTCATCTGTCAGGAGATTGTCCAGCATTCACTGCCATATAGGAGGACTGATATTACATAACAGTTCAGTACTCTTTTCTTTCTTTCTCTTGCTTCAAGTCTCTTCTTCATCTGTGAGGAGATTGTCCAGCATTCACTGCCATATAGGAGGACTGATATTACATAACAGTTCAGTACTCTTTTCTTTGTTTCTCTTGCTTCAAGTCTCTTTTCCATCTTTGAGGAGATTGTCCAGCATTCACTGCCATACTGGAGGACTGATATTACATAACAGTTCAGTACTCTTTTCTTTCTTTCTCTTGCTTCAAGTCTCTTCTTCATCTGTGAGGAGATTGTCCAGCATTCAATGCCCTATAGCAGGACTGATATTACATAACAGTTCAGTACACTTTTCTTTGTTTCTCTTGCTTCAAGTCTCTTCTTCATCTGTGAGGAGATTGTCCAGCATTCACTGCCATATAGGAGGACTGATATTACATAACAGTTCAGTACACTTTTCTTTGTTTCTCTTGCTTCAAGTCTCTTCTTCATCTGTGAGGAGATTGTCCAGCATTCACTGCCATATAGGAGGACTGATATTACATAACAGTTCAGTACTCTTTTCTTTGTTTCTGTTGCTGCAAGTCTCTTCTTCATCTGTGAGGAGATTGTCCAGCATTCACTGCCATATAGGAGGACTGATATTACATAACAGTTCAGTACTCTTTTCTTTCTTTCTCTTGCTTCAAGTCTCTTCTTCATCTGTCAGGAGATTGTCCAGCATTCACTGCCATATAGGAGGACTGATATTACATAACAGTTCAGTACTCTTTTCTTTCTTTCTCTTGCTTCAAGTCTCTTCTTCATCTGTGAGGAGATTGTCCAGCATTCACTGCCATATAGGAGGACTGATATTACATAACAGTTCAGTACTCTTTTCTTTGTTTCTCTTGCTTCAAGTCTCTTTTCCATCTTTGAGGAGATTGTCCAGCATTCACTGCCATACTGGAGGACTGATATTACATAACAGTTCAGTACTCTTTTCTTTCTTTCTCTTGCTTCAAGTCTCTTCTTCATCTGTGAGGAGATTGTCCAGCATTCAATGCCCTATAGCAGGACTGATATTACATAACAGTTCAGTACACTTTTCTTTGTTTCTCTTGCTTCAAGTCTCTTCTTCATCTGTGAGGAGATTGTCCAGCATTCACTGCCATATAGGAGGACTGATATTACATAACAGTTCAGTACACTTTTCTTTGTTTCTCTTGCTTCAAGTCTCTTCTTCATCTGTGAGGAGATTGTCCAGCATTCACTGCCATATAGGAGGACTGATATTACATAACAGTTCAGTACTCTTTTCTTTGTTTCTGTTGCTGCAAGTCTCTTCTTCATCTGTGAGGAGATTGTCCAGCATTCACTGCCATATAGGAGGACTGATATTACATAACAGTTCAGTACTCTTTTCTTTCTTTCTCTTGCTTCAAGTCTCTTCTTCATCTGTCAGGAGATTGTCCAGCATTCACTGCCATATAGGAGGACTGATATTACATAACAGTTCAGTACTCTTTTCTTTCTTTCTCTTGCTTCAAGTCTCTTCTTCATCTGTGAGGAGATTGTCCAGCATTCACTGCCATATAGGAGGACTGATATTACATAACAGTTCAGTACTCTTTTCTTTGTTTCTCTTGCTTCAAGTCTCTTTTCCATCTTTGAGGAGATTGTCCAGCATTCACTGCCATACTGGAGGACTGATATTACATAACAGTTCAGTACTCTTTTCTTTCTTTCTCTTGCTTCAAGTCTCTTCTTCATCTGTGAGGAGATTGTCCAGCATTCAATGCCCTATAGCAGGACTGATATTACATAACAGTTCAGTACACTTTTCTTTGTTTCTCTTGCTTCAAGTCTCTTCTTCATCTGTGAGGAGATTGTCCAGCATTCACTGCCATATAGGAGGACTGATATTACATAACAGTTCAGTACACTTTTCTTTGTTTCTCTTGCTTCAAGTCTCTTCTTCATCTGTGAGAAGATTGTCCAGCATTCACTGCCATATAGGAGGACTGATATTACATAACAGTTCAGTACTCTTTTCTTTGTTTCTCTTGCTTCAAGTCTCTTCTTCATCTGTGAGGAGATTGTCCAGCATTCAATGCCATATAGGGGGACTGATATTACATAACAGTTCAGTACACTTTTCTTTGTTTCTCTTGCTTCAAGTCTCTTCTTCATCTGTGAGGAGATTGTCCAGCATTCAATGCCCTATAGCAGGACTGATATTTGATAACAATTCAGTACACTTTTCTTTGTTTCTCTTGCTTCAAGTCTCTTCTTCATCTGTGAGGAGATTGTCCAGCATTCACTGCCATATAGGAGGACTGATATTACATAACAGTTCAGTACACTTTTCTTTGTTTCTCTTGCTTCAAGTCTCTTCTTCATCTGTGAGGAGATTGTACAGCATTCACTGCCATATTGGAGGACTGATATTACATAACAGTTCAGTACTCTTTTCTTTCTTTCTCTTGCTTCAAGTCTCTTCTTCATCTGTGAGGAGATTGTCCAGCATTCACTGCCATATAGGAGGACTGATATTACATAACAGTTCAGTACACTTTTCTTTGTTTCTCTTGCTTCAAGTCTCTTCTTCATCTGTGAGGAGATTGTCCAGCATTCACTGCCATATAGGAGGACTGATATTACATAACAGTTCAGTACACTTTTCTTTGTTTCTCTTGCTTCAAGTCTCTTCTTCATCTGTGAGGAGATTGTCCAGCATTCACTGCCATATAGGAGGACTGATATTACATAACAGTTCAGTACACTTTTCTTTGTTTCTCTTGCTTCAAGTCTCTTCTTCATCTGTGAGGAGATTGTCCAGCATTCACTGCCATATAGGAGGACTGATATTACATAACAGTTCAGTACACTTTTCTTTGTTTCTCTTCCTTCAAGTCTCTTCTTCATCTGTGAGGAGATTGTCCAGCATTCACTGCCATATAGGAGGACTGATATTACATAACAGTTCAGTACTCTTTTCTTTGTTTCTCTTGCTTCAAGTCTCTTCTTCATCTGTGAGGAGATTGTCCAGCATTCACTGCCATATAGGAGGACTGGCATTACATAACAGTTCAGTACACGTTTCTTTGTTTCTCTTGCTTCAAGTTTCTTCTTCATCTTTGAAGAGATTGTCCTGAATTCACTGTCATATAGGAAGACTGGATATTACATAACAGTTCAGTACACTTTTCTTTCTTACTAAAGACACAGCACTAATGATATAAAAATATCTAATACATTGTTAATAATACATTATGTTAAATTTTATTATGTGTATCACTGTTTTCACAATGAAAATCGTATATAACAACTGATGTTGAGAAGATTCAGGATATGCCTTTATTTATGTGATAAAAATTCCATGTTTTTTCAGTTATAATACCTACTTTTATGAATAACTCCCTCTTTACAAAGAAATGCTTGTAAATGTACATATATATATATATATATGTATATATATATATATATATATATATATATATGTGTGTGTGTGTGTGTGTGTGTGTGTGAAAATATTGTAGAAAATAGGAAAGAAACTGGTTTGGTAAATAATCCAAAGTTCCTTAGTATTTTTGTAATTATTTTTAAAAAATAGTGCTCGATACGAAATTCAAGTTAATTCAAATATTATTTTGAAGTTTTCGGCTCTTGTTTTGAAACATGAGACCTCTTATGTAGCGTGTTGGAATCATATTTTTAAATAAATAATTATATATATATATATATATATATATATATATATATATATATAATTATTTATGAATTCCAGGCTGCCAAATTCTGATTTAGAACATTGTGTTCTATTTTTAAAAATTTAAAATTTAGGAGTTGCTTTTGATTAAAAAACATTATGTAATAGCTGCATTTGGCATCCTACGCTCGGCCCTGTGTTGTAAGTTTAATTGCAGAGACATGAAATTCTCTTCACATTCGAATTCCCACTACGCAAGGTAGTAACCATTTATATTATCAATGTTCATTTTGTTTTTCCGATTTTTCTGAGATGATGCATATCTCTGCAATGGCTTCAGTCACTTCAAAACACCGTGAATGCATAAAAAAGCCGATTTCTTTTTGTTACCTATGGGAGAATATGATGACAGTTGAACAGCACTAAAAATAATCATCTCCTGAAAACTGCTTACTTAAAATTGGAGATCGGTACAAATCTTGGGTCCACACATCTGTTACTGACCCTGTAATACTGAACTAACTGTATAGTTTCATGGCAAGAGAGAAGCCTTCAACATTGCTGTCCCGATGTCCTGGGGAGAATAAAGAAGCTATGTAGATGATTATTATTTTTATCTACCGAATACAGTTGTTTTCAATGATGCTTATTAAAACTCTCCCAACTTTCCCTCAGCTATGAGACCTGTTCCACACTCAAATAATCTCCATGTCCCTACACCTTCATCACATAAAAATCTTATTCCCTCATCATATGAAAAATTTCCTTCAAGGAAAAACTCTGCCATGTCGTTCTCTTTTGAAGAAAAATGACTGTTTATTCAGGAACAAGTGGCAATGAGCTCCACTGGATCACCCAAGAAAACCTCAATGACTGTCCATGATTTGTACCTATCTAAGCAGCAGTCAGAGCTCCTGGCATCATGGCTGAAACAGTGTAACCTGGTGATGACATATGTAAGGATCACTAGTTTCAGGGTACGAAACAAGGACAATGTCTATGTTCAAGCACTACAAGCAGAAGGACTGGGGGATCATGGAGCACTTTCGCGCCTGGTGAAAACCGTGCATAAACACCTTCTGGTGGAAATGAACAAGGTGCCTCTTTCTCCTCTTCATATCAAGCTTGGTCTAATGAAGAATTTCTCGAAGGTCCTGCATAAAAATGGTGCTGCCTTCCAACACCTGTGCGCTCTATGCCCTGCTCTCAGTTCTGCTAAATTCGAGGAATCTTTGTCAGACCTCAGATCTGAGAAGTGCTGTCGGATAAGGTATTTGAGGAGCTTCTTAACCTAAATAAACTGGGAAGCATTTAAGTAAGTCTACTTTGGTAACACACGAGTATCAGATTAGCAAGGGTGTATTGAGAAGTTGTTACAGGCTCATGAGGATATGGGATGCCGAATGTCACTCAAAATTCACTTTCTCCAGTCCCACCTTAACTTGCTTCCCTCCGAACCGTGAGTGATGAGGAAAAGTTTCACCAAGATATTACTAAGATAGAAAGGAACTACCGAGGGAAGTGGTACCCCAGTATGATGGGAGACTTATGTTTGGTGCTCCTGCGTGACATACCGAGATCCTCTAAAACACCAGTTCTTAATATCTGCTATACTATGATGTGTATGTAAGGTATTATCCAAGTAATTTAGTTCTGTCAATGCTCTATATCTATGCTGTTTTTTTCTTATTTTGTTTTGTAATATGTCTTTGTAATAAACAAAATAAACACATGTTTTTAATTAACACAGTGGTGTAATGGATAGCGGCTCAGGTTGAGGAATCGGAGAGCCGAGTTTGAATACCAGTCAAATCCATTACATTCACTTACGTACTAATATGAATCCTCTTCTTCTCCCCCAAGCTATGGGTAAATAGCAAGACAGACCGGGTTCTATAGCCTTGGATGGTAACTGGTCTACCGCAGAAAAAATGGCAACCTACTGCAGGAAAAAATCTGCCTCGTTAGTCTTGTATCGAAAGATACATGATCGCCTAAGTGTGTATCACGCAATTCATATAACCGACTTATGCAGTATAATAAAAATATGTCATGTGAAAGTAAGAACGGTAGAAGTGATACTGCATAACCGGGGGGGGGGGTCTGAATTTTGAATTCACCTGTTCAAAACTAGCAAAAAAAAAAAGACAAAAAACTCACCTATTCACATGTTTGTCTCAAACAAGAATTTTTTTGTAAACCAGTGTAATTTCTTTGGTATTGCGAAATTTTATTAGATAACTTAAGAGTTTTCATCATATTCTAAATAAATATATATAATATTTCTTTTAATTTCATATATATATATTACTTGAAAAATTAAATATTTAAGTTAATAACAAAATTTTTTTCAGACATCGAATTTTCTATTAAACATTGTAAACTATCTTTTACATAATTTTGTTAAAACAAAATTATAACAACTCCATCTCTTTTTCCCCCCCCCATCTCTCTTTTTACCATAAGACTCACTTGTATACATTTTCTACAATTCATTTCCGTTTTATTAACCATCTAAAGAGGTCAAGTTTCTGTCACTCCTCCTACTCCAATATAAAACATACTTAAGAGAGATATAAAATTAACCCCTCCCTATACTTTATATTGTCTGTTTAACTACCACTCTCAACCCCCTCTATTAAATTACAAAAATTACACTACCCACCAATTTCTAATCCCATTTTTTTCTCATTTCGTTGTTGGAAGATTTACCTGATGATCCTGAATCCTTAAAAAAGGATTTAAGGGAAATAAATTATCGTAATGGTACATTAAAGTGATTTGTTTTTCATTACATTATATATATATATATATATATATATATATATATATATATATATATATATATATATATATATATATATATATATATATATATATATATATATATGTATATATATATATACATATACATATATATATATACATATATATATATATAATATATATACATATATATATGCATATATATATATATATATATTTATATATATATATATATATATATATATAATTTGCCACGAGTCAAAAAGTTATATCAAAAGCTGCACAAGTTAATGTAAAGTTTTTGAGTGATATGAACGTTTAAAATTGAACAATAATCATATAACAATCAAAAGCGAAGCTGAAAAATTAGCAAGATTAAAAAAGTAACATGTCTTCAAGAATATTATAAAAAAGATATATGAGTAAAATTAAAAGTGTAAATGCAAAAAAAGTGAGATGACAAGTATTTGATAAAATAGTTTTTCAAATGTACACAAAGAAAAAAAAATGTGGGATATTAAGAACATTATTTTATGACATTTTTATGTTTATACATTCTTTTTATAGATACAAATATTTAAGTAAATGCTCTGTTTATAGTAAACAGTATTAACAACATTTACCGGCCTGAATGTCCGAGAAATTTTCATAGAAAATATTCGTCCTTTGACAGGATTCGAACCTGCATCCTATACGGAACCGTCATTTTCTTCAGCACTTCCGACCACTTTATTTCCAGCAAGAGAATCGGACCGAAACTGCTATCTTGACTGGCCGGTCCGTTCAGGGGTAGGGACTGGGGAGTGAAACCTACTTCCATGCACACTTCTTCCGCACTTCCGACCAATTTATTTCCAGCAAGAAATCTGGACTGAGGCATCTATCTTTAACTGCACTGGGCTGCCTCCATGCATCGGGATTGTCATCTTCATTCCCTTTCTCACTGCTAGTGTTGTTAACGGAGATGGCTGCGTTGGGCCAGCCTACTCCTGAAGTTTCTTGTGCAGGAATCATAGAGGCTTGTGCTTGGTGAACGCGGCTGGGCGAGTTGGGACCTCCTGAGAGAATGTGGCATATTCTCTTCACATTGACGGTTGGACTCGAAAGTTTCACTCTCCTCACGTCAGATAGTCCTACGCCAGGAAGGCCGATTTGCAGCAATGGTTTCCCAGATCTCTAAGTCGATGTTGGTGTGTGTCAGAGATCTATATGAGAAAAGAAAGCAATATTGTAGAAAGATATTAGGGAACCAATAACACTATTACAATATTAAAATCAAGGGAATAGAATGGTTAAAATCAACTACTGAAAGATTTGTGACGTTTATAGAATGGAAAGAAACTCATATTAATATATAAAATAACAAATCATTTATGCTTTTTTTCTGGCTGATATTTTTGAGGTTTATTGATAAAAAAAATATTAATGTTGTATAAAATATAATAAATGTTGAGAATCCTTTGTCCAAAATTCTTGGGACCGGTTTTCGTAATTTTTCTGATTTTAGAATACATTTACATATATCATCTATAAAATGGGTCAGCTTGAGAATGGAACCCAAACATAAACACGATATCCATTTACATTTCAATACACATCTTGTACATATACTCTGAAGGTAGTTTTATATAAATAACATATGCCCTCAAAGTATTTTCAAATAAAAGTTTAATAAATTTTGTGTACATAGAGATACAGCTAATGATCCTCGTCATGTAATTCTCAAACAGATTTTTAAGTGGAGAAAGATTTCACGTAAAAATAAAGTTTTGTACGTATACAAAACTTAGGATCACTACTTGCAAATAATATATAAATGCAGGACTTTTTGATATTTTGAATATCTTTAATGAGCATGAAACACCTATTAAGTAATTAATGAGAGAACGTGTTGCTGTGCCAGAATAGAACAGTTGATCAATCATCTCTACTACCTTTGCATGTATTTTTAGTCTGCCAGCTGGTTTGTTTACTTACGTTTATATCTTGGTCAGTCTATGAACTTTCAAGCCGACCCTTATATATATAAATATGTACTGAAAAAAATTAACAACATTGGTTTGTAAATATTAATTTTATTGTTGAAAAAGATTATTTGCGTAAGAAAATATGACAGTCGGTTGTAGAATCACACATCTTTCTGATTTTATTCAATAATGTTATTCTTTCGTAAAATGTTACCTATTTCATGTCCTTTTCATCTCGCACAGACGCACAAAATTTGTTCTGTATTTCTTCAAAACTTATGACAAGTCATATGGCCTGTAAACATCAATGGTATCGTTGAACTTTGTTTTGCTATGGAAATGCAAGAAGGTTCCTTTTATGCCTGCAAGCAAGGAAAGCAATCAATTGGTTAATGAAACTTTACCTTCCCATAAACATTTTTTCACCTAGGGCATACTTTCTCGCTACTTCTTCTATATTTACCTCAATTCAATCTCTTTCCACACTATCTTAATTCATAGTTAAACTCTATTACACAATAATTAATCCACCCACTAAGCATTTTCACTCACTTATACGTACACGTCTTCATTACTTTTCCTTTCATTCAGAAAAATAAAGAGTTTTTCATTCTTCAAAACCATATTTACTTTACTAAAATCATTCACTCTTACAAAATTTATTATTCTTCATTTCTGTCCGAATTCATTCATTCCAACTTCTTTAGCTTAATCACGCTAATTACGAAGCATTTTTTTTTTCTTTTATTTTTTCCTTCTTTCAGTCATTCAATATCCACAATGATCTCTTTAGGGTCTGCTCACGAGTATATTTTTTCCCTTTTTTCTTCCTTTCGTTCATTTATTCAGTCATTCAGTACATCTACGGCCTTTTGATCTGAGTCGCAAAATTAACAATTAAAAGTCAATTACGAGAGAGACTGTTTTCGGGTAATACCTTTTCCTCAGACGTAGAAAAGCTCGTGCGCAAAACTAGTCCAGCTCACTTCGCATACTCCCCGCCCCCACTACCCGTTTATTTTTTATTCCACTCTCGGCATCCTTTACATTCGTTTTTGGCACAATCCCGCACTAGTTTCAGTTCGGATAAATCTATCTATCTATCTATCTATCTATCTATCTATCTATCTATCTATCTATCTATCTATCTTTATTTCTTTCTATATCATTCTATTCACATCTAATTGTCTATCTATCTATCTATCTATC
>OZ010616.1:52406845-52521845 GCA_963932145.1 Acanthosepion lycidas
TTCGGGCTCCATGCTTTCCAGCCAAAACTTTAAATGCAATGCCAATTGCTATCTACTGTCCTCTTGATTACTCTTTCTTCTTCCTGCTCATTATTAATGTTTCTGTTTCTAATTCTTCCACACCCTGTGACCCCTTGTGTCTTAGTGGCTTTACTGCCTTTCTTGTGGAACTCCCTTCCAGTTCCATGCTTTCCAACCAACTTTAATCTGCAATAATTTAAATGCAATGTCAGTTGCTATCTATTGTCCTCCTGGTTACTCTTTCTTCTTCCCACTCATTAATGCTTCTGTTTTTAATTCTTCTTCCACACCCAGCAGTAACCCCTTGTCTTTGGGTCCTCACCGCCTTGCATACGGTAATCATAGGGTGATACCGATTTAAAAAAAATGTCTCTGAAAAAAAAGAACATGCCAAGCCTTGTGAGTGAATTTGGGTAGACGAAATCACAATTTATAGTTACTTAGGATTACGTAATGATCTTGTTCAAACTGTTGATCAGGCCTGGTCATGTGCACACACTTAGAAACTATGACTAAGCTCCATTTTATGTAGTGGGTGTTGAACAATCACAAATTATTCTCTTTAAGTCTAATCTAGCCAAAAAAAATTTGTGTGTTATAAAAACCTATTTTTTGATTAATCGAATTGAAATGTCATAAACGATTCAGTAATTCTTCTAGATTATTCATAATTTGTTTTTTGTTTTTTACTCTAGTTTGCTCAATATAAGGTTCAATGGCCACTCGTGATAGAGGAATACTGATTGAAATTGTTGTAAAAGAGGAGGAACGGTAAACTAAGTATTGCATAATATAAGGACATGTAGGACAGATAATCGGTTGAACCTTGACTTGAAAATGTTAAGATTGTAATGGTCAGAGAAGCATAACATGTAATATAACGGTTCATTCTCGAACTTGAACAGATTAATATTGGAAATTAGTGGATTAGTGATTGGAAAAGATATTAGAATCTTAGAGCAGATACACATACAATCACCTTATTATGTATATAATTAAATCATTTAAATTATTTCGAATCCTCGAGTACTTGTAAATAGAAGTTTTTTTTTTTTTATTTTATTCAGTCGAGTTAGCTCGGACATTGATGAGTCTATTACGCCAACCATCACAGTCCTGCATCAAGTTCGGAATGTCAGTAGGGAGGCATTCTGTCATAACAAGTAACAGTTAACACTAGACTTGAAAAGGTGAAGAAGATTGTAGTAACCGGAGAAGCAGCCTTTCGGGAGTCGGTTCCACAGAGCAGTTTGAATTTAACGTATTTCAAAACAAAAAGATTTTTTCCCCAAAATGCTCAATAAACAACTAGAATAGAATTCTTAGTACAATGACTACTATAAATGAGTAATAGATCTAAGGTTTGTAATAATAATATATTTAGTGATAGTAGTAGTAATGGTAGTAGTCTTGGTGGTTGTCGTAATTATTTATTCGGTTGAGTCTATCACTCGAACCATCATAGCCCTGCATGAAAGATGGAAGATCATTAAGGATAAATTGTGTGTCATATCATAGCTTGTCAATGTAGGTGGTAGCTGACCGACCAACTAGTCTTGCTTCGTGGTCGTGGTAGATCACTCGTGAGTTCTTGTTTTACTCGTTAGCAGTGTCCCCATGATATTGAACTCTATGTCAATGACTCTAAAACTGAATTCATAGAGTTACATAAAGAAAATATTATTTTTTAGTGATTGCAAATAACAAAGCTATTAGAAAGATTAAAAAGTAGTGTAATGTTGGGGTCATTAAATTTAACGTAATGGGTAATTTGCTTTTTAAGCCCCGCGCTAAGTATCTAATAAAAATTTGCCGAATATTTGGGCGTAATTTTACATGCTTAATTCGAAAATAACAAATAAATTTTGATAAGATCTACCGTTTTGGGGCTATCGAGAATAAAAGTTCGAACTCGTTCGCGTCGCGGGAGCCATTACTAGCGTTGTTTGCACATATTTGATGCTGAATAGACATTCACTTGTGAGTCCTCAGTTGCGCAGTAATTGAGACAAGTGACATCCGCAAAAAGGCTGTTAACAAGGTAATCTTCCGCGCAAATCTAATCAGTAGCAAATGTATGTCGATAACTCCATAATGGTAGATTTTATCAAAATGTTTTTGTTACTTTCGAATTAAGCATGTAAATTTACATCTAAATATAACTATTCACCAAATCCTTATTAGATATTTAGTCAGAGGCTTAAAAAGCAATTACCCAGCTTAACGATAGGACATTATACTAAGCGCCCATATTTTGACTGTGTTTCATATTAATTGTATTTAACAAAATTAAATATCAAATTAGTTCCTTCCGACAAACCAAATTATGCCACAATGATTCTGAATGATTCTCAAATTATCCCATTACCAGCGAGGTAAGTAAAAAAAAATGGAGGATAAAAGTAATTTCACATGAACATTAATAACCATTCATCTCACAAAATATAACCTCAGGTTAATGTATGTTGTCATCAACATGTAGAAAGCCAGGAGACACCATATCAGGTAGAAAGCCAAGAGGCACCAAAATCAGGTAGAAAGCCAAGAGACACCAAAATCAGGTAGAATTCCAAGAAACACCAAAATCAGGAAGAAAGCTAAGAGACTCTAAAATCAGGTAGAAAACCAAGAGATACCAAAATCAGGTAGAAAACCAAGAGACACCAAAATCAGGTAGAAAGCCAAGTGACATCAAAATCAGGTGGAAAGCCAGGAGACACCAAAATCAGGTAGAAAACCAAGAGACACCAAAATCAGGTAGAAAACCAAGAGACGCCAAAATCAGGTAGAAAGCCAAGAGACACCAAATTTAGGTAGAAAACCAAAAGACACCGAAATCAGGTAGAAAGCCAAGAGACACCAAAATCAGATAGAAAGACAAGAGACACCAAAATCAGGTAGAAAACCAAGAAACGCCAAAATCAGGTAGAAGTCTAAGAGACACCAAAATCAGGTAGAAAACCAAGAGACACCAAAATTATATAGAAATCCAAGAGACACCAAAATTAGGTAGAAAGCTAAGAGACACCAAAATCAAGCAAGTGTTTTAACTGAGGATAGAAAATGTGCCACTGGAAAGTGAAGACGTATTGGAATAGCATAAGATTCCCCTCAAAAGCTAAGCAAAGTAATATAAGAAAATTTCATTAGAAACATGCCAAAGAGTAGTGATTTGTTATGCAATATTGGTCCTTCTATATGCCAATCAATGGACACTCTTCTCACAGATAAAGAAGAGACTTAATGCAACATAAATATGGTTCTACAGAAGGATGCTGAGAATATCATGGACCGAATGAAGGAAAGGCTTAGAGAATTTGACACTCACAGGGCATAGTGAAGGCAAGACAGACGGAAAAAAGCTACGAATAATCTACCTAATGGGTTGAACAGGGTTTAGGAAGGATAGCAAAAGATCAATTTTAGTAAGAGGTACAAAGTACAGGAAGTTGTGTAGAGCCCAAATCACACACGCTGTGAAGGGGTACAGTATATAGAAGAAGAATATTTTAATTTATATATATATCTCTTTTATAAATTATTAATTGTTAATAAGGGAATCCTGATTTATTCAGGGATAATATCAGAACAATCCAGAATAAATAGCATTTGGAATTCGAAGAGAGAAGAGGGTGTTTTTCAACGCTCTGTTAATTTCAAAGGTTTTTTAAGAAATTAAAAATTTCCGATTAAATATTAAGTAAGGTAAATATAAATTTGAATAGTAAATAGAATAATCATTATAGAATGAATATTTGGAAACTGCAAACATTTTTGCACAGGAGTTGTAATTCAAGACAGTATTTTTTCGAAGATTTGATTTCAAGGGAAATAATTGAAATCAATCTCAACCGGAGATTACAAAAATTAACAGATAAAAAAAAAGTTTTGCATTAATTTTAGGAAAAAGAAGGGAAGAAAAAATCTCTGCCCCTTCTCCTTTGCTGGAATCTGATTCTTGTTTTTCTTGTGGCAGCATTAATAAGCGTAAAAGAGTCAAAAATTGTTCAAATTGTTAACGGTTTTTTCATTTTCACAGAGCACTCACTTAACTTGAACACCTCGCTTGATTGGAATCACATTTTCTTCCGCAACATTTGTGCTGGGCATTCCTTACAGTAAGGACCCTGCATCATCTGCCTTATCTATTTTAACATTTCTTTATTCAATTCGTCAAAAATAAATGCCACAGAATTTTCTAAACTTTCTAATCCTAGTAAGATTTCATCCTAATAAGTTGATCGAGGGTGATGTCTCAGCTGCAGTTAGAGGATTGGCCTCATCCGATACTATACTAGCTACTACACCAGAAGTCCTCACAGCGCTCCGTCGGAAACATCCTGCGCCACCATCAGATGTCAGATGTAAAAAAAAATGATTAAAATATTGAAATCTCAAATGAAGCAATGGTCGCCACTCTGAAGTCTTTCTCGGGAAGCAGCAGTGGAGGTGTGGGCGGCCTTCGACCTGGTCACATCAAGGACTTAATTTCTGCCCACACTGCCGAAGCTGGCGAATATTTGAAAAGACACTCTAACAGCTCTTATTAATACCCTTCTCCAAGCTGAGATATCCCAACATGCTTGTAACTTTTAGGCCAACTTACCGGCTTTAAAAACAAAGATTTTGGTAACATTTTTCGTCGACTCGCGGCAAAAATTGCTTGTAGAGTTGTTTTGAAGGAAGTAGAGCATGAATTGCGATCTGCCAAACTCGGGGTAGGCATGCAGGGCGGATGTAAAACTGCGGTTCATGCCATAGGGTCATTTTTTGAGAATACATCATTTGTTTCCCCACGTAATTTATTAAAGTTGGATATGAAAAATACTTTCAATAGCATTAGAAGGGATCATGCCCTGGAAGTTTGCCATCAACGGACTACTTCCATATTTAATCTGGCTCATCTTTCGTACAGTCATCCAAGTATGTTGATCGCCTTCGATAATATTATCTCTTCTGTTATCCACTTAGTCCGCTACTATTTGCGATGGCTATTGACGGGGTAGCTCGTTCCATCGCCTCTCCTTTCAACATATGTTATCTTGACGATGCAACGATGGGAGGATCCATCGAGGCCGTAGCTGCTGACCTCCGATGAGTTATTCCTGCTTTATCTATGCTTGGACTTGAGATTAACTCGTCCAAGTCAGAGATAATAAACTTGAATTATAGTGCAGATGATTTCGAGAGTGCTATCCGGGATATAAGACTCATCAATGAGGATATAAAAATAACATCTAAGGAGGAATTACACATTCTTGGTTCTCCAGTCTTTCCAACGGCCATTCGAGAGTGTTTAGATACTAAGCATGTCATTCTAACAAGAATGACTGAGAAATTGCAATAAATTGACGCATATCCAGCCCTCTTCCTCTTGAAGAACAGTTTTTCACTAACGAAGTTACTCTACACTCTCCGAAGTGCCCCTTGATACCTCAAACAGGATTTCTTAAATGAGGTGGATATCACAATTAAAAGATGTGCAGAGTTAATTTGCAATGTTAATTTTGACTTCATAGACTGGAGGAAGGCGAAGCTCCCTTTGAGTTTCGGGGGCCTGGGCCATCGATCATCAGCAGACGACCCTTCCAGCATATCATTCTTCACTTTCGTCCAGTCGCGAATTAATTCATGAGATACTTGGTGGATTGTCTCAATGTTTTTCAGATAGTTCTTTTGAACATGATTGCAGAGTCTGGGCCAAAAAAGTACGAGATACATCAAAGCAGAAAAGCTGGGATAAAATAAAATGCGAGGCCAATTTTACTAATTTGAGGCACTCTCTGGATCAGCATCGCCTCGCCTCTCTACTATCTGCTTCACAACCGAGTGGTGGCGCCGCTCTCAACCCAGTGCACTCTTCCTCTATCGGCACCCTTCTAAATAATGAATGCACGCAGGTTGGAGTCGCGATCCGTCTTGGACTCAAATTATGTGTGCGTCACAGATGCAGATGTGGAGCTTCCATTGAGTTTGGTTTGAATCCTCTCTCCTGTTGTTATAGTGCAGGTCGCTTTCCAAAGTCTGGAGCAATAAACAACATCATCAGAAGAGGTCTAGATGCAGCTGATTTCCTTTCCCAAATCGAAGCTTATTGCCTTGACCGTGGTGATGGAAAGCGGCCTGATGCCATTACCATTTTCCCTTTTAAAATGGGGAAAATTTTAAAATTGTGTCAGTGGAGACCTTTGGGGTTATTGGCCCTCGTTCGATGGCGTTCCTTTGGATTGCGTCTTGATTAAGGGATGAGCCTCGCGAAAAGGAGTGGCTCTTGCACCGTGTCTCACTGGCAAGGGTTCCAGGTAATGCTTTCTCCATCATTGCGGCTGGCTGAGGATAGTTACTTTGTTCAAACTTTATTCAAATAAATCTTTTTTAATTAAAACAAGAGAAGTAAATGCAATATATATATATATATATATATATATATATATATATATATATATATATATATATATATATATATAAGCTCTTTTCTTTTCAAGAAAGACATTTGAATTACTACCACGTAAAAAATTCATTTTTCCTATGTGGAAATATCTACTTTTTTGCTTGAAGAAGATCGTGAAGCCAGAAACCCGTGTAGCAGAATTATGGAAAATAGAGTATAATATATATCCAGAAAAATTATATTGGGAGAAAATTGCCTGCATTCAAATAGAAAACAAAGTAAGTACACACACACACATAAATGCGCACACACGCGCACACAAATGCGCACACACGCGCACCGGCGCTCCGGTAATCTTTTCATTTCCACACGGAAATGCTTCGCATGCCATCCAGATTTGAATTTAGAATGATCATTCTTTCTTCCGTTCACGTGAGACATAATGACACACCCATCAACGATAAACCGTTTTTTGTGACGGTTCAACAAAGACTCAGTTTTCTATCAAAACTACACGACCATTTCAAGCGTCAGACACACATTTGTAGACTCACATGACGAATTTAACAATGATCACGCGGCAAAAGTGGATTTCACCTACTTCACATATCTATCTATCTATCTTATGCTATTCATTATTTATCTATCTATCTATCTATCTATCTGTCTGATCCACTTTCCAAAACATCAAATGACCGCATAAATTAGAGATAGATATCCCTTTCACGCATATGTTACTTTCACATTGTGTTTCATTTTTTATGCTTATTTTTATTAAGAGATCTGATTTGCAATGATATACAGCGTGTCCATAAAGTTCGTGTGCAATTTAAAAAATTTATAATTTTATTTGTATTTGCGATATAAATCATACTTATTATAAAACCCAGGTTGTGTGTTTCTCTGTACGTTTTTATATTGGATCGGATTTCCTACATTTCTCAACTGATTTCAACATAACTTCACAGGACTACGTAAAATTACCTTGCGGTGGTTCTGACAGTGTCAAAAATTGGAAAAACACAATTGTTTTGCACTAAATCAATTTGAAAACATGATTAAGAGGCATCACGAGAATGAAAGGGGGACAACTTATATCGAGTTATACTTATTATAAAACCCAGGTTGTTTGTGTGTGTATGTGTGTGTGTGTTTGTTTATATATGGGATCGGATTTCCTACATTTTTCAACCGATTTCAACAAAACTTCACTTTTTTGGCAGGTAGTGTCTCTTATTGTCTTGTACACTTTTTTCTTTATTTTTACATTCAGAATGCTTTAAAAATTCCATTTACAAGACAATTGGTTATAATAAAATTCTATTCAATCGATAGACTCATAACGATTGAAAACAATGGGTTTGACCAATTCGTAAAAAAAAAAAAAAAAAAAAAAACTATTTAAGACATGCGTGTCCGTCAACCTTAAACAATAATCTTTGTCAATTTTATTTTTCAGTCTTTATGATGGTCGATACTTGATCTATCTCTTACTGTTACATCCCTGGGCAACGCCGGGCTCTACTGCTAGTAAATTATAAAAAGGATTAGAAAGAAGTAAATCTATGTTTTTAAGGTTTTATTGAAATTTTATTTAAGTTTCCACATGTCCTCCATCATTAGCAATACAAAGGGTAATACGATTTTGCAGTTCACGGAAAACATTTGCCAACTGATTTACAGTAATGCCTGAAATCACATTAGTTATTTTAGCTATACTTAAAACTAGGTACATTAAACTTTATAACGTTTTTTTACAAATTATTTTTATCACAAATTCAAATAAAGTTATGAATTTTTTAAATGCACACGAACTTTATGGACACCCTGTATAATTCTAATGCATAAAAATATTACAAGAAACATTTTCGTTTCCTTGGTCTCTGCGTTACAAAAAAACTTGCCCAATTTTGCTATTTTAATCATTATTTAGAATATATTATTTGAAATGATATCTCCAAGATTATTTAGAAATGTTTTCTTGCTGCATATTTATTCAATCTGGCATTTCGTGCATTTTGAATTCATTCTTTACTTCTGCAAAATCTATTTTTTTCTTATTCAACTTCTTTCTATTCGCAGTACATAGTTTTGCTGATGTTGCAATTGTAGAATTTTTAATCACCTAACTACATAAGTTAACTTTGTTTAACCCCCACAAAAAAAACCATAAAAAGAACATTATCTTCCTACCGTACAGCGAGAAAGGTAACACTTTAGTTATGCACCACATGTGGCCCTTTATAAAATTGGATACAAATAAGGATTGTTGAACTTCAAAAATGAAAAAAAAAGTATAAATAGAAATATTCTTCTTGGTACCATATCTCTTCATGACGTGGACGTTCATGGCTAACCACAACTTCCTATCCTTTGTAGCACGTTGTCATTTTACTATCCCTACCGCTACCTGTTCTGTCATCAAATTACACAAGATCGATTACTTGTTTACTATTGTCCCCCTTGTTTTCAATATGTTTTGTGAGTGTCCGATTTTCGAACATTCCATTCCGCATTATGTGTTCTAAAACAATCAGCTGACTCTTTATTATTATTCCAAGCGGACTTTTTGCCTCCGTTTTACCTTTTCTTACTTCCGCTTTGTTTATGGTATTTTTTGGCATTCATCAGTAACGTCAGATAACTGATGCCTCAACTTTTCTTTTCACCAGTGAAGAGATTTTCCAGTATCTACTGCCTTATACAATGATTGATATTCCATAGTATAGTTCATAGTTTTGATATTCCATAGTATAGCACATAGGCTTTATATTAAATAGTATAGTACATAGCCTATATATTACATAGTATAATACATAGCCATTAGTTTACAAGTATGGTTCATAGTCTTGATGTTCCATAATATAGTACATAGTCTTGATATTCCATAGTATAGTATAGTATATAGTATTGATATTCCAAAGTATAGTTCATAGTATTGATATTCCAGAGTATAATACGTAGTCTTTATATTACATAGTATATTACATAGCCTTTATATTACATAATATAATATATAGCCATTATTTTACATAGTATAGTTCATAGTCTTGATATTCCATAGTATAATACACAGTCTTGATATTCCATAGTATAGTACATAGTTTTGATATTCCATAGAATTATAAGTAGTCTTTATATTACATAGTATAGTTCATAGCTTTGATATTCCATAGTATATTTCATTGTCTTGATATTCCGTAGTATATTTCATAGTCTCTATATTACATAGTATAGTTCATAGCTTTGATATTCCATAGTATATTTCATTGTCTTGATATTCCGTAGTATATTTCATAGTCTCTATATTACATAGTATAGTTCATAGCTTTGATATTCCATAGTATATTTCATTGTCTTCATATTCCGTAGTATATTTCATAGTCTCTATATTACATAGTATAGTTCATAGCTTTGATATTCCATAGTATATTTCATTGTCTTGATATTCCGTAGTATATTTCATAGTCTCTATATTACATAGTATAGTTCATAGCTTTGATATTCCATAGTATATTTCATTGTCTTGATATTCCGTAGTATATTTCATAGTCTCTATATTACATAGTATAGTTCATAGCTTTGATATTCCATAGTATATTTCATTGTCTTGATATTCCGTAGTATATTTCATAGTCTCTATATTACATAGTATAGTTCATAGCTTTGATATTCCATAGTATATTTCATTGTCTTCATATTCCGTAGTATATTTCATAGTCTCTATATTACATAGTATAGTTCATAGCTTTGATATTCCATAGTATATTTCATTGTCTTCATATTCCGTAGTATATTTCATAGTCTCTATATTACATAGTATAGTTCATAGCTTTGATATTCCATAGTATATTTCATTGTCTTGATATTCCGTAGTATATTTCATAGTCTCTATATTACATAGTATAGTTCATAGCTTTGATATTCCATAGTATATTTCATTGTCTTGATATTCCGTAGTATATTTCATAGTCTCTATATTACATAGTATAGTTCATAGCTTTGATATTCCATAGTATATTTCATTGTCTTGATATTCCGTAGTATATTTCATAGTCTCTATATTACATAGTATAGTTCATAGCTTTGATATTCCATAGTATATTTCATTGTCTTGATATTCCGTAGTATATTTCATAGTCTCTATATTACATAGTATAGTTCATAGCTTTGATATTCCATAGTATATTTCATTGTCTTGATATTCCGTAGTATATTTCATAGTCTCTATATTACATAGTATAGTTCATAGCTTTGATATTCCATAGTATATTTCATTGTCTTCATATTCCGTAGTATATTTCATAGTCTCTATATTACATAGTATAGTTCATAGCTTTGATATTCCATAGTATATTTCATTGTCTTGATATTCCGTAGTATATTTCATAGTCTCTATATTACATAGTATAGTTCATAGCTTTGATATTCCATAGTATATTTCATTGTCTTGATATTCCGTAGTATATTTCATAGTCTCTATATTACATAGTATAGTTCATAGCTTTGATATTCCATAGTATATTTCATTGTCTTCATATTCCGTAGTATATTTCATAGTCTCTATATTACATAGTATAGTTCATAGCTTTGATATTCCATAGTATATTTCATTGTCTTGATATTCCGTAGTATATTTCATAGTCTCTATATTACATAGTATAGTTCATAGCTTTGATATTCCATAGTATATTTCATTGTCTTGATATTCCGTAGTATATTTCATAGTCTCTATATTACATAGTATAGTTCATAGCTTTGATATTCCATAGTATATTTCATTGTCTTGATATTCCGTAGTATATTTCATAGTCTCTATATTACATAGTATAGTTCATAGCTTTGATATTCCATAGTATATTTCATTGTCTTGATATTCCGTAGTATATTTCATAGTCTCTATATTACATAGTATAGTTCATAGCTTTGATATTCCATAGTATATTTCATTGTCTTCATATTCCGTAGTATATTTCATAGTCTCTATATTACATAGTATAGTTCATAGCTTTGATATTCCATAGTATATTTCATTGTCTTGATATTCCGTAGTATATTTCATAGTCTCTATATTACATAGTATAGTTCATAGCTTTGATATTCCATAGTATATTTCATTGTCTTGATATTCCGTAGTATATTTCATAGTCTCTATATTACATAGTATAGTTCATAGCTTTGATATTCCATAGTATATTTCATTGTCTTGATATTCCGTAGTATATTTCATAGTCTCTATATTACATAGTATAGTTCATAGCTTTGATATTCCATAGTATATTTCATTGTCTTCATATTCCGTAGTATATTTCATAGTCTCTATATTACATAGTATAGTTCATAGCTTTGATATTCCATAGTATATTTCATTGTCTTCATATTCCGTAGTATATTTCATAGTCTCTATATTACATAGTATAGTTCATAGCTTTGATATTCCATAGTATATTTCATTGTCTTGATATTCCGTAGTATATTTCATAGTCTCTATATTACATAGTATAGTTCATAGCTTTGATATTCCATAGTATATTTCATTGTCTTCATATTCCGTAGTATATTTCATAGTCTCTATATTACATAGTATAGTTCATAGCTTTGATATTCCATAGTATATTTCATTGTCTTGATATTCCGTAGTATATTTCATAGTCTCTATATTACATAGTATAGTTCATAGCTTTGATATTCCATAGTATATTTCATTGTCTTGATATTCCGTAGTATATTTCATAGTCTCTATATTACATAGTATAGTTCATAGCTTTGATATTCCATAGTATATTTCATTGTCTTGATATTCCGTAGTATATTTCATAGTCTCTATATTACATAGTATAGTTCATAGCTTTGATATTCCATAGTATATTTCATTGTCTTCATATTCCGTAGTATATTTCATAGTCTCTATATTACATAGTATAGTTCATAGCTTTGATATTCCATAGTATATTTCATTGTCTTCATATTCCGTAGTATATTTCATAGTCTCTATATTACATAGTATAGTTCATAGCTTTGATATTCCATAGTATATTTCATTGTCTTGATATTCCGTAGTATATTTCATAGTCTCTATATTACATAGTATAGTTCAGTGATACTTTTGTTTCTGGCGATATTACTTGTTTCTAAATACTTTGCTTACTTTTTAAAAAACATTTTTTATTTTCGTTTTTCTCTTAAAACACTTTCCAGTTACATCCCTTCCTCAAACAACGCTCTTTACTCTTAATTTCACTCTCTGTAAATCTATTGCGTGCTAGTGGCAATCCAGTCTTAGGTGGGATGAAATGCTTTTAAAAAAAATGTACTTCTGTACTTATTCAATTTTAACACTGCTATTTCGTAGTTCTCATTTTGGGCTGTTCCTCTTGGTGACAGTCATGTCACTAATAAGTCGAATAAACCAGCTGTGCAGCCACATCTCTTCCATACACCACTTTCTATTTTGTGTTCTTTGTTTTCTCTCTGAATGCAGATAATTTTCTACAAATATAACTTCTGGATTGTTCTGATATTATCCCTGAATAAATCAGGATTCCCTTATTAACAATTAATAATTTACAAAAGAGATATATATATAAATTAAAATATTCTTCTTTTTACTGTACCCCTTCACAGCGTGTGTGATTTGGGCTCTACACAACTTCCTGTACTTTGTACCTCTTACTAAAATTTATCTTTTGCTATCCTTCCTAAACCCTGTTCAACCCATTAGGTAGATTATTCGTAGCTTTTTTCCGTCTGTCTTGCCTTCACTATGCCCTGTGAGTGTCAAATTCTCTAAGCCTTTCCTTCATTCGGTCCATGATATTCTCAGCATCCTTCTGTAGAACCATATTTATGTTGCATTAAGTCTCTTCTTTATCTGTGAGAAGAGTGTCCATTGATTGGCATATAGAAGGACCAATATTGCATAACAAATCACTACTCTTTGGCATGTTTCTAATGAAATTTTCTTATATTACTTTGCTTAGCTTTTGAGGGGAATCTTATGCTATTCCAATACGTCTTCACTTTCCAGTGGCACATTTTCTATCCTCAGTTAAAACACTTGCTTGATTTTGGTGTCTCTTAGCTTTCTACCTAATTTTGGTGTCTCTTGGCTTTCTATATAATTTTGGTGTCTCTTGGTTTTCTACCTGATTTTGGTGTCTCTTAGACTTCTACCTGATTTTGGCGTTTCTTGGTTTTCTACCTGATTTTGGTGTCTCTTGTCTTTCTATCTGATTTTGGTGTCTCTTGGCTTTCTACCTGATTTCGGTGTCTTTTGGTTTTCTACCTAAATTTGGTGTCTCTTGGTTTTCTACCTGATATGGTGTCTCTTGGCTTTCTACCTGGTTTTGGTGTTTCTTGGCTTTCTACTTTATTTTGGCATTTCTTGGTTTTCAACCTGATTTTGTTGACTCTTGGCTTTCAACCTGATTTTGGTGACTCTTGGCTTTCAACCTAATTTTGCTGTCTCCTGACTTTCAACCTAATTTTGGTGACTCTTGGCTTTCAACCTGATTTTGGTGTCTCTTGGTTTTCCACGTAATTTTGGTGTCTCTTGGTTTTCTACCTGATTTTGGTGTCTCTTGGACTTCTACCTGATTTTGGTATCTCTTGGTTTTCTACCTGATTTTGGTGTCTTTTAGCTTTCTTCCTGATTTTGGTGACTCTTGGCTTTCAACCTGATTTTGGTGTCTCTTGGTTTTCCACGTAATTTTGGTGTCTCTTGGTTTTCTACCTGATTTTGGTGTCTCTTGGACTTCTACCTGATTTTGGTATCTCTTGGTTTTCTACCTGATTTTGGTGTCTTTTAGCTTTCTTCCTGATTTTGGTGTTTCTTGGAATTCTACCTGATTTTGGTGTCTCTTGGCTTTCTACCTGATTTTGGTGCCTCTTGGCTTTCTACCTGATATGGTGTCTCCTGGCTTTCTACATGTTGATGACAACATACATTAACCTGAGGTTATATTTTGTGAGATGAATGGTTATTAATGTTCATGTGAAATTACTTTTATCCTCCATTTTTTTTTACTTACCTCGCTGGTAATGGGATAATTTGAGAATCATTCAGAATCATTGTGGCATAATTTGGTTTGTCGGAAGGAACTAATTTGATATTTAATTTTGTTAAATACAATTAATATGAAACACAGTCAAAATATGGGCGCTTAGTATAATGTCCTATATGACTAAATATCTAATAAGGATTTGGTGAATAGTTATATTTAGATGTAAATTTACATGCTTAATTCGAAAGTAACAAAAACATTTTGATAAAATCTACCATTATGGAGTTATCGACATACATTTGCTACTGATTAGATTTGCGCGGAAGATTACCTTGTTAACGGCCTTTTTGCGGATGTCACTTGTCTCAATTACTGCGCAACTGTGGAATTAATGCGTGCGCAATACTCAAGACAAGTGAATATCTATTTTGCAGCAAATATGTGCAAACAACGCAAGTAATGAATGCCGCGTGCGTTCGCACGTGTGTGTGCGCGCGCGTGTGTGTGTGTATGTGCGCTTGTGTGTGCGTGTATGTGTGCCTCTGGGTGTGTGCGCGTCGCGCGCAAGAGCGTCCTTGTTTTGATGAAACTTGCGTCAGGTTACGCTACTGCACTCACGTCCATTACTGAAGGTAATTTAAAGAGGGGACGACTTTGCGTTTGTTGAATTTAAGATATTTTGTCGAATATCATCAGTAAGGTGTCTTTTTTTTTTTTTTTTTCGCCGAATGGCTATATCATAACTAAGATGTCTTTTATTTACCGGATAGGTATATCAACAGAAAGGTGGGGGGTTTTTTTGTCCGAATGTATACATCAAGTGCAAGGAGTCTTTTATTGCTGAAAGGATATATCAATATACAGGTGTTTTTTTTTGTTTTTTTTTTTCAAGATGGATATATCATCAGGAAGGTGTCTTTTATTTTTGTCGAATTTATATATCACCAGTAATATGATTTATTTTTGCCGAATGGATATATCATAAGGAAGGTGTCTTTTATTTTTGTCGAATGAATACATCATTACTAAGATGTCTTCTTTTTTTTTTCCGAACGGATATTTCATCAGTAAGATGTCTTTTATTTTTGCCGAATGGATATATCACCAGTAAGGTGTCTTTTATTTTTGCCGAATGGATATATCATAAGGAAAGTGTCTTTTATTTTTGCCGAATGGATAAATCAACAGAAAGATGTCCTTTATTTTTGACGAATGTATATATCATTAGTAAGATGTCTTTTGTGTTTGACGAATGGATATATCATCAGTAAGGTGTCTTTTATTTTTGACGAATGGATATATCATCAGTAAGGTGTCTTCTTTTTTTTGCCGAATGTGTATATCATCAATGTCGAATATCATATTTCCATTCGTCAAAATAAATATTTCATTTTAATATTCTATATTGTTAGACTATATATAGCATGGAGTGCAGTTCAATTTGAAATTCTTCCTATCATTATTATTATCAATTCAAATTTAATTTGTAAGCAGCTTATATAATTTAGCTGTAACCTCCATGACAGAATGAGTTCCACGTGATAAATTATATGATGTCTATGATTTGAATATAATCCTACAATTATTGTTGATATTTATATACTCTGGGAATCAAAAATCATCGTTTATTCAAATTAAATTATGTCAAATCTTTTTTCTCTTTTTTTTTTTTTTTTTTTGTTTTTGTTTTGTAACATATTCCAAGATTTAAAGCACAATAGAACAACTTGTAAAGTTTCGCCTACATTTCATAAATTAATTTGCCTTAATTCGAGTAATTCATTTTCCATCTATCATACATTTTTTTATTTTTGAATGAAAAAGGTATTTGGAATAGAAATTTTATGCTTCACATTATAATTAGAAAGCATCCGCTAAGAATTTTAGAAGTGTCAAAAATGGCATCGCTTTTATTTTAACTATCTTTACTTTTCGGCAATGTTTATTGTTTTAAAAAGCAATGATTACAATTGGAATAAAAAAAAAAACATAAAAGTATATTCATACATTTTTTGTTCTTGAGAATTGTCAACAAAATATTAAACACTATTTATTAGATTGTTTATTTACAAGAATAATTTTATATTTATAACATTAAAACTAATAAACTTGTTTAAGACTAATGTAATGCAATATTTATCATTTACCATTTTATAAAGAGTTAAATACGAAATCCTTGGTTTTATCTATAAAAATTTACTATATTATTAAAATACGTGAATCAATTACAATGAAATACTTATTATTTGCTATCCATTTCAATAAACAAATAGTGTAAATTAACAATATAATAAATAAAAAATATTTATTATTTTTGTTTTCAGTTCTCATGAACAAAGAAAATGTATAAACTCACTTTCATCATATGTTTAGGTTTTATTACAATTCTAACAATCGCTTTTTAAAATAATAAACATTACCAAGGACTAACGGTAATACAAAATAATACTTATGTCGTGGAAAGAACCGTCTTTTTGACACTCTTTGTTTTATTTTTGCTTTTTCAGGCACGAAGTTTTGCTGAATTTTATTTATTTATTTTCATATTATGTACTAATTTAGATGTGTGGAGATGCAATTCCTGTGTAATGTATTTGTTACTGAAGTTCGCTAATACAAGGCTCAAGAGCCACTCAAAGTAGAGAGTTACTGAATGATATGGATATATCAAGAGGTAGCAGGATGTGAAGATATAAGTATAAAAGATAGAGTCGCGATCGGTTTACGGCTTTGCGTCTGTGGAGAAACAGGCCGCAGATTGGAAAAATAAATCCCCTGAAAGACTGCATAAACAATTTTGGACTCTTCCAAGGCTGAAATGTGACGATTGGTAAACTTCAATCTAGATATGGCTGAATTCCGAAAATTGTGGTCTAATTTGTACAAAATGTAAATGATGACAGGGAATCTCACATAATTTCTGAGGGGATGTAAAATGAACCAGATATTCTCCCAAGATCTTTAGCAATAAATCGCATACTTGTATTCCTGTTTGTTTCTTTTTTTGTTTTTGTGTTTTTTAACCATTACGCCCCGAGCAAGGCGTGAAGCCACTAGGATGCAGGGGGGTTGCAGAAGATTTGGAGCAAGAGCAGATAGGAGTGATAGAGGAAAGGATGAGGAGAGGGATAGTGGATAGATCAAGGTAACTGGAGATGTCGATTGACATTACATTTGAATAGTTGGAAATTATAACTCTCACGGAAACAGTAATAGGGAAGGGTATTCCACAGGCGAAAGGTGCGAGGTATGAAACTATTGGAGTAGAAGAGACGGCTACATTTGGGAGTTTCAATAGTGAAAGGGTGAGAGCGGGATGCCAGCCTTGTAGGGCGCTTGAATTCATGAAGTCTGGGAACCAGTGAAAGCAGCTCATCGGAGCAATTACCATGAAAGTATTTGTAAAAAAGACAGAGAGAGGCGACGGCGCATCTGTGAGAGAGCAACTGCAGACGAGATGCCAGATCAGCGCCAATTATATTACATATCCGTCTCTGGATCTTGTCAATAACTCCGAGCTAAACAGAAGGTGCACCAGACCATATATGGCAGCAATACTCCATGCAAGGGCGAATGGTTGATTTGTAGATTTGAAGTTTCGATTCCGGGGAGAAAAAATTCCTGGCGCGGCACAGAGAGCCAACTTTCCTCGCAAAACGCAAGTTGTTATTTAGTGTGAGAGAATATGAAAAAAAAAGAAAAACATTATTAAGGAGAGAGAAAAATAAAAGAAGAGGAATTAAGAAAACAGAAGATAGCAATTGACACTGAATTTAAATTTTTGAAGGTCAAATTTAACTGGAAAGCAAGAACCCGGAAGAAAGTTCCACAAGCTAGAAATGCGGGGGAAGGGACTGTTAGCGTAGAATTTATGGTTACATCTATCAATTTCAACTTTAAACGATGAGACCGTGCCACCAATCTACTATTGCGCTTAAATTGATGAAGTCTAGGTACCAAAGTTGAAAGCTCATCAGAAAAATTACCACGGAAACATTTATAGAAAAGGCACAAGGCAGCTAAACCACGGTAGTAGGAGAATGTCCGTAACCGAGATGCCAGGTCAGAATTAATAGCATTGCAACACCTTCTTCGTATTTTATCAAGAATCTCTAAAAACATAGCAAAGTACCAGACCAGATATGCTCTTTATCTGGAATAAAATCGAGTGCCAATAAATGTTTACATCATAGATCCTCATTGAGTGTGCAATTGACAATCGTGACCGGAAAAATCTCAGGATATGATGTTGATCAAAATGAAAGGATACTAACTTGGTTTTGGAGCTATTGAACGTTACAATCTATGTTTTTTTCCTTATGGAGCTGTTAGAACTGTTAGTAGAGAGTTCAGCTGTAAGGATAAACTATGCTATCATTCACGCAAATGTTTAAATGTTCTAAAAAAACGCAGAAAGACGGTTCACTCGAGTTCTTAAAGAACTGTAGAGTTTAGAGAGAACAAAATCTAATTCGGCTTTAAATACCATAACTTTTCAAATTGTGAAAAAAAACAAGTATGCCAAACCATGTCAAACACCTCAGCTCAAAGCTCACCTCAAGTTTCATCATTCTCATCTAAAGCTTAATAGTCATTTTCAGTAACACATCAGCAGTTGACCTAGAAAAGCGAAAGTCATACTGCTTGCCTGAAAGAAAACCTCATGAACTGAGATACTTAACCAATTCAGACTTGATTACAGTCTCTAGATCTTTACTATAAAGAGATAGAGGGTTACTATGGTGATAGAAGGATCATATGGTACACCTGAGTTCTTAAAACGGGAATTACAGAAAAGGATTTCCAACAAGCATGAAAGCAAAAAGTAGCAAGGTATTTATAGTAGAGTTTAGAGAGAACAGGGGTCAGTCCAGGGACACATTTCTTAAACACTATTGCAGGGATACCATCAAGTTCACATGCTTTGTGGGGATCCGTGATAGCTATACGCAAATATAGTGGTGATGTTAATAAATTATAAACATACGAAAGTGGCTAATCCTTTATTTTGATTGCCCGGTGCTTGTAGACAAAAGCCCACACAGGTACTGATTTATACCTACATATGACAGTGTAATAGTTTACTTTTTACCTATTTGCCTATTTTTTTCATTTATTTCCCTCACGCAAATGTCATTTTAAAATTATCATGCACTAACATACGCGCATATATATATGTATATGTGTGTGTGTGCGTAATTTTAAAAGAAAATCCTTGATAATGGCTTATAGAATAGCCGAAAGCGCTTGGATATATTGAACATTGGAACATTTTTTACACACTTGATATCTAGAAAAAGAAAATACTTCGACGGAAGGAAAAAAATGAAATAAAACGCTTCATCACAGTTTGTTTACATTGCGCAGATCAGTACGAAAATTTCGGTGATTGCCCAAGTCAGTGTTGCCAACATTTGTGAAAATTTTGTGTTAATTCATTGGACAGTTTTTGAAATATTAGAAAAAAAGTTATCTCGATAATAATTTGGTACGCAGTGTGTGTGTATATATATATATATATATATATATATATATATATATATATATATATATATATATATATATATATATATATATATATGCAAGTATAGGATTGGTTTATACGGAATAAATTCCAATAACAAAAAAAATACTATTCTCAAAATAGTGCTCAATACAGAGTAGAACAAATATAATTATTTATTCGAAAATTATAACATAAATAAGTTATAAGATCACTACAAAAATAGCCACTTTGATTCAACACGTCTGGTGTGTTATCAAGTGATGGTGTTGAAGTGTGAAAACAAAATGGGTATTTTCGTGGTGATTTTATAACATGTTTATGTTACAATTTTCGAATAAATTATATATATATATATATATATTTATATACATTGTTTTTTTATTCAATTCTCATGTCTTTTTTTCGTAAAATAAAGAACCTACATTAGATAACTTAAAGATATTTGACAGAAGAGGAGTTAAGTAAATCTTAAAACTAAACATCGTACACATACAGGGAAGTGTCAAAATGATACAATCAGTATTTAATCAGAAAATGCCTGATCGTGTACAATGAAAATCCAGGAAAATCCATGCATTAAAATGTTATAGATTCTCATTTGTCTTATAAAAAGTATAAATCTTGGAAAAAATTAGGAAGCTTTATGAGCCAAAATAAAAATTCAGACTAACAAAAGTAAAGAACATTGTACTTTAAGCGATATAGTTTAGACCGACAGCAATAGAACACCTGCACTAGTCGACACAACACCTGTTTGAGTTAAAAGAACACACCTTATGAACTGACAAAATTAAATGACCCTAATCTTTGACAGCAGATATATAGATATTTGTGCGTGTGTCTTTGCAGATAGATAGATAGATAGATAGATAGATAGATAGATAGATAGATAGATAGATAGATAGATGTGAAAGGGTAGTAAGTTGCATATTCTTTAGCTTCACTAATTGAATAATCTTCTAGTGGACTAAGGAGTGACTTTTCAGTAAATTTTTGCATGGTAATTGTACTGACTAACATTCCTCTATGATATCTCGAATTTATAAATTTAAGTGCTGTACTAGATTGGCGGCAAAGCCACATCATCTTATGGTAGAAATACATGCATCCGTAAGTTCAATGCTAACAGTTTATCACTCTTCCCGAGTATGGAACTCACTTCAACTACTAGCTTCCCAATCAACATTTAGAAATTCTTAATAAAATAAAAAGTAGAATCTGCAATGTTACTGATCCTACTCTGGCATCTTAGATTCAGTCACCTACTATTATGTTGGTGCAAAAATAATGTCGTTTTCTCATATATGTTACTATGTGAGAAAACGACATTATTTTTGCACCAACCTAATACCAAAATATGGCTTCCCTATATCTTTTCTATAGATATATTCATAGTAATTGTTCTAAAGAAACTTTCATTTTTAGTGCCTAGACTTTATGAATTTATGAGCAGTACAAGATTAAAAGAATGGTCTCATTATTTTACATTTGGCTAGATATAACCCTAAGTTCCCTCTTCATAATAGGAGATATGTTTTATCATATTCTCTAACACTCAGTAAATTATTGCGATTATAGAAATCTCTTTCATCTCTTCCTTTCTCAGTGAACATATAGAAATTCTTAATAAAATAAAAAGTAGAATCTGCAATGTTACTGATCCTACCCTGGCATCTTAGATTCAGTCACCTACTACCAAAATATGGCTTCCCTGTACCTTTTCTATAAATATATTCGTTGTAATTTTTCTGATGAATGTTCATGTTTGGTGCCTAGATTTTATGAATTTAGGGGCATTACAAGATTACCGGTGAGGCCACGTTCTTCAAAAATTTAAAAGAAATGTCAATCTTTATCTTCTGTCTTCTTAATTCTTGTTATTTTATAGTCCTCTCCCCTTAATAGTAGTTTTTCTCATATTCTCTAACAATCAGTAACACCTTGCATCCTAGTGGCTTTATTGCCTTTGTTCTTCAAAAATTGAAATGCAATGTCAATCATTATCTTCTGTCTTCTTAATTCTTGTTCTTTTATTGTTCTCTCTCCTTAATAGTAGTTTTTCTCATATTCACTACACTCAGTAACCCCTTCCATCCTAATGGCTTTATTGCCTTTGATCTTCAAAAATGTAAATGCAATGTCAATTGTTATCTTCTGTCTTCTTAATTCTTGTTCTTTTATTCTTCTCTCTCCTGAATAGTTTTTCTCATATTCTCTAACACTCAGTAACCACATGCATCCTAGTGGCTTTATTGCCTTTGATCTACAAAAATGTAAATGCAATGTCAATTGTTATCTTCTGTCTTCTTAATTCTTGTTCTTTTATTCTTCTCTCTCCTGAATAGTTTTTCTCATATTCTCTAACACTCAGTAACCCCTTGCATCCTAGTGGCTTTATTGCCTTTGATCTTCAAAAATGTAAATGCAATGTCAATTGTTATCTTCCGTCTTCTTAATTCTTGTTCTTTTATTCTTCTCTCTCCTGAATAGTTTTTCTCATGTTCTCTAACACTCAGTAACCACATGCATCCTAGTGTCTTTATTGCCTTTGATCTTCAAAAATGTAAATGCAATGTCAATTGTTATCTTCTGTTTTCTTAATTCTTGTGCTTTCATTCTTCTCTCTCCTGAATAGTTTTTCTCATATTCTCTAACAATCAGTAACCCCTTGCGTCCTAGTGGCTTTATTGCCTTTGATCTACAAAAATTTAAATGCAATGTCAATCGTTATCTTCTGTTTTCTTAATTCTTGTTCTTTTATTCTTCTCTCTCCTGAATAGTTTTTCTCATATTCTCTAACACTCAGTAACCCTTTGTGTCCTAGTGGCTTTATTGCCTTTGATCTTCAAAAATGTAAATGCAATGTCAATTGTTACCTTCAGTTTTCTTAATTCTTGTTCTTTTATTCTTCTCTCTCCGGAATAGTTTTTCTCATATTCTCTAACACTCAGTAACGCCTTCCTTCCTAGTGGCTTTACTGCCTTTGATCTTCAAAAATTGAAATGCAATGTCAATTGTTATCTTCTGTTTTCTTAATTCTTGTTCTTTTATTCTTCTCTCTCCTGAATAGTTTTTCTCATATTCTCTAACACTCAGTAACCCCTTGTGTCCTAGTGGCTTTATTGCCTTTGATCTTCAAAAATGTAAATGCAATGTCAATTGTTATCTTCCGTCTTCTTAATTCTTGTTCTTTTATTCTTCTCTCTCCTGAATAGTTTTTCTCATATTCTCTAACACTCAGTAACCACATGCATCCTGGTGGCTTTATTGCCTTTGATCTTCAAAAATGTAAATGCAATGTCAATTGTTATATTCCGTCTTCTTAATTCTTGTTCTTTTATTCTTCTCTCTCCTGAATAGGTTTTCTCATGTTCTCTGACACTCAGTAACCCCTTGTGTCCTAGTGGCTTTATTGCCTTTGATCTTCAAAAATGTAAATGCAATGTCAATTGTTATCTTCTGTTTTCTTAATTCTTGTTCTTTTATTCTTCTCTCTCCTGAATAGTTTTTCTCATATTCTCTAACACTCAGTAACCCTTTGTGTCCGAGTGGCTTTATTGCCTTTGATCTTCAAAAATGTAAATGCAATGTCAATTGTTATCTTCTGTTTTCTTAATTCTTGTTCTTTTATTCTTCTCTCTCCAGAATAGTTTTTCTCATATTCTCTAAAACTCAGTAACCCCTTGTGTCCTAGTGGCTTTATTGCCTTTGATCTTCAAAAATGTAAATGCAATGTCAATTGTTATCTTCTGTCTTCTTAATTATTGTTCTTTTATTCTTCTCTCTCCTGAATAGTTTTTCTCATATTCTCTAACACTCAGTAACCCATTGTGTCCTAGTGGCTTTATTGCCTTTGATCTTCAAAAATGTAAATGCAATGTCAATTGTTATCTTCTGTTTTCTTAATTCTTGTTCTTTTATTCTTCTCTCTCCTGAATAGTTTTTCTCATATTCTCTAACACTTAGTAACCCCATGCATCCTAGTGGCTTTATTGCCTTTGATCTTCAAAAATGTAAATGCAATATCAATCGTTATCTTCTGTTTTCTTAATTCTTGTTCTTTTATTCTTCTCTCTCCTGAATAGTTTTTCTCATATTCTCTAACACTCAGTAACCCTTTGTGTCCTAGTGGCTTTATTGCCTTTGATCTTCAAAAATGTAAATGCAATGTCAATTGTTATCTTCTGTCTTCTTAATTCTTGTTCTTTTATTCTTCTCTCTCCTGAATAGTTTTTCTCATATTCTCTAACACTCAGTATCCCCTTGTGTCCTAGTGGCTTTATTGCCTTTGATCTTCAAAAATGTAAATGCAATATCAATTGTTATCTTCTGTTTTCTTAATTCTTGTTCTTTTATTCTTCTCTCTCCTGAATAGTTTTTCTCATATTCTCTAACACTTAGTAACCCCATGCATCCTAGTTGCTTTATTGCCTTTGATCTTCAAAAATGTAAATGCAATGTCAATTGTTATCTTCTGTTTTCTTAATTCTTGTTCTTTTATTCTTCTCTCTCCTGAATAGTTTTTCACATATTCTCTAACACTCAGTAACCCCTTGCATCCAAGTGGCTTTATTGCCTTTGATCTTCAAAAATGTAAATGCCATGTCAATTGTTATCTTCTGTTTTCTTAATTCTTGTTCTTTTATTCTTCTCTCTCCTGAATAGTTTTTCTCATATTCTCTAACACTCGGTAACCCCTTGCATCCTCGTGGCTTTATTGCCTTTGATCTTCAAAAATGTAAATGCAATGTCAATTGTTATCTTCTGTTTTCTTAATTCTTGTTCTTTTATTCTTCTCTCTCCTGAATAGTTTTTCTCATATTCTCTAACAATCAGTAACCCCTTGCGTCCTAGTGGCTTTATTGCCTTTGATCTACAAAAATTTAAATGCAATGTCAATCGTTATCTTCTGTTTTCTTAATTCTTGTTCTTTTATTCTACTCTCTCCTGAATAGTTTTTCTCATATTCTCTAACACTCAGTAACCCTTTGTGTCCTAGTGGCTTTATTGCCTTTGATCTTCAAAAATGTAAATGCAATGTCAATTGTTATCTTCTGTCTTCTTAATTCTTGTTCTTTTATTCTTCTCTCTCCTGAATAGTTTTTCTCATATTCTCTAACACTCAGTAACCACATGCATCCTGGTGGCTTTATTGCCTTTGATCTTCAAAAATGTAAATGCAATGTCAATTGTTATCTTCTGTTTTCTTAATTCTTGTTCTTTTATTCTTCTCTCTCCTGAATAGTTTTTCTCATATTCTCTAACACTAAGTAACCCCTTGATTCCTAGTGGCTTTATTGCCTTTGATCTTCAAAAATGTAAATGCAATGTCAATTGTTATCTTCTGTTTTCTTAATTCTTGTTCTTTTATTCTTCTCTCTCCTGAATAGTTTTTCTCATATTCACTAACACTCAGTAACCCCTTGCATCCTAGTGGCTTTATTGCCTTTGATCTTCAAAAATTGAAATGCAATATCAATTGTTATCTTCTGTTTTCTTAATTCTTGTTCTTTTATTCTTCTCTCTCCTGAATAGTTTTTCTCATATTCTCTAACACTCAGTAACCCCTTGCATCCTCGTGGCTTTATTGCCTTTGATCTTCAAAAATGTAAATGCAATGTCAATTGTTATCTTCTGTTTTCTGAATTCTTGTGCTTTTATTCTTCTCTCTCCTGAATAGTTTTTCTCATATTCTCTAACACTCAGTAACGCCTTGCTTCCTAGTGGCTTTACTGCCTTTGATCTTCAAAAATTGAAATGCAATGTCAATTGTTATCTTCTGTTTTCTTAATTCTTGTTCTTTTATTCTTCTCTCTCCTGAATAGTTTTTCTCATATTCTCTAACTCTAAGTAACCCCATGCATCCTAGTGGCTTTATTGCCTTTGATCTTCAAAAATGTAAATGCAATGTCAATTGTTATCTTCTGTTTTCTTAATTCTTGTTCTTTTATTCTTCTCTCTCCTGAATAGTTTTTCTCATATTCACTAACACTCAGTAACCCCTTGCATCCTAGTGGCTTTATTGCCTTTGATCTTCAAAAATGTAAATACAATGTCAATTGTTATCTTCTGTCTTCTTAATTCTTGTTATTTTATTATTCTCTCTCCTGAAAAGTTTTCCTCATATTCTATAACACTCAGTGACCACATGCATCCTAGTGGCTTTATTGCCTTTGATCTTCAAAAATGTAAATGCAATGTCAATTGTTATCTTCTGTCTTCTTAATTCTTGTTCTTTTATTCTTCTCTCTCCTGAATAGTTTTTCTCAAATTCTATAACCCTCAGTAACCACTTGCATCCTCGTGGCTTTATTGCCTTTGATCTTCAAAAATGTAAATGCAATATCAATTGTTATCTTCTGTTTTCTTAATTCTTATTCTTTTATTCTTCTCTCTCCTGAATAGTTTTTCTCATATTCTCTAACAATCAGTAACCCCTTGCGTCCTAGTGGCTTTATTGCCTTTGATCTACAAAAATTTAAATGCAATGTCAATCGTATCCTTCTGTTTTCTTAATTCTTGTTCTTTTATTCTTTTCTCTCCTGAATAGTTTTTCTCATATTCTCTAACACTCAGTAACCCTTTGTGTCCTAGTGGCTTTATTGCCTTTGATCTTCAAAAATGTAAATGCAATGTCAATTGTTATCTTCAGTCTTCTAAATTCTTGTTCTTTTATTCTTCTCTCTCCTGAATAGTTTTTCTCATATTCTCTAACACTCAGTAACGCCTTGCTTCCTAGTGGCTTTACTGCCTTTGATCTTCAAAAATTGAAATGCAATGTCAATTGTTATCTTCTGTTTTCTTAATTCTTGTTCTTTTATTCTTCTCTCTCCTGAATAGTTTTTCTCATATTCTCTAACACTCAGTAACCCCTTGTGTCCTAGTGGCTTTATTGCCTTTGATCTTCAAAAATGTAAATGCAATGACAATTGTTATCTTCTGTCTTCTTAATTCTTGTTCTTTTTTTCTTCTCTCTCCTGAATAGTTTTTCTCATATTCTCTAACACTCAGTAACCACATGCATCCTAGTGGCTTTATTGCCTTTGATCTTCAAAAATGTAAATGCAATGTCAATTGTTATCTTCTGTTTTCTTAATTCTTGTTCTTTTATTCTTCTCTCTCCTGAATAGTTTTTCTCATATTCTCTAACACTCAGTAACCCCTTGCATCCTCGTGGCTTTATTGCCTTTGATCTTCAAAAATGTAAATGCAATGTCAATTGTTATCTTCCGTCTTCTTAATTCTTGTTCTTTTATTCTTCTCTCTCCTGAATAGTTTTTCTCATATTCTCTAACACTCAGTAACCCCTTGCATCCTAGTGTCTTTATTGCCTTTGATCTTCAAAAATGTAAATGCAATGTCAATTGTTATCTTCTGTCTTCTTAATTCTTGTTCTTTCATTCTTCTCTCTCCTGAATAGTTTTTCTCATATTCTCTAACAATCAGTAACCCCTTGCGTCCTAGTGGCTTTATTGACTTTGATCTTCAAAAATGTAAATGCAATGTCAATTGTTATCTTCTGTCTTCTTAATTCTTGTTCTTTTATTCTTCTCTCTCCTGAATTGTTTTTCTCATATTCTCTAACACTCAGTAACCCCTTGTGTCCTAGTGGCTTTATTGCCTTTGATCTTCAAAAATGTAAATGCAATGTCAATTGTTATCTTCTGTTTTCTTAATTCTTGTTCTTTTATTCTTCTCTCTCCTGAATAGTTTTTCTCATATTCTCTAACACTTAGTAACCCCATTCATCCTAGTGGCTTTATTGCCTTTGATCTTCAAAAATGTAAATGCAATATCAATTGTTATCTTCTGTTTTCTTAATTCTTGTTCTTTTATTCGTCTCTCTCCTGAATAGTTTTTCTCATATTCTCTAACACTCAGTAACCCCTTGTGTCCTAGTGGCTTTATTGCCTTTGATCTTCAAAAATGTAAATGCAATATCTATTGTTATCTTCTGTTTTCTTAATTCTTGTTCTTTTATTCTTCTCTCTCCTGAATAGTTTTTCTCATATTCTCTAACACTCAGTAACCAATTGTGTCCTAGTGGCTTTATTGCCTTTGATCTTCAAAAATGTAAATGCAATGTCAATTGTTATCTTCTGTCTTCTTAATACTTGTTCTTTTATTCTTCTCTCTCCTGAATAGTTTTTCTCATATTCTCTAACACTCAGTAACCCCTTGCATCCTAGTGGCTTTATTGCCTTTGATCTTCAAAAATGTAAATGCAATGTCAATTGTTATCTTCTGTTTTCTTAATTCTTGTGCTTTTATTCTTCTCTCTCCTGAATAGTTTTTCTCATATTCTCTAACACTCGGTAACCACTTGCATCCTCGTGGCTTTATTGCCTTTGATCTTCAAAAATGTAAATGCAATGTCAATTGTTATCTTCCGTCTTCTTAATTCTTGTTCTTTTATTCTTCTCTCTCCTGAATAGTTTTTCTCATGTTCTCTAACACTCAGTAACCACATGCATCCTAGTGGCTTTATTGCCTTTGATCTTCAAAAATGTAAATGCAATGTCAATTGTTATCTTCTGTTTTCTTAATTCTTGTTCTTTTATTCTTCTCTCTCCTGAATAGTTTTTCTCATATTCTCTAACACTTAGTAACCCCGTGCATCCTAGTGGCTTTATTGCCTTTGATCTTCAAAAATGTAAATGCAATATCAATTGTTATCTTCTGTTTTCTTAATTCTTGTTCTTTTATTCTTCTCTCTCCTGAATAGTTTTTCTCATATTCTCTAACACTCAGTAACCCCTTGTGTCCTAGTGGCTTTATTGCCTTTGATCTTCAAAAATGTAAATGCAATGTCAATTGTTATCTTCTGTCTTCTTAATTCTTGTTCTTTTATTCTTCTCTCTCCTGAATAGTTTTTCTCATATTCTCTAACACTCAGTAACCCCTTGCATCCTCGTGGCTTTATTGCCTTTGATCTTCAAAAATGTAAATGCAATGTCAATTGTTATCTTCTGTTTTCTTAATTTTTGTTCTTTTATTCTTCTCTCTCCTGAATAGTTTTTCTCATATTCTCTAACACTCAGTAACCCCTTGTGTCCTAGTGGCTTTATTGCCTTTGATCTTCAAAAATGTAAATGCAATGTCAATTGTTATCTTCTGTCTTCTTAATTCTTGTTCTTTTATTCTTCTCTCTCCTGAATAGTTTTTCTCATATTCTCTAACACTCAGTAACCCCTTGTGTCCTAGTGGCTTTATTGCCTTTGATCTTCAAAAATGTAAATGCCATGTCAATTGTTATCTTCTGTCTTCTTAAATCTTGTTCTTTTATTCTTCTCTCTCCTGAATAGTTTTTCTCATATTCTCTAACACTCAGTAACCCCTTGCATCCTAGTGGCTTTATTGCCTTTGATCTTCAAAAATGTAAATGCCATGTCAATTGTTATCTTCTGTCTTCTTAAATCTTGTTCTTTTATTCTTCTCTCTCCTGAATAGTTTTTCTCATATTCTCTAACACTCAGTAACCCCTTGCATCCTCGTGGCTTTATTGCCTTTGATCTTCAAAAATGTAAATGCAATGTCAATTGTTACCTTCTGTTTTCTTAATTCTTGTTCTTTTATTCTTCTCTCTCCTGAATAGTTTTTCTCATATTCTCTAACACTCAGTAACCCCTTGCATCCTCGTGGCTTTATTGCCTTTGATCTTCAAAAATGTAAATGCAATGTCAATTGTTATCTTCTGTTTTCTTAATTCTTGTTCTTTTATTCTTCTCTCTCCTGAATAGTTTTTCTCATATTCTCTAACACTCAGTATCCCCTTGTGTCCTAGTGGCTTTATTGCCTTTGATCTTCAAAAATGTAAATGCAATGTCAATTGTTATCTTCTGTCTTCTTAAATCTTGTTCTTTTATTCTTCTCTCTCCTGAATAGTTTTTCTCATATTCTCTAACACTCAGTAACCCCTTGTGTCCTAGTGGCTTTATTGCCTTTGATCTTCAAAAATGTAAATGCAATGTCAATTGTTATCTTCTGTCTTCTTAATTCTTGTTCTTTTATTCTTCTCTCTCCTGAATAGTTTTTCTCATATTCTCTAACACTCAGTAACCCCTTGCATCCTCGTGGCTTTATTGCCTTTGATCTTCAAAAATGTAAATGCAATGTCAATTGTTATCTTCTGTTTTCTTAATTCTTGTTCTTTTATTCTTCTCTCTCCTGAATAGTTTTTCTCATATTCTCTAACACTCAGTAACCCCTTGTGTCCTAGTGGCTTTATTGCCTTTGATCTTCAAAAATGTAAATGCAATGTCAATTGTTATCTTCTGTCTTCTTAATTCTTGTTCTTTTATTCTTCTCTCTCCTGAATAGTTTTTCTCATATTCTCTAACACTCAGTAACCCCTTGTGTCCTAGTGGCTTTATTGCCTTTGATCTTCAAAAATGTAAATGCAATGTCAATTGTTATCTTCTGTCTTCTTAATACTTGTTCTTTTATTCTTCTCTCTCCTGAATAGTTTTTCTCATATTCTCTAACACTCAGTAACCCCTTGCATCCTAGTGGCTTTATTGCCTTTGATCTTCAAAAATGTAAATGCAATGTCAATTGTTATCTTCTGTTTTCTTAATTCTTGTGCTTTTATTCTTCTCTCTCCTGAATAGTTTTTCTCATATTCTCTAACACTCGGTAACCACTTGCATCCTCGTGGCTTTATTGCCTTTGATCTTCAAAAATGTAAATGCAATGTCAATTGTTATCTTCCGTCTTCTTAATTCTTGTTCTTTTATTCTTCTCTCTCCTGAATAGTTTTTCTCATGTTCTCTAACACTCAGTAACCACATGCATCCTAGTGGCTTTATTGCCTTTGATCTTCAAAAATGTAAATGCAATGTCAATTGTTATCTTCTGTTTTCTTAATTCTTGTTCTTTTATTCTTCTCTCTCCTGAATAGTTTTTCTCATATTCTCTAACACTTAGTAACCCCGTGCATCCTAGTGGCTTTATTGCCTTTGATCTTCAAAAATGTAAATGCAATGTCAATTGTTATCTTCTGTCTTCTTAATTCTTGTTCTTTTATTCTTCTCTCTCCTGAATAGTTTTTCTCATATTCTCTAACACTCAGTAACCCCTTGTGTCCTAGTGGCTTTATTGCCTTTGATCTTCAAAAATGTAAATGCCATGTCAATTGTTATCTTCTGTCTTCTTAAATCTTGTTCTTTTATTCTTCTCTCTCCTGAATAGTTTTTCTCATATTCTCTAACACTCAGTAACCCCTTGCATCCTAGTGGCTTTATTGCCTTTGATCTTCAAAAATGTAAATGCCATGTCAATTGTTATCTTCTGTCTTCTTAAATCTTGTTCTTTTATTCTTCTCTCTCCTGAATAGTTTTTCTCATATTCTCTAACACTCATTAACCCCTTGCATCCTCGTGGCTTTATTGCCTTTGATCTTCAAAAATGTAAATGCAATGTCAATTGTTACCTTCTGTTTTCTTAATTCTTGTTCTTTTATTCTTCTCTCTCCTGAATAGTTTTTCTCATATTCTCTAACACTCAGTAACCCCTTGTGTCCTAGTGGCTTTATTGCCTTTGATCTTCAAAAATGTAAATGCAATGTCAATTGTTATCTTCTGTTTTCTTAATTCTTGTTCTTTTATTCTTCTCTCTCCTGAATAGTTTTTCTCATATTCTCTAACACTCAGTAACCCCTTGCATCCTCGTGGCTTTATTGCCTTTGATCTTCAAAAATGTAAATGCAATGTCAATTGTTATCTTCTGTTTTCTTAATTCTTGTTCTTTTATTCTTCTCTCTCCTGAATAGTTTTTCTCATATTCTCTAACACTCAGTATCCCCTTGTGTCCTAGTGGCTTTATTGCCTTTGATCTTCAAAAATGTAAATGCAATGTCAATTGTTATCTTCTGTCTTCTTAAATCTTGTTCTTTTATTCTTCTCTCTCCTGAATAGTTTTTCTCATATTCTCTAACACTCAGTAACCCCTTGTGTCCTAGTGGCTTTATTGCCTTTGATCTTCAAAAATGTAAATGCAATGTCAATTGTTATCTTCTGACTTCTTAATTCTTGTTCTTTTATTCTTCTCTCTCCTGAATAGTTTTTCTCATATTCTCTAACACTCAGTAACCCCTTGCATCCTCGTGGCTTTATTGCCTTTGATCTTCAAAAATGTAAATGCAATGTCAATTGTTATCTTCTGTTTTCTTAATTCTTGTTCTTTTATTCTTCTCTCTCCTGAATAGTTTTTCTCATATTCTCTAACACTCAGTAACCCCTTGTGTCCTAGTGGCTTTATTGCCTTTGATCTTCAAAAATGTAAATGCAATGTCAATTGTTATCTTCTGTCTTCTTAAGTCTTGTTCTTTTATTCTTCTCTCTCCTGAATAGTTTTTCTCATATTCTCTAACACTCAGTAACCCCTTGCATCCTAGTGGCTTTATTGCCTTTGATCTTCAAAAATGTAAATGCCATGTCAATTGTTATCTTCTGTCTTCTTAAATCTTGTTCTTTTATTCTTCTCTCTCCTGAATAGTTTTTCTCATATTCTCTAACACTCATTAACCCCTTGCATCCTCGTGGCTTTATTGCCTTTGATCTTCAAAAATGTAAATGCAATGTCAATTGTTACCTTCTGTTTTCTTAATTCTTGTTCTTTTATTCTTCTCTCTCCTGAATAGTTTTTCTCATATTCTCTAACACTCAGTAACCCCTTGTGTCCTAGTGGCTTTATTGCCTTTGATCTTCAAAAATGTAAATGCAATGTCAATTGTTATCTTCTGTTTTCTTAATTCTTGTTCTTTTATTCTTCTCTCTCCTGAATAGTTTTTCTCATATTCTCTAACACTCAGTAACCCCTTGCATCCTCGTGGCTTTATTGCCTTTGATCTTCAAAAATGTAAATGCAATGTCAATTGTTATCTTCTGTTTTCTTAATTCTTGTTCTTTTATTCTTCTCTCTCCTGAATAGTTTTTCTCATATTCTCTAACACTCAGTATCCCCTTGTGTCCTAGTGGCTTTATTGCCTTTGATCTTCAAAAATGTAAATGCAATGTCAATTGTTATCTTCTGTCTTCTTAAATCTTGTTCTTTTATTCTTCTCTCTCCTGAATAGTTTTTCTCATATTCTCTAACACTCAGTAACCCCTTGTGTCCTAGTGGCTTTATTGCCTTTGATCTTCAAAAATGTAAATGCAATGTCAATTGTTATCTTCTGACTTCTTAATTCTTGTTCTTTTATTCTTCTCTCTCCTGAATAGTTTTTCTCATATTCTCTAACACTCAGTAACCCCTTGCATCCTCGTGGCTTTATTGCCTTTGATCTTCAAAAATGTAAATGCAATGTCAATTGTTATCTTCTGTTTTCTTAATTCTTGTTCTTTTATTCTTCTCTCTCCTGAATAGTTTTTCTCATATTCTCTAACACTCAGTAACCCCTTGTGTCCTAGTGGCTTTATTGCCTTTGATCTTCAAAAATGTAAATGCAATGTCAATTGTTATCTTCTGTCTTCTTAATTCTTGTTCTTTTATTCTTCTCTCTCCTGAATAGTTTTTCTCATATTCTCTAACACTCAGTAACCCCTTGTGTCCTAGTGGCTTTATTGCCTTTGATCTTCAAAAATGTAAATGCAATGTCAATTGTTATCTTCTGTCTTCTTAAATCTTGTTCTTTTATTCTTCTCTCTCCTGAATAGTTTTTCTCATATTCTCTAACACTCAGTAACCCCTTGCATCCTCGTGGCTTTATTGCCTTTGATCTTCAAAAATGTAAATGCAATGTCAATTGTTACCTTCTGTTTTCTTAATTCTTGTTCTTTTATTCTTCTCTCTCCTGAATAGTTTTTCTCATATTCTCTAACACTCAGTAACCCCTTGTGTCCTAGTGGCTTTATTGCCTTTGATCTTCAAAAATGTAAATGCAATGTCAATTGTTATCTTCTGTCTTCTTAATTCTTGTTCTTTTATTCTTCTCTCTCCTGAATAGTTTTTCTCATATTCTCTAACACTCAGTAACCCCTTGCATCCTCGTGGCTTTATTGCCTTTGATCTTCAAAAATGTAAATGGAATGTCAATTGTTACCTTCTGTTTTCTTAATTCTTGTGCTTTTATTCTTCTCTCTCCTGAATAGTTTTTCTCATAATCTCTAACACTCAGTAACCCCTTGCATCCTCGTGGCTTTATTGCCTTTGATCTTCAAAAATGTAAATGCAATGTCAATTGTTATCTTCTGTTTTCTTAATTCTTGTTCTTTTATTCTTCTCTCTCCTGAATAGTTTTTCTCATATTCTCTAACACTCAGTAACCCCTTGTGTCCTAGTGGCTTTATTGCCTTTGATCTTCAAAAATGTAAATGCAATGTCAATTGTTATCTTCTGTTTTCTTAATTCTTGTTCTTTTATTCTTCTCTCTCCTGAATAGTTTTTCTCATATTCTCTAACACTCAGTAACCCCTTGTGTCCTAGTGGCTTTATTGCCTTTGATCTTCAAAAATGTAAATGCAATGTCAATTGTTATCTTCTGTCTTCTAATTTCTTGTTCTTTTATTCTTCTCTCTCCTGAATAGTTTTTCTCATATTTTCTAACACTCAGTAACCACATGCATCCTAGTGTCTTTATTGCCTTTGATCTTCAAAAATATAAATGCAATGTCAATTGTTATCTTCTGTTTTCTTAATTCTTGTTCTTTTATTCTTCTCTCTCCTGAATAGTTTTTCTCATATTCTCTAACACTCAGTAACCCCTTGTGTCCTAGTGGCTTTATTGCCTCTGATCTTCAAAAATGTAAATGCAATGTCAATTGTTATCTTCTGTCTTCTTAATTCTTGTTCTTTTATTCTTCTCTCTCCTGAATAGTTTTTCTCATATTCTCTAACACTCAGTAACCCCTTGCATCCTCGTGGCTTTATTGCCTTTGATCTTCAAAAATGTAAATGCAATGTCAATTGTTATCTTCTGTTTTCTTAATTCTTGTGCTTTTATTCTTCTCTCTCCTGAATAGTTTTTCTCGTATTCTCTAACACTCAGTAACCACTTGCATCCTCGTGGCTTTATTGCCTTTGATCTTCAAAAGTGTAAATGCAATGTCAATTGTTATCTTCTATCTTCTTAATTCTTGTTCTTTTATTCTTCTCTCTCCTGAATAGTTTTTCTCATATTCTCTAACACTCAGTAACCCCTTGCATCCTAATGGCTTTATTGCCTTTGATCTTCAAAAATTGAAATGCACTGTCAATCATTATATTCTGTCTTCTCAATTCTTTTCATTTTATTGTTCTCACTCATTAATAGTAGTTTTTTTCATATTATATTACACTCGTTAACAATAAATGTACTAGTGGCTTTCTTGCATTTGATCTTCAGAAAATTGAATGCAATGTCAGTCGTTACCTTCTGACGTTTTAATACTTATGCTTTTGATGAAATCTCGCTGAATGGGTTATTTTCACACCTTGCAAATGCAGGGGAAGAAAAAAAAAGACATCGGAATAGAAGATTGAAGTGTTCAAAGTAACATCTCATATGGGATGCTGGAAAGAAACGAAAAGAAATTTGCATGATAAATATAAAAAATGAGTTATATTCTAATACAAGAGAATATGTAAAAACACTAGTCGGACTGAAGAAGTAAAGCAAAATACACCGCTGATATGGTTAAATTAGGCGGTTGATAGGGTATTTTGTGGGGGATTCAACAAGTTTATGTTAGAAGAAATTTGGTAACATTTGCTGCAAACCAAAACAAAATGACATATGAATATACTATGGATTAATCTTCTGCCAGACTCCAAAGACGGAGAAGTTTATCAGTTTGATGCTGCTCCTTGCCATATATCACATGCAACAAAAAGGTTTTTATGTGGATAAAGACATTCAACTTATGGAAGACTGGTCAGCACCATGTTCAGTTGTCAGTATAATTGAATCATTCTGGTGAGAACTAAAGAAACAAATGATACAACAAAAACTACACAATCTCCAAGAGCTTTGCGATTATTACTAAAATGGATGGGAAAAAATTACCACTGAAATAATTTGGACATTCTTCCATTCAATCCCACACCTTATGGAGACAATTATTCAAACGAAAGGCAGCAACACTAACTAAAATAAATACACCGCAAAGATGGTTAAATTTGTCGGTGGATGCATAATGATGTGGGGGATGGAACAAAAGCTATGTTTACTATGTTCTGCTGTTCGGCCAGACTCCAAAGATGGAGTCGTTTATCAGCCTGATGCTGCTCCTTGCCACATATCACATGCAACAAAAAGGTTTTTTATGTGGATAAAGATGTTCAACTTATGGAAGACTGGTCAGCACCATGTTCAGTTGTCAGTATAATTGAATCATTCTGGTGAGTACTAAAGAAACTAATGATCCAACAAAAACTACACAATCTCCAAGACCTTTGCAATTATTAATAAAAAATTCCCACTGAAATAATTTGGACCTTCTTCCATTCAATGCCACACCTTATGGAGACAATTATTCAAACCAAAGGCTGCAACGCTAACTCCAAACTTTGATGTTTCATACAATCTTTAATAATATGCATCTGTTTTTGCAACAAAAAAATGAATTGCTGAAAGAGCTGAAAGCTGAAATTTTCACTGGTGGCCTATTTTTTAAAGGCCTTTTTTCTGCACCCCTATATTTAAGATGCTGTATCATCGACCTTAAAACATTAAGAGAATTCTGTAACTTCTTTTCTGGCCCTCAAATTGAGAATATTGGTAATCATTCTCCATTTGGTGATAAAATTAATAAAAGTAATTAAATCCCCAAGGTCCCTGAAAGGTTTTGCTCGCTAGTGTACTAATGGAAGAATCAGAGTATTGTTATTCAAAAATGTTGTATTGATATCACAGCGTGTCTTCCATTCTTTACCTTACCAAATGATCAAGTTTTTGCATGTACAACTTATACTGTTATTAGCATATTTACTGCGCTCCACCTTACTTCTAATTCTGATATGACAGCAATATTCAGCTCTTTAATGTTATGTTATGTTATGTTCAAACTATGGATGTATGTCATAGATAAAGAAAGACAACACTAGAAATATTTTTTTATAAATACGGAAATACATTTACCAGGGAAAATTTATTAGGAATCCCAAACTGCCCTTTTTTATAGTGCAAAACATATCAAAACAGTGGAATTTTATTACATTTCAACTACTGATGTACCGTTTATTTCGGGAGATATTTTGACAAAATTAGTATAAAATCTGTTAGATATCAACATACGGAACTAACTTATATAGATAAAAGCTGCTAGTAACATTACTGTAACTAACGCCGTAAATACGCTGCTAGCTTTTAACATTGAGGAATAAATCAGTTGCATTTAGACCATCAAGTCGTTTGGTCGTTTCTTATCCAGGTCTCTTTTCCTTTGTCCTTTTGCCAAACTCTGCTCAGTGTATAACAACTGGCGACGAGGATTATGAATTTCACTCACGGAGAACAAAATTACGCTAACGGAATAGTCTATTGACGAAGCTGTGGTATAAAAAATGGCTGGATTCATCGGAAATAAGGATTCCTACGATGAAACTTTCAAGGCTACATTGAAAGGCTGGAATAGTATTTGGAACTGAATGGAATAGACGACACGAAGACAGTATCAGCTCTACTGAGTCTTATCGAAAGAAAATTCATGGACTGTTGGGGACTTTAACAGCGCCGGAGAAAGTAAAGACCAAGTCATTCGACGAACTTATTCGGCTTCACTATTGATAAGAGATTTTGTTTTCGTAAAGATGAAGGAGAGGCTCGAAGCGACGGAGATTTGGTTCTACAGAAGGATGCTGAGGATATCATGGACCGAGCATGTGAGTCGAATATAGGGAAAGAGAGACAAGGAAAACAACGCATGACATACCTATCGGGCTTAAGCAAGAGGATGACAGAATGTGGTCTGGGGGAGGTAGCAGAAGGAAAGAACTTGTTGAGAGCTACAAGGGATAGAGGGAGGGTGAGAGCGATGATCACCTACGTCCTGAAAGGACATGGCACATAGAAAGAAACAAACAAAGAAACAAAGGAGCGAGACCAGCAAGAAATTAAGTGTGCAAACAAATACGTGTCGGGTCTGAAAAAAAATATCGCAAACATGCAAATTTGCTGACAAAGTAAACGATACGTTCAGAGATAGACTGGCATATGGATTAAAATCAGAACAGATTCAAAAAAGATTGCTGTCTGCGAATAATCTAATGTTTGTGGCCATGGTAACAGCAAGAACAAGATCTTTACCAACTCAAGGCGAAGAAGTGCGTGGGTAAACCGGCCGAAGAAACGGCCACTTCATGTTACCGTTATGGAGGACCGTATCAACCAACAATATGTCGATAAGGAAGCCACATGCGCAGGTTTTGCTTGCAACCGCACTAATTTAGCGTCTTTTTCAACGGCATATCGCCATTTTATTTTTTAAATTCAACCTAGCATCACGGCATCATCATTTTTGTTCCCTGCCTGGATCTACTTCTCGACATGCCACGAACGACATCTTATTCAGCACGTCGCCATTTTAGATTTCCAAGTTACTTCACTCAAGTGATTTTTTTCCTTCATCAAGGACCACAACAAACGAACATTCCAAAGACTTAGCACTTGTATGTGGTTACCATGCTTCTTTTTCTGGAGTACTAAATTAACCACATTTGCATATCCACACACTTACACTTTGGAATATTTTTACGTGTTTTTAATATTTCAGCCCTTTCCATGTGGTCACTCTTTTCAGTTCTTACAAAGGTACATAATTGTAGTTAAGTCGTTGATTGTTTGCGAATTGTCATTTTTATTAAGAATTCTCTCTTCGTTTTAATTCAGTTTTTGGTGTCAATATCTCATTGTTTATTCTTCATAAGAATTCCTGATATTTTTTTTTTTAATTTAAAATGGCGACTCCTCACCGGGCCGCTACACAGTAGAGACGACCTGGAGTCAGAGTGTAGCAGTCGTGACGAAGAGTGTTTTCTAGTTTCGCATATTAACGTGGATTACGAGACAGTAATATGGATTACGCCTACCATTGCTGGCCGACCCTTGAAAATGAAGTTGGAAACAGGGTCAGCAGTCTCAATAGTACCGCTGAGAATTTATGAGAAAAAGTTCTTTCATTTGCCGCTCAGAGAAACAGATATTCTAATGCTCACTTAGAATGGACAGCGACTATACCCAAGGGATAAAATTCAGGTCTTGCGGACAGAAGTGGACAAGTTGGACTTGTATGTCATCGATTCAGATGGTCCAGCGCTCTTTGGTAGAGAGTGGCAAAAGATACAGAAGATACTGTGAACACTACTAAGGAAGACAATGTAAGTCAAGCTAAGACACCTCCTCACAAAGTATAGTGAAGTTTTTATTGAGGAATTGAAGACAATAAAAGAAGTCAAAGCCAAGCTACCGCTGAAAAACAATGTCAAACTAGTATTCATAAAGGCTGGGTCAATACCATATGTATTGCGCCCAGCAGTAGAACAGAATTAAACCAATTGGAAAAAAGGTATCCTGACAAAAGTAACAAGGAGCTTCCCCAATCGTACCGGTAGTAAAAGAAAGTCAGGAGCCATCCTGATTTGAGGAGGGACTATAAAGCCACTGTGAACCCATGCCTGGGCGTACACCAATACCCCTTGCCTAAAATTGAAAACGTATTCGAAAAACTGGCAGGTGGTAAATAGTTACAAAGATTGATTTGTAGCAGGTATACCTGTAAAATGGAAATAGGAGAACTGTCGCGGTCGCCATTAGCCGCTCCTTAGAAAGACGGCCTTGACCTTCACAACTCCTGATCTTGCAGACTTAAGTCAAGCAACATGCGAGAAACCAGACGACTAGTTCAATATCATTGATGCCAAACCGTACCTCGTGAGCATCGGATTATGCAGCGCTTCCTCAAACACCGAACAACAATTGTATTAATTTAATATCTACGGTTTTCTACTCCCTCTAGCAGGGGAGTTCTTGAATGAATCGCTCCAAATATCATAAGCTCCTTTTTCGTCCAAATCCAAGCTACTCGGCCCGGGGGCCTGGATCAAAGTGTAGTACGCTGCCTTTGTGAGCTTCCGGTGCTTTGTCGAGAGTGTTACTCTTCGGCGCGATCCCGTTTCCGCGGTCGATCCGCCCTGTGAAGTCTATCACATTCTGCCTTGGCCCTGTTTAGGGACTCTGCCTTCGCCAAGTGATACACTTTGGCGCGATCCCGTTTCCGCGGTCGATCCGCCCTGTGAAGTCTATCACTGTTGTCGGTCCGCCCTGTGAAGTCATTCATTGTTCTGACTTGGCCCTGTTTAGGGACACCGATCAACCTGCTGCTGTTCCCGTCTATTCTCCCATCCGGCAGTCGACCAGCTACATCCGTTTTGCCGATCAACTCTACATTCGTTATTACCAATACGACCGAAGGCAGCTTCCCCTAATCGAAACCAGTCATACCGGACCCGACACCGACTTGAACACATTTCTTCAGAGTACACTCTTGTACAATTGGCATTAATAAAATCGACATTATTGCTTCATAAACCTTCGCCTTTGTCCCTTCATTGTCTTGGCTGTTCACACGTTTCCTCATAAAGCTTGCGGGGGCGACATCCTTATCGGCCCCGCAACAAGTGGTGACTTCCCGACGTGAGACAGCTAAGCGATGATGGAGTCGGTCAAAAGTGATTCTTTGGACATGACGGCCGCGATCATACCTCTGCCTGCATACTACCATAATGCTAAGAACTGGTTCTTGCAGGTAGAGTCTATCTTCTCCATGCTACGCATCACTTCACAGCGAGCCAGATTCGCGAATGTAATGCAGAAACTCCCATCCGATATGATGGACGAAATTTCTGACGTCCTCTCCGATTTGCGCGAACATGAGCCATACGATCACTTAAAGGAAGCGATCCTCAAGCGCACTGGGCGTTCCGAGGAAGACATGATTCAGGAAATTCTACGGAACGTCACCAGAGGCGACAAGACGCCATCCCAGCTTCTTAGGTATATGAGGAACCAGCTGGGAAAGCACAATGTGTCGGAGAAGGTTCTTCGAGGCTTATGGCTGGAGCATTTGCCCAAATCAGTAGCTCAGATTATCGCACCAATGACGAGAGCCACGCCTCTGGATGATTTGGCAGAATCTGCTGACCTGGTTTTTGCGCAGTTTGACCACAGCGTTAACGCAGTTCACGCCCCCAACATAGCAAAGCACGAACGCTACGAGCCAAGTAAAACAGAACGGGCGCTGGCCGACCTTCAACGACAAATTCGGGAGATCCAGCTCTCCCTGCGCCCACGGACAAGGAAATCGACCCCATCTCGACGGAGACGAACCCCCAGCCGAGAGCGGAAAAGCGACCAGAGTGTTTGTTGGTTTCATCGCACTTTTGGCGACGGAGCCAGAAATTGTAAACCTCCCTGTACACACCCGTCGGCCCGGGGAAACGAATAAACCGGAGAGTGGCGACGACTAACTCATCCGGTGCCAACACGCAATGTCGTCTATTTTACGTTTGGGATCGCCGGAACAAGCTGAAATTTCTCGTAGACACAGGTGCGGCCATCAGCGTGGTACCCTATCAGAACGACCACACCGCTAAGCCCACCCTGGTCAAACTACGAGCTGCGAATGGTTCCGCGATAGACACTTACGGAGAAAGGACACTTACCCTGAATATCGGCATGCGACGTGATTTCACTTGGACATTCACCGTGGCCAACGTGAAGGTACCCATCCTCGGCGCGGATTTCCTGGCGCATTACGCACTGGCGGTCCATATGAACCCTAGGACCCTGTCAGATACGACTACGAATCTCCGTGTCTTAGGTACCCCTACACGTCAAGGCTCCACAGGAATCAGCGTCGCAACGTCCCATGGTCGCGAATACTTAGATCTCCTGACTCAGTTCACGGACATAACGCTGCCACTCCAAGTAACGGCTTCAGGTGACCATCAGACTCAGCACCACATCAAGACTAGAGGTCCTCCCGCACACTCTCATCCGCGACGACTCGCTCCGCACAAACTGGCGTACGCCAAGGAGCAGTTCGACAAAATGCTGAGTGATGGCATCATTCGTCCTTCCGATAGCCCTTACGCCTCGCCACTACACTTAGTGCCTAAACCTGGCGGAAAAGAGTTTCGGATATGCGTCGACTACCGGAAATTGAACGCGTCAACCGTACCAGACCGGTACCCTGTCCCTCATATCCATGATTTTGCGTCCGGACTAGAAGGCGCTCGCATATTTTCAAAAATCGATCTGACAAAGGCATACCATCAGATCCCCGTCGCTGCGGAAGACGTCCCTAAGACGGCAGTCACAACACCATTCGGCCTATATGAGTTTTTAAAGATGCCGTTCGGTCTACGTAACGCTGCCCAGACATTCCAACGGCTCATAGACGAAGTCCTGCGCGGACTACCACACATATACGCTTACATAGACGACATCTTGGTGGCCAGTAAAGACGCCGATTCTCATAGACAACACCTGCGAGAAGTCTTCCAGCGACTCTCGCACTACGGCCTGAAGTTGAATCTGGACAAGTGCGTTTTCGGGGCGCCCAGCGTTGATTTTCTCGGGCACCGCACCGACGCAAACGGCATAGCACCTCTGCCAGACAAGATCAGCTCGATCCGGGATTTTCCTACACCGACGTCCATCAAACAATTGCGACGTTTCCTCGGTATGCTCAATTTTTATCGTCGGTTCATTCCAAATTGCGCTACCATCCTCCAGCCACTGACGAACCTGCTGCAGAGAAGGAATAAGGACATCGTGTTGGAAGGGGATGCTCTGCGCGCATTCCATACAGCGAAGGCCGCATTGGCAAATTTCACTAGGCTCTCGCATATCAATGACGATCCGAAGACGCGGCTCTTCCTGACAACCGACGCATCGGACGCTGGAGTGGGCGCGGTGGTTGAGCAAGAATTCGATTCACAACGCGAACCCATCGCATTCTTTTCAGCCAAGCTTTCGCCAGCCCAGAGAAAATACAGCACCTTCTCCCGAGAGCTGCTGGCCATTTATCTGGCCATCAGGCATTTCAGGCACTTACTGGAAGGTCGAGATTTTACTATTTATACCGACCATAAACCGTTGACGACCGCAATGAGTAACAACTCTGACAAATATACAGCTCGCGAGATCCGGCATCTCGACTACCTGTCACAGTTCTCGACCGATATCCGTCACATAAAGGGGAAGGACAACGCCGTCGCGGACACATTATCGCGAGCGGATATTCAATCTCTTCAGACCGGCGTCTTGGGTCAGGATACCATAGCCGCTGAACAAAAATCCGACCCCACGCTGCAAGACGTCCTTTCAAATACTTCTTTAAAGCTTCGAGAGTTCCCTGCATCCTTCAGCGACGACACCCTGTACTGTGACACCAGCCTAGCAAGCCCTAGGCCCTACATCCCACCGACACTTCGAAGACAGGTATTCCAACATTTCCACGGGTTGTCTCATCCGAGTAAGAGAGCTACGGTCAAACTTATTACCGACCGATTCGTTTGGCCTAATATGAATGCGGACATCCGAGAATGGGTTTCCACGTGCATGGAGTGCCAGAAGTGTAAGGTCCACCGACACACTAAATCCCCCGTTGGCACCTTCAGCAGTCCCGATGCACGGTTCTCCCACATACATGTCGACTTAGTGGGACCGCTTCCGATGTGTCGGGATTACCAGTACCTTTTGACGGTTGTGGATCGTTTTTCGCGGTGGCCGACCGCCATACCTATAAAAGACACTTCTGCAAGTACCGTCTCCAGGACCATCCTAAAAGAGTGGATTGGAACTTTTGGCACACCCCAAGTCATCACGACCGACAGAGGATCACAGTTCCAGTCGTCCCTTTTTCGGGAGTTTACCAACCTACTTGGTGCCAAGCACATAAAAACTACCGCTTATCATCCGTGCGCCAATGGCTTAGTCGAGAGGTTTCATCGATCCCTTAAAACCTCCCTGGCCACTAGACCTGACACTATCAATTGGGTGGACGACCTACCTTTGATTCTCCTAGCATTGAGGAGTACCGTTAAGGAGGACTTAGGTTGTTCACCCGCCGAACTGGTTTTCGGTACACCTCTTGCGCTGCCTGGCGAATATTTCAACGACTCCCTTCAGACGTTTTCAAAACCAACAACTCTTTTCGTCGAGGAACTCCGCCACAAAATGGCTCGACTTAAATATACAACTCCGCGACAGCAACCGATGAATTCGTACATCCCTCAACACTTGCGGGATTGCGAATTCGTTTTCGTACGGAACGACGCCGTGAGACGACCACTCACGCCGGCATACCAAGGTCCTTTTCAAGTTCTTCGGCGCTCCGACAAGCACCTTACAATCAAGCGCGCCAACTCGACCGACACCGTCGCTATCGATCGAACCAAGCCTGCTTTTCTGGAGAAGCGACAGTACGACGCAAACCCGGCTCTGCGGCCCCCTGATGTTATTCCAGCGCAACAGGCACACGCCGCACCGCAGACATCAGACGACACCCCAGCAACTCCTGTGCAGCAAACCAGATCCGGTAGGAGGGTCACTTTCCCTAAAGATCTTCGTAAATATTATTATTATTAATTGATGTGATCAATTTTCTAGGGGAAGGGCCTAGTTATCTGTTTGGATAAGTCTTGTTCATACGTCTTATCATATTTTATTTATTTTATGGATTTTACGATACCAGTCAGAGCTTAGCATCCGGATTGTTTGTTTCTGGAGTGGGTTGGACAAGCAGTGTTAACCTACGTATCTGATAAGTTTTGCAAATCTTTTTTTTTCTTTTTAATTTTTGTTTAAAAGCCTTTTGTTTTTGAGTTTTTCTGTACTCGTGCATTTTTCTTTTTTCTTTCTTGCCTTTTTACCCCCCTCACTGTTTTGTTTGTTTACCTTGGTTTGCTCCTTTATTGAATTTTATTTTTGTTTGTCCACCGTTTTTCTTTTTGTTTTACTGCAAAAAATATTATTTTAACACTTAAAAGATATTCGTTCTGTCGTGGTGGTCGTCGCAGGCCATCATGGGCCAGAACGTAAACAATACACCACTGACGGTGTCTTTAGAAAATTCGGTCTGGTCTGAGAATAGGCCGAAAAAGAAAAAAGATGCCGTATACTACGCAGCTCAAAGAGAGACTTTTGAAGGGTCGTTTAAGGAAAATGAATTCCTTACGATCCCTGAAGCACTGGAAGCGGTGGAAAATAAAATCATTTCCCTGCTGACGTCCGACGTGAAAAGTCGGAAATTAACCGGAGTCAGCAGGGAGACAATGGAAGAGGTCCTAAAGACCATGAAAATTTATCCGAAGGTGCTGGCTAGGAGGTCAAACGCAATGTGGGACATTCTCCTACCAACAGAACTGGGTGCGAACCAGTTGGCAGGCAGCGTGTTGACAACAAAAAACCTCAAGCTGCAAACGGAATACATGGGCACCCGTAGGACTAAAATAACAGTCCACGGAGTGCCTATGGACATCTCGGAGGACAGAATGGGGGCCTTCTTCGCTCAGTATGGAAAAGTGGAGGAGGTCAAAGCGATACTGAGCAAGTCCGACATTGCCACGGATGACGTTGAACTGCAGGTGACCCTGAACCAGGAAGAATATAGGAGAATTCCCAACACCCTGGTTTGCAGGAAAAGAAAGATGTGGGTCGTGGTGGAAGGCAGGCGACCGAATTGTTGGTTGTGTGGTGTCCGGGGACACATGGCGAAAGATTGTCCAACGAAACAGCCTCAGCCTGTAAGCCAGCCCGCGCCACCAGTAGCAGCAGTAGCTGTGAACGACAAAAATCCAGAAGCAGATAAAAACGCTGACGGCGCCTGGAACGAGGTTGTAAATGGAAGGAAGGGGAAGAATGTACCAGCTCCCCCCGCGAAAAGGAGAAGCCTCAACCACCACCAAAGCAGCAGGTGGAAAAGAAAAAAGGGGAAAAAGAAATGGCAAAAAACAGTCACCCAAAAAACCCCCACAGAAACAGCAGCAGCAGCAACAACAACAATCACAACAACCACAGCAGCAGCAGCAGCAGCAGCAGCTGCCAAAGGAACAAAGAGACAGTCCGATGGAAGTTCAACACATGCCTCCACCTCGAGTGGCGTCTCTGAAGAGGTGCAGAGAAGAGGAGGAGGAAGAGGAGGAAGAAGAAGAAAGAAAAACACAAGAAAGTTGTTCTGGTCGTAGCCGGGCGGAACGCAGTCTGGTCAAAACCAGGAGGCGCTCCTTCCCGGCTTCGCCAATTAGATCGTCCTGCTCTCCCGGCATTAAGAGCTTCCCTTCCTCCCCTTCCCGTGCTACACCCCCTCTCCCTCCACATCTTCCCCAAGTTCGTTGATCACACCACCACACACGTCCACCTCCTCCCCTCCCCATCCTGCTAGGGAGAAAAAGAAGAAAAAGAAAATGTTTGAGGGCCACGAGTCAATTTGTAAAATTGACAAAGCAGAGTACATAAGGGGCCTGTCCAAACAAAGGAAGGCCCTGTTGGAGGTGCTGTACAAAACGAGAGGAGGTGGACGGCAAAAGTATCAAGGACCCCCGTAATTTTCCAAAGGCTCCAGGTGTCATTACCTGTCTCAGGGACTCTGGTGGCTACCTGAAGGTGTGGAGCCACATATTCGAGGCCAGGGAGGCCTTTCCGAATCATTAAAATGTGCGAATTGGACAACCCCGACTTAAAGAGATTGCGCAACTTTTGCTCTAGGAGGGTCCCGGTTTTAGTTCACCCCTCCTTATATAGGGCTATTAAATTAATGTACCCTATTGACGTCGGCGGTATTGTCCTGGGCGATCGTATCACGACTGAATTGGGCACTGGCAGTCTGGGACAATCTGTCGGGGTCCTGCTCAACGCAGATTTCCGCCCCGTATGTGTATAAGGTTTTTGCACTTATTCTTTTTTCTTTTTGCAGGCCTAGACCAGGCCTAGACGATGGCAGTTAAGTTAGCTATACTGAATGTGAATGGCTTGAGGGATCGGGGTAAGGCTGCCCGCCTGCTCCGGGACCTGTTGTCCTTTGATGTGGATGTCGCTGCGATCGAAGAGACCCACTTTGTTTGCAGTTCCGATGCGTGTGTGCTGGAGGATGACTTTGTCGTTTATTCAGCATATGGGGACCGGTCTGCCAGAGGTGTTTCTTTGCTTGTCAGACGTACTCTCGATGCGAAGGTGGACCTTGTGCATACCGATGCAGAGGGCCGGTTGATCGTGGCCGATATTGCCGTGAAAAGTGGTTCGTTCCGGGTCGTTGCGGTTTATGCGCCCAATGACCAGGGGGAGCGGGTCTCGTTCTTTCGGCGGTTGGGGCCGTTCCTGGTGGATTCAACGCGCCTAGTTTTAATGGGGGACTGGAATGCCATCCTGGACCCCAAGTTAGACAGGGGGCGGGGTGCTAGCGGGAGAGGGGGCGATCGCAGCTTGGTCGATCTGATCGACGATTATGGTCTCGTCGATAGATACCGGGTCGATCATCCCGAGGGAAAAATGTGGACGTGGGCTCTTAATTGGCCTTTTGACAAGGTGGTTAGCTACCTTGACAGAATGTTAGTGAGAAGAGCTGACATAGAACTACTAGATTGCCCTACGTTCCACTGGGTAGGCTATTCGGATCACAAACTCGTTTGTGCCCGGGTGGCGTTAGACAATAGGCCTAGAATGGCTGGGTACTGGAAGTTCAATCTGTCTTTACCCAACTTCTGCCGCTGGTGCGGTGGTACAGGTGAACGGAAGGCTGTCGGACGTGTTCGTGCTGTCTAGGTCGGTTCGTCAGGGTTGGCCGCTGTCGCCTCTCCTTTATGCTTTGGCGTTGGAGCCTCTCCTTCGCCGGCTGAAGGGCGAGACCGGCAGTCCGGCCCTACGTGGAATTGCCGTTCCTGGAGGATCTCGAGCCAGGGTTTCCGCGTATGCCGATGACGTATCTCCTTTCGTGTCGTCCCGCAACGACATTGAGGTGGTACAGAAGGTGCTTGATCGGTACGAGAAGGTGACAGCGGCCAAAATAAACCGCGACAAGTCGTCCGGCTTGCGGTTAGGTGCCTGGAAGGGGGTCGCTCTTCCGGGCCGCTTCGGTTGGACAGACGGTCCTGTCCGCATTCTTGGAGTGTGGTTTGGGCCTGACCTCCAACTGGAGAAGAATTGGTCTGAAGTACGAGCAAAGGTCGATTCCGCCGGTCAGACTTGGAATCGACGGAGGTTGTCCGTGAAGGGAAGGGCGGAGGTGTGTGCTACATACATTTTCCCCCTGATTCTTTATCGATTGTCCGTACTTCCTCTCTGTCAGACTCACAAGAAGGCGCTCGAGCAATCGCTATCCTCCATTTTATGGAGGGGACGCGGGAATCGGGTCGACAGACGAGTCTGCACTAAACGTCAGTGTCATGGGGGGCTGGGAATGCCGCACCTGCCGAGTCACATCCGTGCCTCTAGGTTGGCTTTCCTACGCCGTGCATTGACTGGAGGAGATCCAATTCTGGAGGGGATTGTTAGGGACGCGTTCCCTGGCCTTACCATCATACCCCCCATCTCGCGGGTTGAGCGCGGTCGTAAACCCCGGGATCAATCGGTTTTCCTTCGCGAGTGTCGGTCGGCCTTGAGGGCCGTTCCCCGGTCCAGTGACCTTTCTCGGCCTAGGAAGGTCTTCTATCGTGAATTAGTGGAGAGGCCCGCGAAGGATCTCCTACGAGATACGCTCGGCTTGTCGGAGGAGGAGTATTGCTCCTACCGGTCTTGGGCGCCAGCGGCGGATTACCTCAGTAACCCTGAGTTTTCGCTCAGCTGGCGATTGGCTCGGAATCGGCTGCCTCTCAACGACAAGGCTTTCATATGGGGCTTGGCGGATTTGCCAGACTGTGAACGGTGTGGCCTTGGCTTAGAAGAAACGGCTGCGCACGCCTTCTACCATTGCCCCCAGGTCCGCCCCTTATGGGACCATGTCGGCGAGCTGACGGCTCGTCTCGCTCCCGAACAGTTTGTATCCATTGATCGCGCATACGCGTGTGACAATGTGTCGCCCCCGTATTTCTCATTCGGATCTAATTCGATTCTTCGAGCATCAGCTCAAGATGAAGATTAGATCGGATAGAAAACGATTGCATTCGACAGTCTTTAGCGAAAGGTGGCTAAAAGAAGCGAGCTTGCTTATAGGTCAACCTTTTGCACATCGGGGTGGTTTCCTGTGGAACCCTCCCCTTGGTTAGGTTAGACAAGCTTCAGTGTACCTAGTTAATGTGAGTAAGTGTTGTTCCTGGCCTGCATCCCGGCCGTTCTTTGGTTATGATCCAAGTCGAGATTCCCATCCTCCCCAGTTTGTTTTGACCCCCGCCCCATTTTCATCTCGACTGGGTCAATTTTATACTTTCCCATTCCAGTCTAATATTTTATACTTTTTCCCACTCCCTTAGCGAGAGCGTCTCTTGATTTTGTCCCCTGGGCAGAATACGGCGGTCTCTCTGTTTTATGGGTTGGACGGTCCCTACTAACATCAATTATGTTTAGTTTGTATTTGTGTTTATTTTAAGTTTATTATTGGGTTCATTTCCCTCCCCTCTCATTTTATCATTATTAGAATTGTATATATATATATCATCATTAGAATTTTCATGCTATGGGGAGCGATTTTTGTAGGTCTCCCTTGAGAGCACGTGGTATTATGGTGGTTGAAGGATTGTTTGGTGATGGACGAGTTCTTTTGGTGAATGTGTAAAATGTAATGTACGAATGGGTCGCGAATCTGATTAGCTAGGTATAAGATAGTTAGTGTTGACCAGCCTCTACCCCTCCCGTTTATTGGCCTCGTGCCACAATTTGTACTTTCTGTACCAATAAATACCAGTCTCCAGAGAAAAGACAGGCCATTGAAAAGGCACCACGACCCGACAACGTACACCAGCTTTGCTCCTCCCTGTGAATGGTAAATTGCTACCACAGGTTCTTCCTGAATCTGTCCACCAAACTGCACCCCCTACATCAGCTGTTGCAGAAGGACCATAAACGGGACTGGTTACCTCAATGTCAAAGGGCATTCCTTAACGCTAAGGAATTGATCACATGAAACAGGGTACTAACACATTACGACCCCGGAATACTAATTCGTGTAACAAGGGAGGGCATCTCCCTATGGGATGAGAGCTGTGCGATCTGACGCCATGGGGGGCGGTACTGAACGACCTTTAGCTTTCGGATCAGGATCACCTACAAAACCAGAGGGTAATTACTCTCAGATTGAAAAATGACTTTGTCCCTTGTTGGGGGAAGGTTAAAATGTTTCCATCATTACCTATATGGACACAAGTTTGCCCTCGTCACTGACCAAAAACCCTAATCTCTATCTTGCACCCACAAAAGAGAATACCTGTACTGACAGCAGCACGGCTATAGAGATATGCAATTTTCCTCTCAGGGTACAACTATGATATTTATGTACCGAAGCACAAAACTAGATTCAAATACGGATGAATTATCCACGTTGTCACTTGAAAGCAAACAACAGATAAAAGAAGGGGAAATGGACACCACCATCTTGTTTCACATTTCACAACTCGAGCAGCTATATGTGGCTAAATCAAAATACTGTCTGTTTTTGACAAGTTTAAAATAAAAACTTTAAGCAGAATAAAATAAATGAATACATATATATAAACTCGATATATATTTCTTTAAATTTTGCAATCACATTTGTCCGTAAATTTTAAAATAACTTTTTAAAGTGTCAAGTAATCAACATTCATTTCATTTATGCTCGAAATTGGCAAAATTTTCTCTAATTCTCAGATTTGAAGATTAAATTAAAAAATAAAATTGGATACATTTTATAAAAAATAAAATAAAAAAATGACTGGATATATGTTTAAGCTTAAATTTGGTGCATGTGTCCATTAAAAATTGTGATGTACTTAGGTAATTTTCAAAATGTAATCATTTTTTTGATGATTATTTATATGATTCTATCATATTTCGGAGGTGAAATGAAAAAAATTTACACTTTTAATATACATTGTCATACACAGACATACTATTTCCCTGTATCACAGCTCATCAGTGTGGCTAGACGTCCGGTTGCCTCAAGCTAGGAGTGAAATCCGACTGAAGTGGCAACAGTCGGAGATTTTTACCACTAAGATGTTGGCGCACGGCAGGGGAGAAGGTGAATTTAAGCGTATTTACTTTCTATAAACACACAGTAACTGATAGAACTCGATTCGATTTAACGAAGAGTCGTACATTATTAGCCGTAATAGGCACTGTTTACACACCCACGCTTCCTCACCAGTTCAGGAGATTGCAGTTCTTCAACTTTTGATAACATTGTATTTTCTTAATTTTTTCTTCAATCCATTAAGATAACGAAATAATATTAGATAATAATTATAAAATTTTTGAAATGGTATCTGTTATTTTGTGCTCCTTTTTACGTATTAGTACTTTCCATGCCAGGTGTCCCCATACCAATGTGACTACGAAAAAAAAATACATTTAATCTTCTGTTCAATGGCTAATGAACTCATTTCTCTGAAAAGTAGTTTTCTTCTAAGTGGGGGAAAACAAGCCGAAGAAAACCCCAAATTCATTGCAATGTATGTTGATAATGTTAAAAGCTGGTTTTGAAGGGAATAGACATTGCAGTAATATATCTCTTAATGTGTCTTAATCTTGATCTCTAGAAGAAGAAAAGACAATCAGTGAATCTGCTAGCATTTGTAATGAAGAAGAACCACTTCAAATGACATTCAGTTACAAGTACCAAGTTCAGTGAATTGCAATATACTTTTAATCCAGCTTTTACCACGTCTTTGATATTATATTTCCGTCCAATGATGTAATCAAAATTTTAGACCTAACAAAAAGCAGAAATTATTATTTTTGATGGCCTTTGTTGGATGTTATTACAAGTGGTATCATTTGTTTTTAGATGTAGCTTTCATATAAATACCACTTGAAAGCCATAAGAGGATATAGAGTGTTCTAGCAATATTCGCTATAGCAGAGGTTTACAAGTAAACTCAAATTGCAAAGCACCATTAGAAGAGGAAATGCAGGAGAGGTATTTTAACTGTTCAGAAAGTTATTTTTATCAATTACATAAATGATTTTTTACTCCTTTCAGTTTTTTAGTCTGGAGATAATAGTTTAAAGATTTAAAATAAGGATTTGTTTGTAAGATTGACCAATGATTCACTCCGCGAAATAAAATTTAAGTTTTCTAGTCATTACTGTGTCTTTTTGACAAGTTAAAAATTCTATAATTTCACAAAAGTTTCTAAAATTAGTTAAGAACTGTTAGTAAAATTTCAAATTTTGAGAGATGTATCGGCAATAGACACTTTTTATATGAAAAGTTCAGGATGAGCTTATTTTGACTTCACTATTTACATTGTTCGGACTATCATCCTCATCTTTGTTGCCATACTTATCAAAACATTTCGGCCGTTGTACACTCCGACCTTCTTCAGCTGGTTGGAATATCAAACTGAACCCTTTATTTCGCTCGCTGGAGTAGACAGTTCTAGTTCCACAAGGACACATGATACAGTGGATAAAGGCATTAGTTAGATCTAGTGACAGGACCCAAACAGGATGAGTTCAATACCTGGTTAAGGCAGTGGAGAACTTGGAGAGAGGAATTAACAGGAGATAACTGACAACTGACATCCATTAAACATGGCACGTGGAACTAGAACAGTCTACCCCAGTGAGCGAAATAAAGGCTTCAGTTCGACATTCCAACCAAAGTCGGAGCATACAACGGCCGAAACTTTGTGATAAATATGGCAACAAAGATGAGGATGATAGTCCGAGCAATGTAAATAGTGTACATAATACCTCATCTAAAAAAATATAGACAGATGCTTTTGACTTGTTTTCACCCTACTGTCAGATTGCATTTGTTTTTTTTTCTTTTATTTATTTATTTTTTATTATTGATGTACTACTGAAAAAATAGCCTAATCTCTGTGGTGTTATGACTGGCCCCGAAGTACTGCCAATCAGGTTGGGTGGAGGTCCACACGGAGAAGCGGAACTGTAGTGTTCAACCGAATAGCTGAGACGATTGGTGATATCATCTCAGTATACTTTTGCTAGCTTTCATATTTGTAGTGCCATCAATATTCTGAGACTGGCTAGTCCACTCGAACAAAAGTGATCAAGACGGCAGATATTGCCGATAATGACCCATTTCCTTATAAGGAAACATTTGGCATTCATTGACCGCCGAGCAGCCAGTGATACTTTCAGTTTAAATTTATAAAATATTTCTATTAAAACAATTTGTCAGGAAAATAATTTCTCAAGTCCAGTAACTGCTATTGTTCTTTCTTTTATTATTGGTGGAGGTTTCCTTCCTAGCCTTTTGTTTTGTGTAATGTGGAAAGTCTACATGTTGATGCTGTCTTCAAGTTACATGTGATATCTATTTTAGTTATTGCTGTTGTTGAAAGTCTTCAAGTGATGAGGATTCTGCTGTCTGGTACAGTTCTGTGTGATTTTGTAGTGTCAGTCCACAAAGTTAAAAAAATAAGAATTATCCTCACTAAGAGCTACAATTTTCATTCGCTTGATGCCATTATTATTACTGAGCTGAGGAAGCAATTCTGAAAGTTTAAATATTTCCAGATGGCTTTGTGATCTAACAAGGCTATTTAAGAACATGACGCATGCTTTTAAGTTTTACTTTACGGTATTATTACCTCTATCGCAGACTATTCTATATTCAATTTCCTTTTCTCCTTTAGTAAATTTGTTACAACTGATCCATATAGTAAGGTATTTGAAGTGTTTTTACTAATTCTGTATGCTTAGATTTTATGAAGGATTCACAGCTTTCATTCCAATTTATAATATTTTTATATTATATATTTTTATATAATTTTCCAGATTATAATTTCTGTTTTGGAAAGGTTTATTTCTAAATCGAAACAACAACAATCAACAAATGGATTCTTACTCCATAAACTGTATCAAAAGTAGCCACTCAAAAAAAATGTTCAGCTTATGTCTCTTGTGTCGTAATCACTAACTCAAGCCTGTACGAAATATTTTTTAAAACCCCAAAACAATTTCGTTACTTTGAAATCATTTGAAAATGTTTACACTGTTAGATTTGCTTGTTTTGAAAAGTGACGGGTCTTTTTGCAAACCGAACAATCAAATCCATTCACCTCGCAAAAATACCACGCATTAGTTGGATGGGGTTTGCTTTTCTTTGATGTATCCCACTGTTAACATTCCTTGACAGAGGTGGAAAAAATAAACGCAAGGGGTCATGGGAAGTTATCATTCTTCTGATTATTGTGACAATTCGTGATATCTGGCAGACAATGTTTTATTGCAAATGTTTTGTCTGCTAGTTTATGCCTTATGATCAATGACTGCAGAAGCGGTAAAGAAGAAAATATTTCATTTTTTTTCCTTTTATTACTTCTCTCCTAATCTCCACGGCTCTGTATCTCTCACTTTCTATATATAGCGCTCTCTCTCTCTCTCCCCGCTTCTCTCTCTCTCTCTCTCTTTCCTTCTCCCTCTCCATGACTGAGCATCTTTCTCAATTTCTATATCTCTAGTGCTTTCTCTCTCCCCTCCCTTTACATGGCTCTGTATCTCTCTCACTTTTTAAATCTCCAGCCCTCTCACCGTCTTCCTCTCCCTCTCCATAGCTGAGTATCTTTCTCATTTTCTATATCTTCAGCGCTCATTCCCGCTCTCCAAAGCCCTGTATATCGCGCACCTTCTATTAGGTTGGTGCAAAAATAATGTCGTTTTCTCACATATGTTACTACGTGAGAAAACAACATTATTTTTGCACCAACCTAATATATTCCTTTCCCTCTCCATGGCTCTATATCTCTTTCACCTTCTACATCTCCAGCGCTCTCTATTTTCTGTATCCATCTCACTATCTGTCTCCATGGCTCTGTATCTCTTTCACTTTCTATATCTCCAGCGATCTCTCTCCCCCCCCTCTCTCTCTCTCTCTCTCTCTCTCTCTCTCTCTCTCTCACTCACTCACTCACTCATTCTATATATCTATGTCTTAATCTCATCGAGATATCTGGTCTATGTACCTCTTTTATTTTGTAGTACTGTTTATCTCAGTTTTCTGGTTTTAATTATTACTATTTCTCATTCACTCTCTATTTAACCTCATCGTCGACCAGTAAGGGGTCGCTATGACTACGTTTGACGACCGCTACTTTAGAGTAATATTAGGTTGGAGCAAAAATAACGACGTAATAATGTCGTTTTTTGACGTATTTTTAACGTCAAAAAACGACATTATTACGTCATTATTTTTGCACCAACCTAATACCTTATCATAGGCAAATTACAAAAGAATTCAGAAAATGAATGGTTGCGGTTTCACGAAGCAGTTGTTTGTGGGAAGAAGCTGATCGAGTGGAATTTACATCACATCAATAGAATACGAAAAGAATGAGGGTGGTTCGCTACAATGGGCGTGGCATGGAAATTTACAGATACTAAAGAATATAAAGAAAAAATGAAAAAAAAATAATTAAAAAGCGGAAATAAAAGATTGGTAATACTGGGGTTTATACGGGGAATTTTTATGCGCAACCTACGAGGAATTTTTGACTGAGCCTACTGGCTCGGATTGCCCTACATTAAATTCGACTTTGTACCACATTCTACCTCGTGGGTGGGGGGCACTGGTAAATATCGTCTAGCTGGAATCTGTTCCAGCTGTGCTGGTCAAACTCTCTACCCTCGGAGTAGAGAGGATCCCCAAACGAAGGGCAGAGTCTCGTCTCCGGAAACAGCTACCCGACTCCGTATAAAACGGGGTCTACGGGGAATTTTTGGCCGAGTCTACGGGCTCGAATACCCCACATTAAACCCGGCCTTGTACCACATCCTACCTCGTGGGGAGGTTGGTAAATATTAGTAGCTGGGATCTGTTGAGTACGACTCAGACTTATGCGATAACTACCAACCTTCCGATAGTAGTACTCACTACTTGATCGACTTACGACAACCTTGTGCATAACTGTTACTTTAATTCTTATTGTACTGATTTTTTTTTTTACAATTAACCTTTACTTATTTTATTCACCTTATTTTTCAGGTATATATTCCTATTAACACGGAACATAACACCAAATAAAATAGTGGAACAGTAAGACAAATCTTGGAATATTCTTAAACACTTTTTCATTATTTTTGGATCGCGGAATATCCAACATTACAGTAGATACGTAGTCTGTGGAAACTTACTAAAATGAATTCATCAATGGAATCAATGAATTCAGGACAGATTGTCAGATCAAAACCATATCAGGTTAACTAATAATACACATGGCTAAACACAAATGTTTCTGATATTTTAGAGATTTAGTGACATCACTGTTTGACACAGTCGACCAAACTTATCAGCCGTCACTCTCTTCATGTAAATCCTGCTAATGTTAAACTTTGGATTAAGTGCGAATGCATTATGAATATTTTACAGGCCTTCCTATTAAATTCAGTAATTTCGTGCTGTGTCCAGTTTACAAATGCAATACTGTATCTAACTACAGTCACTGCCGATGTGCTTTGATTTGAGTACTAGTTTGAGTCTCTTCAGATATGTCCCCCTAACTCTGTTCTTAAAAGCTCTATGTAGTACGGCATCAAATTAGAGAATTCCAAAGTATTTGTATCCAAATTTATTAGGATCAGTCAAGAATTCTTTCGTTAGTAGTTCAATGTCACAACCTTCCTTTTTTGTCTATTTAACACGGTCCTCATCATTATTACATCATTGCACTGTTTTCAATAGCGGATATGTCTGGTTCTTCGATTTTACAGTTATAATTCATCTACATTATTATTATTATTGTCATCATCATCATCTTCTTCTTCTTTGTATGTTATGTTTCCTGATTTGTATCCTGTAGAGCCGGGTCCAAACTATGGTCTTTGGGCCCTATAGGAGAATTTTCATTCAAGTGATAGCACCTTTCTGATCATATGTTATGTTACTGGTATGGGGGATTTTTTTCCTGGGCAATTTGTATGTTGATGTTACCTGAGACACTGTTAATAAAATCGTCCATTCCTTTTCTCATGAGGATCAGAACTCAGATTTTTCTTACGGTTCAAATTTTTGAAGCACTATTTTTTTCAATCTAGCCAAATTCATCTGTATTTTTTTGTACTTTTTTTTTGTGCGGGAGGGATGGAGAAAAAAGAATACAAATAAATCTGGCTAAGTTAAAAAAATATTCTTTTAGAAAAAAATATTATTTCAGAAAAATTCTTTCAAAAATTTTTGAAACTGCCAGCACCTCTCGTTTCGTTCGCGTGTATAGACGTGGCAACATCAACGAAACCCAGTCCGATGAAATCCTAACGATTGAAACGCGTCACAAAATATTTTTCCAATTTATTATACTATTTTTCTAAATAGTGTTTGTTGATATATAAAATTATACAAAATTGTGCATCGTTATTTCATATATATATATATATATATATATATATATATATATATATATATATATATATATATATCACTGCTTTCCCTAATTCGGCGAAGGGACTACAAAAGGTGTCCTAAGCATTGCTTGCTCATAACTTGGCATCCAATAACGTAGTCGCAATAATCGATTTAGAAATAAAACTCGTAAACGTGTTAACCCCTGTTATTGTAATGTAAGACCCCCTCCAAGACAACGATTCTTCTCCAGAGCGTAAAACAGCCCTCATCGCTGATGCATTAAGCAAGCATAATATCGACATTGCTACTCTCAGTGAGACTCGTTTTGCAGGCACCTCTCAACTTGAAGAATTTAGTGCAGGATATATTTTTTCTGGATTGGCAAAAGCGAAGAACATCCATTCCATGTAGACATTGCTAAATTCTTGTTATCTCTTCCGAAAACAATAGATGATCGTATTTTGACTCTAATCTTAGAACTCAACAGCAATTCTTCTGCCACTCTTGAATTCGTGGCATTGCACTTCTAAGTATTGCTGATAAAATTCTCGCTCGTGTTATTCTAAACAGAATAATCAAATATCTTATTGCAGACATCTATCCCGAATCAGTGTGGCTTTCGTTCAGGTCGTGGAATCACTGATATGATTTTTTCACTTCGTCAGGTTGTTGAGAAAGTTTACAAGAACGATGAACTCTATACTGTCTTTATCGATCTGACCAAAGCGTTTGACTCTGTAAACAGAGGTGTCCCCCGAAAAGTACTCAAAAATCTTGGCATACCTGAAAGTATACTAAATGTCATAATCTCGTTTCACGAAGGAATGAAAGCATCTGTTCTATCTAATGGAAAGTTTTCAAAAGCCTTCGATGTAACAAATGGCACAAAACAAAGTTGTATCATGGCTCCTGTACTTTTCGTTCTCTTCTTTTCGGTCATGTTACACCATGCTTTTAGTGATCTTGACATGGGTGTGGAATTTGAATTCCGTACAAGTGGCGGCCTCTTCAACTACCAATGTTTTAAAGAAAAATCGCTGACACGAGCAAGCATTATTTGTGATCTTTTGTTTGCTGATGACGCTGCGATCGTGGCCACCTCAATCGAAGAAGCTCAAGCACTCATCAATCGCATTTGGATCAACTATAAGCATAAAGAAAACTAAAGTTGTCCATCAACCAAGGCCTACACCTAATCAGGTCAAGGGTGTGAAACAAAAACCACCTGCCCTTACCTTACCAATCATTCCTATTACTGCTGGCAACAACAACCTGAAGTATGTGAAACCATTCTCGTACTTAGGAAGCAAAGTCAATTCAAGTGCCTCTTTGGATGACGAGATAATTATTAACCAAATATCAAAGGGAACCAATGTCTTTGGGAAGCTTAAGAATCGCCTATGGGATGTTCATGGGATTTCACTGAAAATGAAAATCATTGTCTATCAAGCAGTCATTCTCACCCCACTTCTTTTTGGGTCAGAATCATGGACGCCATACAGGACACACATCAATCAACTTGATGCTTTTCATAAACACTGTCTTCATTCAATATGCAGTTATACACGGAAGGACAAAATCTCTAACCCTGATCTTTTCATCAAATGTGGCATCGGTGGTATCGAATCCTTTCTGATGCAATCACAGTTCAGATGAACTGGTCATGTCATCAGAATGATTGATGATCAGATATCGAAAATCCTCATATATAGCCAACTTTTTCATAGTAAGCGTAATGTAGGCCGTCCTTGGTTACGCTTCAAGGATAAATTTAAATACAATTTAATTGCTGCAAACATCCCTATAGAGAAGTTCGAACTTGCTGTTGAAAACCGAGCAAAATGGAGAAATACCTGCTACCGAGGTATAACTAACTTCGAAAAGAATCGCCTCAACCATCTGAGAGAATTAAGAACCAACATTAAATTTTCGGCTAATACATAAGCTCATATGACGGTCAACCCTTCAGAATGTCCCTCGTGTAAACTTGTTTGCAAATCCTGTGCAGGATTGATGTCTCATATGAAACCTAAAAACTGAACTGAAGGACACTCATACGTCAAAAATGACGGGATAGTCCATTATATATTAGGTTGGTGCAAAAATAATGACGTAATAATGTCGTTTTTTGACGTATTTTTAACGTCAAAAAACGACATTATTACGTCATTATTTTTGCACCAACCTAATATATATATATATATATATATATATATATATATATATATATATATATATAGAGAGAGAGAGAGAGAGAGAGAGAGATATTGTTAAATATAACAGACAATGAATGTCTATTATATTTGATCATGAGCCGTTCTAAACTGTATATGTGCTTTAATTTCGGGGGAAAATAAATACAAGAAACACTCCTTTAATAAAATCATCCACACGACTAAAAAATAACAAAAGTATTGTTATCCGACGAACTGATAAAACTAATTCTTTCGTTATTTTAAACAAACATGAGTACCACTCAAAATTACAGGCCATTTTGGACGATCATAATAAATTTAAAAAGTTAACCAAAAACACTACCTCCCAACCCCAAAACCATATCAATAAACTTATTGTTAAACCTGGCTACCTTTATGGAAATGTAAAAATCCATAAAAAGACATCATCCCCTCTGACCTATCATTTCACAAATACCTATACTAGTCTATTACCTTTCAGAATACCTTAAGAAATTAATTGCTCCCTATCTCCCAATATTGTATTAATTCCACAATTGAATTTATCAAATTCTTCATGCTGCAAAACCAAACAACTAAATAATCACATATTTGGAGGTATATCATTTATTTACTAATGTCCCCGTCTATGAAATGACATCATTATCCGTGATACATCAAATAGACGGTATTGCGATGGGATCTCCTTTAGGCCCCTTTTTTTTCTAATTATTATATGGCACATTTAGAAAATAAAATACTTAGTGACACTACTAAACCCCACTATGTATATAAGATACATAGATAATATCTTCGGTTTAGCTAAAAATATTGTTCAAATTATACAATTTAAAAACATATTTGAATGTCACTCCATCCTCGACTTTACACTAGAATTTAATATTATTAATAGGATTCTATTCCTTGGTGTATATGTTGATTCCAGCACACATAAATTTACTACTTCTCTATATAAGAAACCCACAAGGGGCGCCTCGAGGTGGTGTAATTCTTAGCAAGCTTGTCTTGCTAGAACAATTACAACTGAGTAGTGAGTTCAATCCTCACTGGGTGCCCTTACATTCAGCCTTGTGCCACATCCAAGCTACGCATGGAAAATCACTATAGGAAGCCCACAAGCATTAATTCGTGGCTTCTTAATTATAATAGTGACTACCCCCAACAATATAAGTTAGCCGTTATAAAAACTTAAGCCAACACACACAACTTCTTCCCCAAGCCATATTCTATAAAGAATTACATAACATTAAATAAACACGTGTTAATAATGGATTTCCTAATTTCGTCATTGATCAACAAATTAAAATGTATCTCAATAAACTTAATAATACCTCTAAAAAAATTGATAATATTAATAATAATAGTGTATGTTAAATTAGACATAATATTAACTTATGCTATTATACTGTAACCAAATGCATAATAATTACAAACGTGATGAAAAAACATTCAAAAACATTAGTAGAAATGTTAAACCTATTAATAATAATAAACAAGTCAAGCTCATTATATATTATAAAAAATTAAAACAATTGACCTCTTAGTCTGTAATAATCCTACAACCACAACTAAATCCACTAGAAAAAAAACCAATGTAGTGTATCAATTTACACGTCCGTTCAGAGATTATAGCTCTGATGCTAATAATAAACCCACTACATATATATGTTTTACTACAATCACACTCCCCCTGCTGACTTACCTGTCACCTTTCTGATCTTAGTTCTATTAAACAACATTTCTTAGAAAAAACATAGCCATGTACATAATATTAGACAGATATTAGTTTATAACACAACAATACTCACACATACACACAGTAAAAAGAACCTTCAGATATTAGAGGCTATCTACATTAAAACAAAGCAACCCACACTCAACAAAATTACATTTCAAACTAGTCACAACACATTACATTGCATATAGATATATATGGTTCTGTTGTTAATATTTCGGTCTCTCATGTGGTATGACGTCACGGAACCACATCATGAATTAACGATCTGCGTCTGCTATTCCGCGACCGTTATCATCACATAGCAATCTTCTATGTCAAATAACAAATATATGAATGAGTTTTGTGGTTAACAACTCTGTATGATGGAAAATATAATATACTAAATAGCGGATGAACCAGCCAACTAACTAGAAATGGTGTTCCAACAAAGTCACCGTGAAGAAGTCAATTATTCACACTGACATTCCCAACAAAAATCGTGGCAGTAAATAAATCAAAATTACAGAAAACAACGAAAAAGTGGTTACCTCCCTTGCGATTCTTTACGTGGTAAAGAGATCCATGTATAACAGATGTCATCCAGCAACATATAGAAAATTGCAAAGGTGACATGAAATATTAGTAAACTATACTAATAAACATCAGCATTCTATGGGTATATGAAGATGGGTATTTCACAAGTATGGGCACAGAATCATATGTGCAGGCGAAGTCTGAAATGAAATAGGAGCTGCACTAATAATAAACAATGACAAGAAAACATTTGTTCTGGTATACTGGTAACTGTCTAAATTCCTGTAATGAAATTGAAAAGGAATTCATCCAAAATAATCATATTGAGTACCAACGTTACAAACCACGGTTGGAGAAAGCGATAACATCAAAAGCTAGAGCAAATCACAAAAAAATGCCAAAAATCACAGGAAATCTTAATCCTAAAGCAAGTAATGAACGAAGCTATTTAGTAGATAAATACATATTTGGCGATAATGCTGCATTACGAATGATGAAATAACAACCAATATCTGGTCTCAAGAAGGTTTTGGGACATATCCAATCTGACTTAAAAATCAATAAAAGATTGACAAACTCAATTCTATACTCTGAAACTGGTGTCTCGTTGGAGAGCAGTAGCCTAGTGGATTCAAGTGTTGGTTCAAGGCTACTGTTCACATAATGGGACAATCCTGAGTGGAGAATTTGAAGCCCTAAACCTAACCTGCCTGCAGATAGGTACTGCTGCTACTGCTTGTCATGTCTGACTGCTGCCACTAAGGTTTTTCTTTTCTACTGCAGCTTCTGCTGTTGAAGCTTTTCTGTCATTTCTCTCTATTTATTTATTTCTTGGCGCTTCTCTTATGGTAATTATTTCAATAAATACCATAATGAAATCCCCGTAGACTAGCATATTGGTCCATTCTTTCAAACTTCTAACACCTCAGTGCTTTTACTTCATTCTGCTTTTCGGTCTATACATGATCAACGAAATGAGAACAGATCTATCCCCGTATATTAAACAAAGGGTTCAGTTTGAATTTCTCTCCGGTTGGTACAATGGCTGGAAATTTGTATCAACAGTAACAAAGATCAGGATGTTAGTCCGCGTATAAAAAATGTAAGTAATAATAACTCCTCGTCTCAGAAATTCAGACAGAGACCTATTGTTGTTTTTTGCAAATTATTCTAATAAAATTAGCTTTGCTTGTACCACTCGTTACAAATGCTAATTATGCTTATGACGCATAACTACATCCAGCAGCAAGACCTCTGATCGGAAGATTGAAGGTTTCGAGGAGCGTGGGACCACCTCTTAGTTACTGTTGTTCGTAGGTCCATCCACACCCGATGTGGTAGCACCTGTTAGGGTGCCAGCTGTGGACAAATAGTGAACCCCCAAAATTAGGGTCAAAAACTGAAAGTATAGATTTTTTAAAAATAAATTACCAACAATAGATCTTTGTAAAAAAAAAAATAAAAATAAATAACTGAAGCACCCCAAAAAATCTAATTTCGGTGTTAAATGTTCCATACGGGGTTGATAAACCGTTAAATAAACAAATACAACGATATGATGATGTTGATGATGATGATGATGATGATGCATCAAAAGAACAACACTGTTTTCTCATCCTGATTATTATCACAACATTAACTTAGTTTCAACAACGGGACATTCTAAACTTCAAGTAATCTCTTTTACTGTTATTTCTTTCCTCTGTCTCTCTGTCTCTTTCTCTTCCTAATTTTCTTATTCTTTCTCTTTTCACTCATTTCCTTATTCTCTATTCTCTAGCATATTTCTTTCACGTACACTCTCTCTCTCTCTCTCTCTCTCTCTCTCTCTCTCTCTCTCTCTCTATCTATCTATCTATCTATCTATCTATCTATCTTTCGCTCACTTTCTCTCCCAGTCGTTATTTAAAGAATAAATAAACAAATAAACAAACCTCTTGAAGCATAATTAAGCCATACAGTTCAATCAAACTCTTAGACAGGTTACACAAGTGAGTTTAACTTGTCGACACACATCTTCATTGGGCATATGGACAGGTACGAGAACAACACTGACTTATTCAACAGATAAAAACGCTCGGCTCCGTTTCAAAGAAAATTTAACTGACATAGGGTCATTTGAACGCAATTTTCAAGACTGGATTCCGTTTGCGCCCGCCAGTCACGTGGCTGATGACATGTTTGAGACGCTGACCATCTGTGCATCACGTGTACATTAATTATATGCGGCACTCAAAGAGTGTAATTCACTATGATACATGTATTCATTGCATATTTCTAATGCAAGATTGCATAGAGTGCTATGGAGGAAAGCATTGATGTCACTTCAATCACACAAATCCAGAGTTCGGCTATTTTTTTATTTATTTTTTATTTACTTATTTTTTCCTAGGTTACGTAATTCTGGAAAATTCAAGCTAGGTGTAATAGATAGATAGATAGATAGATAGATAGATAGATAGATAGATAGATATGAACAGAATAAGTTAGATAGATAGATAGATAGATAGATAGATAGATAGATAGATAGATATAAATAAGAAAGGAAGAACAAATACGTTGAGGTATATACGTAGAAAATAATCGCACATTGTGCACACACAATTATATATATATATATATATATATATATATATATTAAGAAATCGACAAAGTCCGACAATTTATTTATTAAAGACATTTTTTATGTTTAACGTTCTTTTTATAGATACAAGTATTTAAGTAAATGCTCTGTTTATAGTAAACAGTATTAAATAACATTTACCGGCCTGAATGTCCGAGAAATTTTCATAGAAAATATTCGTCCTTTAACAGGATTCGAACCTGCATCCTATACGGAACCGCCATTTAGACGTTAAACATAAAAAATGTCTTTAATAAATAAATTGCCGGACTTTGTCCATTTCTTAATGTATGACGTCATTTGTTTACATTTGATACGCCATGAGCAGTTATGAATGTACGAAATTCATGGAAGATTGAAGTTCATAAGCAGTAAATTCGACCTTGCCAGTCGAACGCTCCTTTGTGGCCGAATCGGTTAGGCACGCCCGGCTAAATGGCGGTTCCGTATAGGATGCAGGTTCGAATCCTGTCAAAGGACGAATATTTTCTATGAAAATTTCTCGGACATTCAGGCCGGTAAATGTTATTTAATACTGTTTATTATAAACAGAGCATTTACTTAAATACTTGTATCTATAAAAAGAACGTTAAACATAAAAAATATCTTTAATATATATATATATATATATATATATATATATATATCTACACACACACAAAACAGATACAGAGAGCTGTTTTTACGCCCAGCAATCTCTCGTCTCAATAACATTTCCTTCTTTGTCTTTCTCACCTCTACCAATGAGTAATGTTGAAATTATCTTGTCTGTGGCAACAAGATACAGGTACTGACAGTTAGCTCTTTGTTTTGTACTGTGAGCTTGTTTACTGTTAGAAGCACGTTACCTGTGTAACCGGCCATTCCATCTGTACGAACCACCTGTCTACTGCCTTTAGCGGTATCTGATTGTATTCTATTTTTATGTTTACTTTCATTTTACGTCATCAACTTGAGTGGTTTGTCGGCACACTGACGGAGTTAACTCCCCTGTTCAGGACCAATATCGCAAATATTTCGACCGGGGAGCTGTATTGGGATGCCCAGGGCAGTGTTTTATGGCACTCACTATCTTATCAATATTTGTTATATATATATATATATATATATATATATATATATATATATTACAAATAGTTTAATTTGTAACGTTTAAATTGTTCATACTTTAATAGTCAGTTTAGTTTAAACTGACTATTAAAGGAAGAAAGAATTTACATCAATCTCACTCAATAACGCTCTAACGTGGCGACCTTGCTTTTTGAGTGAGCTATTAGCAAATTAGCAAATAAATTTAAATAAAAAAGAAATTAATTAAATATTTATTAAAAAAAATTAATAATGGTTGACAATGCTTCAGCTAAAAATTTCACACAACATAATATTATGCATTTTTTTAAAGTATCATTTTCTTTCAGGACACGGATCTTCAGAGCTTTTATCTGGAAAATGCTATGCCTTCCTGGAAAAGACAATGCAACCGTTTTCTGCTGCCTTCTCTACGATTTGGAATTAAGTTTTTCCATCTCTTAGATTGATTTGCAGTCAAGAATAGAGAGCCCAATACTTCACATTCATAGCTGAGGTAGAAGACCAACCCTTCACGTGCGTAGGTGAAGTAGAGGCCCAATCCTTCACATGCGTATCTGAGGTAGAAACCAAATCCTACAAATGCGTAGCTGAGGTAGAATCCCACTCTTTTGCCTGCGTAGCTGTGGTAGAAACGATTGATTCGTATCTTTTCAAGGACATTAGCGCAACATCTTAGGCCTGAATTTGAACTCAGTTCGCTAATTCCAACTCCGTGTCGATAATCGTTACAATACTTTCGTCTTTACTGTATTTGTTAACGATGTTCAAAAAATAGCAAAACCACAATATGAATAACAAATTGCTAACTGGTTTTAAATGTATGTAGGACGCTATTATAATTTAATCTAAAAATGAATGGTTCTAAGCATTTAATTGATAAAATCATCTTCGTTGAATTTTCTTTTGTTCTTATTTACAAATGAGTCAATTATCTTGAAATAGAAAACGAAATTTATTTACTGAAAAAAGTTTAAACAATGTAACTATAAACATTTTTTCTAACCTCTGCCAGCCGTAATGCTGGAAAAAGCATTACCTCAAACCATTGCCAGGGAGACACGCTGCAAGAGCCACTCCGTTTCACGAGGCTCGTCCCTTAATCGAGATGCAATCGCATCAATCCCCCGAAGGAACGCCATCGAACGAGGGCCTATAACCCCAGAAGTCTCCACTGCCACTGGAGTAAAAAAAAAATCTATCAGCAAGAGAAGAATATTTAACTATTTTTTTCATCTTTGCATCCCGGGCGACGGATCCTGGCTCAACCGCGTACCTGATCAAATTACCGACCGAAAATGTATCCGCACAGGTCGCATCCCAAATCAACGACTTCCCCATTTTAAAAGAGAAAATGATAATGCCACCCGGCCGCTTTCCATCACCACGGTCGAGGCCTACAGGTTCGATTTGGGAAGGGAACCCAGCTGCATCCAAACCTCTTTTGATGATGTCGTTAATGGCAGCATACTGTGGAAAGTGTCCGGCACTACGACGACAAGAGAGAGGATGCAAACCAAACTCATCGATGGAGGCTCCACATCTGCATCTGTGACGCTCACATAATTTGAGTCCAAGACGGATCCCGACTCCGACTCGGGTGCATTCATCATCTAGAAGGATACCGGTAGATGCAGAGGGCACTGCATTGAGCCAGGCTCCACTACTCGGTTGTGAAGCAGATAGTAGAGAGGCGAGGCGATGCTGATCCAGAGAGAACCTCAAATTAGTAAAATTGGCCTCGCATTTTATTTTCTCCCAGCTTTTTTGTTTTGATGTGTCTAGGGGGATAGAAAGTAATTCTTGGGTCCAGACGCTGCAAACTTGTTCGAAAGAACTACCCGAGAAACACTGGGACGAACCACCGAGTATCTCATTAATTAATTCGTGACTGGACGAAAGTAAAAAAAGATACGCTGCAAGGGCCAAATCTACCGCTGATCGAAGCCCCAGGGCTCCGAAACTCAAAGGGAGCTTTGCCTGCCTCCAATCTGTGTCGTCGAAATTAACGTTACAAATTAGCGCATCTCTTAATTGCGATATCTATCTCATTTAAGAAATCCTGTTCAAGATAGCAAGGGGCACTTCGGAGAGTGTAGAGGAAACTCGGTAGCGAAAAACTATTCTTCAAGAGGAAGAGGGCTTGGTGTGCATCAATTATTATTATAAATGAGTCAGTTATTTTGAAATAGAAAACTATCATGGATTAGAAGTAGTAAGTATTCTACTAAACCTCATATAGGTGTTTACCTTCCATTCTACATCATTAATATCGGTCGCTACGAACGCGTTAACATTCAACAAAAAATGTATTATTTTTATTGTTCTCAATAGAAAATAGCAAGGAGTTTTCTCATGCATTTGTCCAAGCGTTTGAGAACAAATGCATGAGAAAAATCCTTGGCATTTTCTATTGGAAAACAAAAAAAAACAATGAGTTTGTACTGAAAAGGATTGAAAGTTTTGTTGGACACCAGAAACTTCTTCTCATCACTATCAAATAAAGAAAAATTGCGTGGTTTGGACACATTACAGGGCACGACAGCATCATTGAAGGTGGACGGAGGAGAGGACGCCAATGCAGAAACTGGTTGGACAAAGTCAAACAATGGACAGGGATGATTCTGCCAGAATTGTTGATGGCAGTCGTTGATAGACCCTTGTGGAAATGAGTTAGTGTGGCTTCTGTATTCGGATCCGCTTTACGATTACAAAATCAAGGGGATGGTGATGACGCACCCTTTGTGTATTGTAACGTTGCAGTTGTAAAAAGAAAACACAAGAGACTTACACGTATAAAAACATATTGTCTAGTGGTAAAAGCTTTTGGTGGCGTCAGAGGTGGCAGTACCGCCCTAGCCTCTGCGTTACCCTGGTTGGAGGCTTTCGAGGCCGGGTATCGCAAGTGCTTTCACACGTTGTATGTAGAGCATATGAAATATATATGTAAATCTAACAAATATCACGAGAAAGGCTAGTAATACTTATTTAAGCTGTTTCTCTGAAACATAGTATTCTTGCACAAATCCAAAATGTTAAAATATCACATTACACAATTTGTTGCTTTCTCTGTGTTTTACAACCTATTTAGCAAGAAGTATTATAGCGAAACAGGATCAGTCCGTTAATAAATTAATTATATTTTCTTTTTACTAGAAGTTTTGCCAATTGTATTCTAAACCCGGGGTCGGCAACATCCAGCCCTCAAAGGATTTCTCTCTGGCCCACCAACTTTAACACATGGACATTAATTATCCAATTAATTTGTGGAGCAAGTGCCAGAAAAATATCACTTGGAGTTAATCGACTTACAATGCGACGATTTTTTTAAATCAAACTTTCATTCCGAATCAACTGCTGACTTCTACAAGAAACATGTTTTGCCAAGCAGAAAATGAAAAACCTACTGAATAATTCTAAAATGCTGGTATCTTTATTTAGAAGTATATATGCTTAGGAACAATTTTTTTCCAATTTTATTCCAAAAATGAAATATACTAAAAGTCACTTATGAACAACCTGTATGATGTTTTGCATCTGTCATCGACAAATATTTCCCTTCATGTGGAGAAGTTATCAAACAATAAGTATCTCATTAAACATTTTGCCATTTTTAACTGTCTTTCGTTTGTAGTAAGGAATTTGCATTTTTTGTTGATTGTGTTAGTTGTTATTCTGTTATTCATTCAGTAAAATAAGGAAACTTGTTTAAAAAATCTAACATTAACTTTGTTTGTCTTTTTTTAAATCTCCAGACCAAGACAGCATTCTGGATGGAGTGGTGTGAGATCAAAACAATTTATTATAGTATATTTAATATCATAACCCTCTTCCGGGACACTACATAGCTCACCCGAGCCCTGTTCCAAATAAATTATGTATTTATTCAGAAAATATATATATATACTTACACTGATTCAATACACTTCTTTTTTCTCTTTGTTTTTCCCATCTTCCTTTTACCATCAATTTATCATGTGAGTATCAAAATTTCCAAGTCATCTTTCCTCATTAGGTGCCCCAGAAATTTCAACTGTCTCTTCATCATGTTAAGTATAAGGATCCATTTTGTTTCCATCTTCTCTAAAACTCGTCGCTCATATGTTGATCAATAGCATTCTCAGTATCCTTTTTGTTGCTTTAAGTCTCTGCTTCATTTCTGAGTAAATTATCCAGCAATGACAGCCATATAAGAGGAGTGATATTACATAATACATCAGTTGTCTTTTCTTTGTTTCTAACGAGATTTTCCTGTTTCATAATACTTTACTTACATTATGGAAAACATCTTTCGCTATCCCGATGAAGTTTCGGATTTTAGTGTTACAATTCCCGCCGTTTGTTAAAACAGTTCGCAGATATTTAAATTTTTCTACTTCCGTCATTTTTGCACACACCCCAAATTTATAATTTCCATGTTGGGTTGTTCCTTTTTGCTAACAACCAGGCAGTCAGTTTTCTTGAGACCCATTTTCTCTCTTTTCTTCATTACCTTCTGTCGGTACATTTCTAGGTTTCTTTCCGCGTCTGCTTTCAACACTTCGTCATCTGCATATCGTATATTATGACATGAAACATAATCGAATGTGTACCGGAATTTGCTTTTTGCTGGTATCATTATCAGAGATAGCTTCAGAACTTTCATCGCCAAAGATCCTCTCCCAACTTTCTTCAAGAATAGCTTCTCTTATTTCTGACAATATCTTCTGTGGAATTCTGAAATTCAAATCTTTCAGAAAATAGCAACAAACACCAGAAACTAAGCCTATCGATAGGCATGAAAGTCCTGCAGCCATCCTTCACTGTAGCCACTACTTTCATCGTTATTACTGAAAATACTGTTCTTCAAAAATATCCAGTCTTCTTTCTGAGAGTATCCTTTGTTGCAATAGGAATTTCATCCCTTTTCAGAATTACCAACAAACACCAAAAAGACAGTCTAGCTATATGCCTGAATGTCCTGCAGTCTTCCCTCACTGTAACCACTACTTCCATCTTTATTACTGAAAATACTGTTGTGAGACTCATGCCACATTCAGAACTGGCCAAACAGTTGCCTTAGACATCCTTTGATTTCATTGGACAATTTTTTCATACCTTTATACTGACTGGGATAACTTCAGATCTTTCATTGCTGAATCTCCTAACTTTCTTCAAAAATAGCCTGTCTTCTTTCTGAGAGCATCCTTTGTTGCAATAGGAATTTCATCCCTTTTCAGAATTACCAACAAACACCAAAAAGACAGTCTAGCTATATGCCTGAATGTCCTGCAGTCTTCCCTCACTGTAACCACTACTTCCATCTTTATTACTGAAAATACTGTTGTGAGACTCATGCCACATTCAGAACTGGCCAAAGAGTTGCCTTAGACATCCTTTGATCTCATTGGACAATTTTTTTCATACCTTTATACTGACTGGGATAACTTCAGATCTTTCATTGCTGAATCTCCTAACTTTCTTCAAGAATAGCCTGTCTTCTTTCTGAGAGCATCCTTTGTTGCATTGGGAATTTAATCCCTTTTCAGAATTACCAACGAAATATCTTATGTATATTTACATATATATATGCACATTATATATATATATATTCAGTATATATTATATACATATGCATACATGCATTATATATATATATATATATATATATATATATTTATATGCATGTATGTATGTATGTATGTATATATATATTTCAATTCAAGAAAGACATTCAGATTACTTACACAACACAGAGAATATCTCATATCGAGAATATTTAACATCGTAAAACTAAAGAAAAAAAATTAATTATTTTTAATAATATTTATTATCTCCGCCTTTTACCTGAAGACAGTCACGAGACCAGAAGCTTATGTAGTAAAATTATGGAAAATAAAGCATAATATTTTTTTAAAAATCCACATTACATCCGAAAACGTTTGCGGTACCTCTATTCTTTTTAACATACACACTTTTCTGTCGTTGGAACCACTATTACCTTTTTCTTTTATATATACTGATATATATATATATATATATATATATATATATATATATATATATATATATATATATATATATATATATTATAAAGCTCATTACATTTTAGCACCTCCCAAATATTTTAAAATATCTTTTGAATTTATTTTGTATGCTAATAAATATACCAATTTTAGTAAATTTGGACGTCCATATACGATACTATTATTATCAGAAAATAAGAGCGATAACTATAGTTAGACTATAGTATCGGAAATTCTCTAATGCATTAGATGACGTTAAGTATTTATGTTTTAAAGTTTACTGGTTTCATAATTTTATATAAAATACGCGCTCACGTTATATTTCTCAAATAATTTACATAGAAAAAAGTTAGACAAAGCTTGTCAACACCTTGAATAAACACCTACCACCGTGTTTAAAAAGAGTTTCTGTGATATTTTAAGCTAAAATTATTATTTGTTTCAAATCATTTTAATTAAATTTTAAATCAACTAATAATTTGCAAATAAAGTTTCGGCGAAGTACATTTTATTTTTAAAGATTTTTTAACCTTGATTAAATACGTTTTTTTATCACTCTTTTGGACTAATTCAAAATTCAGACTCAAAATTCAGAGTCTGAAAATCTGAACGAGCTTGAAAAGTATTTCATGAAAAAATGAGTTACGTTGAATAAAAACAATTTCCACGTGGATCAAGAGCTGTACTTCAATTCTGCAAGGTGAATTTAGAACCAGTAATAGAAAAGGCAAGATAAAAACCTCCGTTGATTTTTTCCATTATATTTTTTCGAAATCATTGAATTGATACTTTCTCTAACTTGTGCATTGCATTACTACATCAGAAACTGAAAGAAATTTCAGCAGAGTAAAACTTAATAAAAAAAAGTATCTGCTATCTACAATAAGAGATGAAAATTTATCATGATTAGCAATAATTTCTCATATAAATGAATGTGTTCGAACCCTCGACTGTGATGAATCGTGAATACATATGTTAAATCTAAAAAAAAAAAACTATATAAAATTCACTGTTTTTCATCCATAATTTTAAGTATTTTAAAATTATTCAACTTTTTAACAAGACAAATCTCAAATTGAGGCTAAAAATTGCAGCGAAACATTGTTTATATATTTAAGATGGAATTATCTATTATGACATCAACTAAGTGCGATCCGCACGGACCTATATGATATAAAAGATGACGAGCAACCCGCGCTGATCAGTTTGGATCAATCGACCATCGGTACCTGGCTGCTGTCCTGCAGGCCGCCGAATTTGACCTAGCCTTCTCCCGGTGGATTAGCTTCCTGTATCGCTCCCCCAATGCTGTGGCTCAGGTGAGCGGAAAGCGTTCGGTTTGTCGGGGTTGCCTGCTATCGCCCCTACTTTACGCTTTGCTATTAGAGCCTCTCTTTCCCCCGCTGAGCAACAGGGCGTACTGTCCGGCCCTACGTAGAATCACAGTCCCTGGTGGGACTTGTGCAACTACAAAACTACAGAAGGTAATGAAGAAAAGCGAGAAGAAAAGGTTGCAAGAAAACTGACTGCCTGGTTGTTAGCAAAAAGGAAGAACCCAACATGCAAACTATAAATTGGGATGGGGTGCAAAAATGAAGGAAGTAGAAAAATTTAAATATCTGCGAACCGTTTTAACAAACGGCGGGAATTGTAACACTAAAATCCGAAGCTTCATCGGGATAGCGAAAGATGTTTTCCAAAATCGCGCTTGAACAGTACGAAAAAGTCACAGGGGCAAGATTAACTGCGACAAGCCCTTCCGGCTTGCTGTTAGGTGCCTGATAAAGGGTCGAACTTCCGAGGCGGTGGGGACCTTGGTCGGACTGCTAAGCGTTTGGTATCGACAGTTTTCAGCGAAAATGGGTAACTATGTCGAGTCTGGTTCGCGTCAACAACGTTAGGCTTAGTTTTCTTTTTTAAGTCCACCTAAGACACAACGGAGCTCTCCCCAGGTTAAGAGAGACTCTTTCTGTGTAGCTAGTTAATGTAAGTGTCGTTCTTGGACTGTGCCTAGCTTCTCCCTATGATCCAAGTCGAGATTCCCAACCTCTCCACTTTGTTTCGCCTGCCCTTTTCATCTCGACAGGGTGAGATTTTTAATTTTTCTAATGCCCATAATGAGTGATAATTTTTCGTCATGTGGTGTTTTTTTTTGTTTTGTTTTTTTTGTGTGTGTGTGTTTTTAGTAAGAGCCCTCTGTGTATGAGGTACTTTGGTGTATATAGGAGTGAATGGTTACAGATAGATTTTCATGGTGAATGAGTAAATTGTAACGAATGAATGGGTCGTGAATATGATTTTTTAGGTTTTATCACCAAACTTGACCCATCACCCCCATTTTTGGCCTTGTGCCACAATTACTGTATTCAGTAATAAATCGTAGTCAAGCAACGTTTGTACAAAGATAAATTTTAGTAAATTCATTCATATATATATATATATATATATATATATATATATATATATATGGAATTAAAAAAAATTTCTTTTGAAAGATTCAAATTTATAACATATGCTTGTTATAAAATGACAACAAAATTTGCAATGTCCTTTCGACACATTCTGGTGTCTTGTCAAGAGATGATGTTCAATGGAAAATAAACCGGTTTTAAGAGTTCAAAAAACGAGCAACCCCCCCCCCTCAGTGGGGGAAACTTTGTTACGTAATTCATAATGACCCAAATACAAGTATATGGTAATTTAAAATAACATGACAACATACTCTAGTACAAGTACAATCTTTTAGTGCAATAAAGTTAAGATTAGATTAAATTGGAAATCAATATAAAAATTAAATTTTAAGCTAACAGTTAAATTAAAAAGTTAAAATTTAAAATATCAAATTCTGAAGTTAACTAAGCAACAAGTTTAATATTATTTCATGAATATTCAGAAATGAAACTGTGAGAAAAAATATATTTTATTGTTCTTAGCGAAACGCCAATTTATCTTTTGCTACACATATTTGATACACGGAAGTCAAAATTCAAATAAGGTGGTAGGTAAGGAAGGAAATTTCCAAATTACAAGGCAAACACATTCAGATACTAATGCACTAACATGTATATATAAGTAAATATATGAGCAGGCGAGTAGAAGGGACCATGTTCATACAGGAAATAGAGGGAGGGAGAATTGAAAAAAAAAATAAAACTTAGAATAAAGAATAAAATAAGATTAATAGAGAAGAAAAATGAAAACAAACATACATATAAAAAAACGCAAAGAAAAATTATGCCAGACATAGACAGGTATATCCAAGCAATCACAAGACAAGGACCACACCGTATATATATATATATATATATATATATATATATATATATATATTATATTTCCTTTGATTTCTGGCGTGTACACATTTCTTTTCGGCTCTCGCCCAAAGACCTAAGATTAGAAATGGCATCATGACATTTCCCACTAACAAAAAAACAACAAAAACAAACTTATTTTACATAGACAAAGCCCTTCGTAAGGTGTGGGCAGCACTCGTGAGAACAATTTTTTGTATTTCTTCAAGGCATGGGCTTCCAGGAATCCCTTCAATGAGTCTACTGGAATCTTTTTCAACCAATCCGAGGGCTCCAACTACAAGGGGGTTGTTGATGTTCCCATGTGCCACATTTTTGAGATTTCGATTTCATTTGCCACATCATCATCATTATTATTATTATTATTATTATTATTATTATTATTATTATTAATAATAATAATAATAATATATATCTTTGTTCTTTCTAACCACATCGAGCGTTGTTATGTTTACACCTCATGAATAAACTTAATGATTAGTTATTTGCTTGCTTGTGTATGAACGCCAACACGCGCGTATACGGTTGCTTATATCTGGTCGTTTGATTTATCTAACTCTATACATATATATATATATATATATATATATATATATATATATATATATATATATATATATATATATATAGTGAACTCTCCTGTTGTATTCAATATATGAAGGACAAGCAGCTCAGTTCCTAGGAACCGACAGTCCAGACACCAGCACATAAGATTTGATTATAGTGGTGAAGGCTTTGTGCAGGACCAACCACATTTTTTATAAAGGCCAAATAGAGAGACCTGTTGTACTATGTGTCACAAGGTTCTCAAACAACCCTCTGCAGGTTTTGAATTCAGAATTGTCCTTCTCCTAGACCAGTTGCCATCCAAGGCTATAGAACCCAGTCTGTCCTGCTATTTACCCATATCTGGGAGGAGAAAAGGATGATTTATACCTTTCCCAAGGGTATTAGCATGTAAGTGAATGTAATGGATTTGACTGGAATTTGAACTGGGCTCTCTGATTCCTCAATCCAAACTGCTATTCACTACTCCACTGTTCCTGCCTGCCCCTCTATCTCTCTCTCTCTCTCTCTATCTCTCTCTTTATCTCTCTATCTCTCTCTCTCTCTCTCTCCATATATACATACATATATATATATATGTATATATATATAAAGGACTCTCCCGTCGTATTAGGGTCAAGCAGCTCAACTCCTAGGAATCGATTGCCAGTCATATGCACATATGATTTGATTATAGTGGTAAAGGCTTTCTGTAGAACCAACCACACTTTTTGCAGAGCCGAGTACAGCGACCTGGTGTATCACGTGCCACAAGGTTGATGTTGTTGCGAGTGTTTGTGTTCATGCGAGTGTTGGTGTTGTTGCGAGTGTTTGTATTGTTGCGAGTGTTGATGTTGTTGCGAGTGTTGATGTTGTTCCGAGTGTTTGTGTTGATGTAAGTGTTGAAGTTGTTGCGAGTATTGTTGTTGTTGCGAGTGTTTGTGTTGATGCGAGTGTTGATGTTGTTGCGAGTGTTTGTGTTGATGTAAGTGTTGATGTTGTTGCGAGTATTGATGTTGTTGCGAGTATTGATGTTGTTGCGAGTGTTTGTGTTGATGCGAGTGTTGATGTTGTTGCGGGTGTTGGTGTTGTTCCGAGTGTTTGTGTTGATGCGAGTGTTGATGTTGTTGCGAGTGTTTGTGTTTTTGCGAGTATTGATGTTGTTGCGAGTGTTTGTGTTGATGCGAGTGTTGATGTTGTTCCGAGTGTTTGTATTGTTGCGAGTATTGATGTTGTTGCGAGTGTTTGTGTTGTTGCGAGTGTTTGTGTTGATGCGAGTGTTGATGTTGTTGCGAGTGTTGGTGTTGTTCCGAGTGTTTGTGTTGATGTAAGTGTTGATGTTGTTGCGAGTATTGATGTTGTTGCGAGTGTTTGTGTTGATGCGAGTGTTGATGTTGTTGCGAGTGTTTGTGTTGATGCGAGTGTTGATGTTGTTGCGGGTGTTGGTGTTGTTCCGAGTGTTTGTGTTGTTGCGAGTATTGATGTTGTTGCGAGTGTTGATGTTGTTGCGAGTATTGATGTTGTTGCGAGTGTTTGTGTTGATGCGAGTGTTGATGTTGTTGCGGGTGTTGGTGTTGTTCCGAGTGTTTGTGTTGATGTAAGTGTTGATGTTGTTGCGAGTATTGATGTTGTTGCGAGTGTTTGTGTTGATGCGAGTGTTGATGTTGTTGCGGGTGTTGGTGTTGTTCCGAGTGTTTGTGTTGATGTAAGTGTTGATGTTGTTGCGAGTATTGATGTTGTTGCGAGTGTTTGTGTTGATGCGAGTGTTGATGTTGTTGCGAGTGTTTGTGTTGTTGCGAGTACTGATGTTGTTGCGAGTGTTTGTGTTGATGCGAGTGTTGATGTTGTTGCGAGTATTGATGTTGTTGCGAGTGTTTGTGTTGATGCGAGTGTTGATGTTGTTGCGGGTGTTGATGTTGTTCCGAGTGTTTGTGTTGATGTGAGTGTTGATGTTGTTGCGAGTATTGATGTTGTTGCGAGTGTTTGTGTTGTTGCGAGTGTTGATGTTGTTGCGAGTGTTTGTGTTGTTGCGAGTATTGATGTTGTTGCGAGTGTTTGTGTTGTTGCGAGTGTTTGTGTTGATGCGAGTGTTGATGTTGTTGCGAGTGTTTGTGTTGTTGCGAGTATTGATGTTGTTGCGAGTGATTGTGTTGTTGCGAGTGTTTGTGTTGATGCGAGTGTTGGTGTTGTTCCGAGTGTTTGTGTTGATGTAAGTGTTGATGTTGTTGCGAGTATTGATGTTGTTGCGAGTGTTTGTGTTGATGCGAGTGTTGATGTTGTTGCGAGTGTTTGTGTTGTTGCGAGTATTGATGTTGTTGCGAGTGTTTGTGTTGATGCGAGTGTTGGTGTTGTTGCGAGTGTTTGTGTTGATGCGAGTGTTGATGTTGTTGCGAGTGTTGGTGTTGTTCCGAGTGTTTGTGTTGATGTAAGTGTTGATGTTGTTGCGAGTATTGATGTTGTTGCGAGTATTGATGTTGTTGCGAGTGTTTGTGTTGATGCGAGTGTTGATGTTGTTGCGAGTGTTTGTGTTGTTGCAAGTATTGATGTTGTTGCGAGTGTTTGTGTTGATGCGAGTGTTGATGTTGTTGCGAGTGTTGATGTTGTTGCGAGTATTGATGTTGTTGCGAGTGTTTGTGTTGATGCGAGTGTTGATGTTGTTGCGAGTGTTTGTGTTGATGCGAGTGTTGATGTTGTTGCGGGTGTTGGTGTTGTTCCGAGTGTTTGTGTTGATGTGAGTGTTGATGTTGTTGCGAGTATTGATGTTGTTGCGAGTGTTTGTGTTGATGCGAGTGTTGATGTTGTTGCGAGTGTTTGTGTTGTTGCGAGTATTGATGTTGTTGCGAGTGTTTGTGTTGTTGCGAGTGTTGATGTTGTTGCGAGTGTTTGTGTTGTTGCGAGTGTTGATGTTGTTGCGAGTGTTTGTGTTGTTGCGAGTGTTGATGTTGTTGCGAGTGTTTGTGTTGTTGCGAGTGTTGATGTTGTTGCGAGTGTTTGTGTTGATGCGAGACACGCTAAACTAATTTGGATTTAAAATTTATAATTTCGAAAGTGTCAAAAATTTAATAAAAGTCAAATAAATTTTGATTTAAAACTTATAATTTCTTGGGGTGAATTAATATTTGCGATAAGTAACTTTCCATTATTTGGGGTGAAAAGAACAGATATATTTTATCTGGTATCACTGAAATATCTATGAAAAGGATTTTTTGTGTAGTTTTTAATCACGTTGGCTTTTAACTTTGACTTCGTTTACAAGGCCCAAGACCCACTTAAGTTAGAGTATTACAGAGTAAGAGGTAAAGAGCACAGATACAGTCCTAATAATTAACCCATAGCTTGGGGGAGAAGACTTGTATTCATACCTTTCCCAAGGGTATTTGCGCAATGGTCTGTAATGTAATCGATCCTGACCTGGCATTTCAACTTCAGTGAATTTCCCACACATATGATATGGCTTCCACTGTCTTTACTACAAATATTTTCATGACAATTATTTTGTTAAGCTGTTCTCCTTAATGCCTTGACTCAGTTTAAGCGCAGTACTAACGCCTCACTGTTTTTTAAACTAGCTAGATACAACAGTTAAAAATATATTCTAATAGTTTCTTTTCTAGCACTTCTTGCCTGTGGAACTCCCTTCCAATTGCTTGCTTCCCTGCAACCTACAATCTTTATAAATTTAATGGAACATCAATCGTCATCTTTTGACTTCCTGAATTTTGTTCCTTTATGGCACATTTCCTCGTGTCCCTTCACTAAAGTCTTATGCTTTTTTGCTCCTTATAACCCCCTGCTTTCTCGTGGCATTATCCCCTTGCTAGGATTGAAATGATTGAAAAAGTAAATATAATGAACTTGACCGGAATTAGAACTCTGCTCTCCAATTTAGTTTTACTCTTTGGTACCTCGACTATCTAAATTTGAATTTAAATCTAAACTCAATACTATTTATATTTAAACACAATACTAGCTCTTTTCCACTTTTCCCTTTCAGCGGCCTCTACCTTCAAGGCCAGCTTTTTACACCTTTCCTGTTCAGCGGACTCTACCTCGCAGCTCTCTTTTTTCACTTTTTATTTTCGGCGGTCGCTACTTCAATGCTCAGCTTGAAGTGCTACTTAGCCATTGCTGCAGAAGACACGAGGCCTGTCGTGGCAGCTTGACTCTTAGATTTCTTGTTCCTCAAGGAAACAGACAGACATTTTTGCCTTCAACATACCTACCGAAAGGAAAAATACATACAGAACTTGTTGTAGAAGACTCGTACTAGTCCTAGCAGTTTCACAGTCAGATTTTTCGTGGGAACAAGCGGTGAAAACTCTCTCTACAAAACATCTACTCAAAAACTTTGTTAACTGGGAAACCCAACTCTTTTCCCCGCAGAATACAACTATTTTGTGCCCTCTCTTTCAACTACAAATAAAAGCTGTTAAACAGTTATTTCGAGTCTTGGATTTTGTTCATTCCACTCTCATTGTCGTGCACACACACACAACTGGGAACAATTTCTACAAGGGACGTTTATTTCTTGCTCGAATTGTATCTTCCACGTGATATATTTCAAAACTATTAGGCTTACGGCTAGATTGCTTTGAAAGTTAAGTAACGTCGAGCCTGGTCAGTAATTAGATGGATCACCGCTTGGCAATACTAGGTGTTATAAGCTTGGATGTACAGGTGATGTAATGAATAATGACACGGAAATAGTCATCAGAGTAAAACCGAAAGTCCCAGAAATCATAAAACCCTGACAAAGCCCTGTCCGGCCTCTTTTCCATCTTCCTTTTCAGCGGCCTCTACCTTCAAGACCGGCTCTTTTCCACTTTTCTTTTCCAGCTGTCACAATATTCAAGGTCTAGCTCGAAGGGCTACTCGACTCTTACTGCTCGGACGAGTCCTAGCAGTTTCACACTCAGATTTTTCGTTGCTTCTGTGGAACAAGTGGTGAAATATATATATATATATATATATATATATATATATATATATATATATATATATCCACAACATCTACTCAAGAACTTTGTTAACTGGGAAGCCCAACTCTTTTCCCCGCAGAATTCAACTATTTTGTACCCTCTTTCAACCACAAATAAAAGCTGTTAAACAGTTATTTCGTGTCTTGGATTTTGTTCATTCCACTACCAACTGTTAAAAATTCCTACATACACCTAAAAAAATTAAATCAAGTATTTACAAGGTTATATATGAGCAGTTCATTAAGATTTTGTAGTCCAAAACTCTTTTGATGGCGTGTTCATTAGTATTACTTTGTTGAGTCTATATTTTATAGCATTCTTAAAGATTGAGTTTCCACTATGAAGATGAGTGTCCTTTTGTATTCAACGTCTGTTCATGATATTCGACACGGGATCAAAACACTACGTAACAAGAAGACATTATAATAATTGATAGTTGGCTTGCAGTGAATACAAAGTAAATGAAACTCCAACGCAGGAGAGCAATAAATTAAGAAAAGGTATGTCTTTCTTCATTTGCTTATCACGAACAAGTAGGTGCTTTGTAAAGCGGTCATTTTATGGGATAGCAAGGGTTAAAGTTAGTGCTTGGCTTATGAGCAAAAGTCACAATTTTGAAAATGAGGGAAAGGTGTATCAAAATAGGTAATTGCTATCCGGTGTTTAGATATATAAACAGATATAACAATGAAAGTATACTTTCTATTAATAAGAGCAAGACTATTACTGAGAGTTGATATCAACGTTTTATTATTTTCAAAGCTAATATAATTTCAAAATTATATAAAAATAATTAAATGGTAAATAAAAAATAACTAATGCAATAGACTAGATTTGTTTATTATACTCTTTCTTGGGGAGAGTGTTTAAAAAAACATTTATTAATAGAAAAAAAACATATGAAATGTATTCTACGACTATAATCTAACCAGATGGTTAATAAGAACTAACCTCAATAAAATTTCATATGTAAAACTTTGTATATGTGAGAAGGGCCGGGGTAAGTGTCTTATGCCCCAAACATGAATCTATGATACACGGCAGCCCATTCTAATACATCTCAATTTTCATAAGGTAGTATTCATATAAAATACAAATTTTATTGTAATCTAATTAGGTACAATAATGGATCCTATGCAATATAGGTGAACAATTCAACTAAAATGAAAATAAATACAATGTATCTAAATACAAATTAGAGACATGTCATAATAGATCATTCCATCTTGAATAAATCAACAATCTTTTGAGGCATTCATCTTATATATCTTTGTCCTTTCTTTCACTATCAGCTCATTCTTTTTTTTCACTTCTGTGTAAGATCCCCGCTCAAAAAAAAAAAAAAAATACATAAAAAATCAAAGTGCTTTTTCCATTTGCTAATCCTCTCATTTTGACCCATAGCTTTTAGTTTGGTTTTGCTACAGCTTTTTCAGCCAATGATTTCGTTGACTGTTTTCCATGCAGTCGTTGTTTGCATGTTTACAGATGTATTCGCGATAGTATCGAAATAGTTTTGTGTGAAATCTGTTCCATATCATATGTTTCTTATAAGCAAGGTTACTTATACAGCATCATGATGGCTGATATTGTCTCTTGCGATGGATGGAGTCGAAGGCTTAACAAACAGGTCTCCAAAGTGCTTTTTTCCATTTACTAATCCTGTCATTTTGACCCATAGCTTTTAGTTTGGTTTTGCTACAGCTTTTTCGGTCAATGACTTCACTGGCTGTTTTTAAAACGAATAAACAAAATGGTCTTTCTGAAGACAAAAAGGAAAGAAATGGACGTTTACGTACTCAAACTGTCTCGGATCTGAAATTGATTTCATTCTCATTAATAACAAATGCATCAACGGTGTAATCAAACTTTGAAATCCTTCAATACAGTGAGCTCAGGTCATATTGTCACTGTCACCATTCAGCTTAGTCTCAGAGTTACCACTCCCAAAAAAAGCAACAAAAAAGAAACCGATATGACTGGTTCGCACTGCGCAACAGTGACATCGCCAACCAGTTCAAGGACGAGGACACTGAAAACTGCATATCCAGCATATATAAATTTTAAATGTCATGTCAATCGCTATCTACTGTCCTCCCTAATTACTCTTCCCGTTAGTTCTTATTAACCATCTGGTTAGATTATAGTCGTAGAATACATTTCATATGATTTTTTTCTATTAATAAATGTTTTTTTAAACACTCTCCCCAAGAAAGAGTATAATAAACAAATCTAGTCTATTGCATTAGTTTTTTTTTTATTTACCATTTAATTATTTTTATATAATTTTGAAATTATATTAGCTTTGAAAATAATGAAACGTTGATATCAACTCTCAGTAATAGTCTTACTCTTATTAATAGAAAGTATACTTTCATTGTTATTAGGTTGGTGCAAAAAATAATGACGTAATAATGTCGTTTTTTGACGTTACGTCAAAAAACGACATTATTACGTCATTATTTTTTGCACCAACCTAATATATCTGTTTATATATCTAAACACTGGATAGCAATTACCTATTTTGATACACCTTTCCCTCATTTTCAAAATTGTGACTTTTGCTCATAAGCCAAACACTAACTATAACCCTTGCTATCCCATAAAATGACCGCTTTACAAAGTATATGATCCGTTATTCTACATAATTAAATTACAATAAAATTTGTATCGTATATTGTATCTTATATTAAAAATGCTTTAGGAAAACTGAAATGTAGTAGAGTACCATAGACTGGAGGGGCACAAGACCGTTTCACTGGCCCTGGCTATAGTTATGTGTTTAATATCAGGGATAGTGTGTATATCAATTGGATATCGACACTGCTTCATACTTGAACGCGATCTTCGGGCCATGTTACCTGAAAAATAAGTTCAAGTACCAAAAAACTGTTACTACTCGATGTTTTTTACTGTCTCTACACTGCTCATATATAAGTGTGAGTTATGGGGTTGCTTTTCCACATGGCTACAGTAATGATGAGATTTAAACACTAACTCTAAGAATTATCTGTGTGTTTTGACTACAAACACCTTACATTTGATGTATGCTTGTGACTCCAAAATGTTTCATGTATGTAAATGCATACGATCGAAAGTACGGTGACAATGTCGGACGTTGATCCTTTTCAACCAATACGCATGCGCAAATGCAAGCAAACGCTTTAGCTAAAAATACATAGTATAATTCCATTGCTCCCCAAACCATTGCCTCTAAACTGTGTTTATAAGTATATCATTTATTTTATTATAAGACAACTTGTTGAAGTGTCAGAAAAAGCAAAGTATGTTGATGAATAAACACATGACTCATACTGAGTGTCGGCTTTTAGTTGAATACGAACTCAAACCATTGAAAAAGGTGCGACATGTAATACTTAGATCGGAACACTTTATTTAAGTTTCTTAATTTTGTGAATCAAAGGAAAAATTAAGGCCAAACCGAAATACCTGATAAAGCATGAAAAATACCTTTTAGATTGTACGTTTTTTGTTTTGTTTTTTTACTATCATTTTTCTTAATAAAGCCGTAAATCTCTGACCCCATCAAAATATATGTCGTAATTCTGGCGGTGCGTAAAGGAACAGTGTAATATAATTAAAACATGTTTAAATGTGAATTGCTCTATTTTTTACGGTTCACTAACACAAAAAATTCACCGAATTTATCTTATATAGGACGATCTCTTTTCATTTTGATGTTCTACAAACAATGAATACATACATAACTAAAAAAAAATATTTAATAGTCACCATAAATATATTTAGTATATAAATTCCCAAGATTTCTGTAAAAAACGTTTTGCATTTAGAGAAATAGCAGAGATATTCCACAGTCTTTTAGCAATTTTAGGGAGAGTCTCGAAAAGAAATATTTCCATGTTCACGACGTTTCGGTCGTTGTACGCTCCGGTCTTCTTCAGGTGATATACGTTGAAATTTCGAATCGAACCATTTATTCTAAGTCTACGTGACATGCTTTTCTTGGATATCTCACTTTTTAGTAAATTCCCTTTAGAAACTCAACACTCCGAAAAAAGTATGGCATGTGGAATTAAAACAATCTACCCACGTGGGCTAAATAAAGGCTTCGGTTCAAAATTCAAACGAATTCGAATACCATTTGATGTATGCTGGAGTATACAACGGCCGAAACGTCTTGAATTTGGCAATAAAGATGAGGACAAAAGTAAATAGTGCAAGTAGTTACAATATGAAAATTTCTCAGAGTTAACCTGTAGAAAAGACAATATTTATAAATGTTATAGGACCTTATCCATAATAACATAATGGACTATTCCATACGTAATAAATACAGCGCCTCAAGAGGAAGAAGGGAGTTCAGTCCGAAGTCTGGCGACCGGCTGATCGGCTGATCGGTTGAACTCTCAGCCTTCTGGCGGGGAAGAACCCGAAGGAGGCTACGCCAAAGGGCAGATTCTCTTTCGGGGAGGTAAACCGACCCTGAACCCGTTTATACGGGTTCAAAGGGCATATTTTTGGCCGAGCTCAAGGGCTCGGAAACCCCACGTTAAAAAAGTCTTGTGCCACATGACGCCCTCGTCGGAGGGTGACTGAATATCGTTCAGTCCGAAGTCCAGCGACCGGCTGATCGGTTGAACTCTCTCCCTTCGGGCGGGGAGGAACCCGAACGAGGCTACGCCGAAGGGAGGAGAATCTTTCAGGGAGGTTAACCGAACCTGAACCCGTTTATACGGGTTCAAAGAGCATATTTTTGGCCGGGCCCACGGGCTCGGAGATCCCACGTTAAACCGGCCTTGTGCCACATGATACCCTCATAAAAAAAGAAAATAAATCACTGCGAAGGAAAATTCTAGAGAGTACCGCCATAGAATATTACCAAAATATTAATCTACGTCCAGGCTTTTTCCCTATTTCACCTTTCTTAACAAAATTACTGCTCTCCCAAACAGCTGTACTCAACAAAAAAGAAAATGTGAAGAGACAAGATCACCTAAATCATGAAGTAAATCGGTAATTAAAGAACAATAGTCCAACTATATGACTAGTGGATAAGTAAGAAATAATTTTATCAGTATCGTCTCATTTCTAAATCGTGTACTTATCCACTAACTATACAGAGAGAATATTCTTCTTCGTCTTCTTCTTCTTCTTCTTCGTCTTCGTCTTCTTTTTCTTCTTCTTCTTCGTCTTCGTCTTCTTCTTCTTCTTCGTCTTCTTCTTCTTCTTCTTCTTCTCTCACCTTCTTCCCTTCTTCTTTTTCTATTTCTTCACCTTCTTTTCTTCACCTTCTCACCCTTCCATTCTTCTTCCCCTTTTTCATCACCTTCACCTTCTTCTATTTCTTCACCTTTTTCTTCTTTGCCTTCTTCTTTTACTTCTTCATTTTCTTTTCTTCTTCTTCTTCTTCTTCTTCTTATTATTATTATTATTATTATTATTATTATTATCCTTCTTCCCTTTCTTCATCACTTTCACCTTCTTCAATTTCTTCCCCTTATACTTCATCACCTTCTTCTTTTTCCCCTTCTTCATTTTCTTCTTCTTCATTTTCTTCTTCTTCTTCATTTTCTTCTTCTTCTTCATTTTCTTCTTCTTCATTTTCTTCTTCTTCTTTTATTCACCTTCTTACCCTCTTTCTTCCCCTTCTTCATCACCTTCACCTCGTCTATTTTTTCACCTTATTCTTCTTCACCTTCTTCTTTTTCCCCTTTTTCATTTACTTCTTCTTCTTCTTCTTCTTCTTCTTCTTCTTCTTCTTCACCTTATTACCCTCTTTCTTCCCCTTCTTCCTCACCTTCACCTTCTTCTATTTCTTCACCTTATATATGCTATATATTAACCCTCCCCATCAGCCAAGATCGAAGTGCGTCAACTCCAAGCTAACAAAGTATAAATTTCCTTAAAAGTGTTTTTGAAAAATGTTAAATCTGAACAAAAGAATTGGAAAAATGCTATAGAACAACAACAAATAAAATTTAAAAAAATTTAAAACAGATGACTATAAACATTATTGAAGCAACCACAACTGTGACAAAACATTATTCAAGAATCTCAACAAATTACATCGAATATAAGCAAAACAACCTTTTTCGTGAATTAGATATTCCTTATTTCTAAATTCTAAATTCTCCCTAATTTCAACAGAACATTTGCATGCTACCTTCAATTTAGCCTTGTAAATCATCCTGTCGCCATGAAAGTTGAGCAGTTGCTTTTCAACCCAATGTGATGCGTTTAAAAATCTATTAACATAATCTTTATACATTCATAGTTGTGGCTAAGAACATAGTCTGCTTTCGGCAGTGTTGACTGAAACCAGTATTAATGACCAAATGTATTTAAATAAAAACAAAATTTAAGAATCTGCACTTGTTCGTAAAGTGCAAAGGTTATATCTTAGATATGCTGCATACGAGATCTCTAATAGTTGATTCACACATACACCAAAAAAAAAAAAAAGATTTCAACACAAGTAAGGTAATAAAGCCGCTAAGAAACAAAGGGTTACTGAAAGTGAAACAATAAGAAAAAGAAAAAAAAAGCAGTGAGAAGAATAAAAGATGGACAATGAAGACGACAGTAGATGATCGGGAGGTTTTCGGGAGCGTGAAAATGTTAGCATAGAATTTACAGTTACATCTATCCATTTCAACTATAAAATGATGAGACCTTGCCGCCAATCTAGTACTGTGCTTAAATTCACAGAAGCTAACTACATCCAACAGCAAGGCCTTTGATCGGGACGTTTTTTTGAGGAGCGTGAAACTGTTAGCATAGAATTTACAGTTACATCTATCCATTTCAACTTTAAAATGATGAGACCTTGCCGCCAATCTAGGAGTGTGCTTAAATTCACAGAATCTAACTACATCCAACAGCAAGGGCTTTGATCGGGACGTTTTTTTGAGGAGCGTGAAACTGTTAGCATAGAATTTACAGTTACATCTATCCATTTCAACATTAAAATGATGAGAACTTGCCGCCAATCTAGTACTGTGCTTAAATTCACAGAAGATAACTACATCCAACACCAAGGCCTTTGATCGGGACGTTTTTTTGAGGAGCGTGAAACTGTTAGCATAGAATTAACAGTTACATCTATCCATTTCAACTTTAAAATGATTAGACCCTGCCGCCAATCTAGTACTGTGCTTAAATTCACAGAAGCTAACTACATCCAACAGCAAGGCCTTTGATCAGGACGTTTTTATGAGGAGCGTGAAAATGTTAGCATAGAACTTACAGTTACATCTAACCATTTCAACTTTAAAATGATGAGACCCTGCCGCCAATCTAGTACTGTGCTTAAATTCACAGAAGCTAACTACATCCAACAGCAAGGCCTTTGATCGGGACGTTTTTTTGAGGAGCGTGAAACTGTTAGCATAGAATTTACAGTTACATCTATCCATTTCAACTTTAAAATGATGAGACCTTGCCGCCAATCTAGTACTGTGCTTAAATTCACAGAAGCTAACTACATCCAACAGCAAGGCCTTTGATCGGGACGTTTTTTTGAGGAGCGTAAAAATGTTAGCATAGAACTTACAGTTACATCTAACCATTTCAACTTTAAAATGATGAGACCCTGCCGCCAATCTAGTACTGTGCTTAAATTCACAGAAGCTAACTACATCCAACAGCAAGGCCTTTGATCGGGACGTTTTTTTGAGGAGCGTGAAACTGTTAGCATAGAATTTACAGTTACATCTATCCATTTCAACTATAAAATGATGAGACCTTGCCGCCAATCTAGTACTGTGCTTAAATTCACAGAAGCTAACTACATCCAACAGCAAGGCCTTTGATCAGGACGTTTTTTTTGAGGAGCGTGAAACTGTTAGCATAGAATTTACAGTTACATCTATCCATTTCAACTTTAAAATTATGAGACCTTGCCGCCAATCTAGTACTGTGCTTAAATTCACAGAAGCTAACTACATCCAACAGCAAGGCCTTTGATCGGGACGTTTTTTTGAGGAGCGTGAAACTGTTAGCATAGAATTTACATTTACATCTATCCATTTCAACATTAAAATGATGAGACCTTGCCGCCAATCTAGTACTGTGCTTAAATTCACAGAAGATAACTACATCCAACAGCAAGGCCTTTGATCGGGACGTTTTTTTGAGGAGCGTGAAACTGTTAGCATAGAATTAACAGTTACATCTATCCATTTCAACTTTAAAATGATTAGACCCTGCCGCCAATCTAGTACTGTGCTTAAATTCACAGAAGCTAACTACATCCAACAGCAAGGCCTTTGATCAGGACGTTTTTATGAGGAGCGTGAAAATGTTAGCATAGAACTTACAGTTACATCTAACCATTTCAACTTTAAAATGATGAGACCCTGCCGCCAATCTAGTACTGTGCTTAAATTCACAGAAGCTAACTACATCCAACAGCAAGGCCTTTGATCGGGACGTTTTTTTGAGGAGCGTGAAACTGTTAGCATAGAATTTACAGTTACATCTATCCATTTCAACTTTAAAATGATGAGACCTTGCCGCCAATCTAGTACTGTGCTTAAATTCACAGAAGCTAACTACATCCAACAGCAAGGCCTTTGATCGGGACGTTTTTTTGAGGAGCGTAAAAATGTTAGCATAGAACTTACAGTTACATCTAACCATTTCAACTTTAAAATGATGAGACCCTGCCGCCAATCTAGTACTGTGCTTAAATTCACAGAAGCTAACTACATCCAACAGCAAGGCCTTTGATCGGGACGTTTTTTTGAGGAGCGTGAAACTGTTAGCATAGAATTTACAGTTACATCTATCCATTTCAACTATAAAATGATGAGACCTTGCCGCCAATCTAGTACTGTGCTTAAATTCACAGAAGCTAACTACATCCAACAGCAAGGCCTTTGATCAGGACGTTTTTTTTGAGGAGCGTGAAACTGTTAGCATAGAATTTACAGTTACATCTATCCATTTCAACTTTAAAATTATGAGACCTTGCCGCCAATCTAGTACTGTGCTTAAATTCACAGAAGCTAACTACATCCAACAGCAAGGCCTTTGATCGGGACGTTTTTTTGAGGAGCGTGAAACTGTTAGCATAGAATTTACATTTACATCTATCCATTTCAACATTAAAATGATGAGACCTTGCCGCCAATCTAGTACTGTGCTTAAATTCACAGAAGCTAACTACATCCAACAGCAAGGCCTTTGATCGGGACTTTTTTTTGAGGAGCGTGAAACTGTTAGCATAGAATTAACAGTTACATCTATCCATTTCAACTTTAAAATGATTAGACCCTGCCGCCAATCTAGTACTGTGCTTAAATTCACAGAAGCTAACTACATCCAACAGCAAGGCCTTTGATCAGGACGTTTTTTTGAGGAGTGTGAAAATGTTAGCATAGAACTTACAGTTACATCTAACCATTTCAACTTTAAAATGATGAGACCCTGCCGCCAATCTAGTACTGTGCTTAAATTCACAGAAGCTAACTACATCCAACAGCAAGGCCTTTGATCGGGACGTTTTTTTGAGGAGCGTGAAACTGTTAGCATAGAATTTACAGTTACATCTATCCATTTCAACTTTAAAATGATGAGACCTTGCCGCCAATCTAGTACTGTGCTTAAATTCACAGAAGCTAACTACATCCAACAGCAAGGCCTTTGATCGGGACGTTTTTTTGAGGAGCGTGAAACTGTTAGCATAGAATTTACAGTTACATCTATCCATTTCAACTTTAAAATGATGAGACCTTGCCGCCAATCTAGTACTGTGCTTAAATTCACAGAAGCTAACTACATCAAACAGCAAGGCCTTTGATCGGGACGTTTTTTTGAGGAGCGTGAAACTGTTAGCATAGAATTTACAGTTACATCTATCCATTTCAACTTTAAAATGATGAGACCTTGCCGCCAATCTAGTACTGTGCTTAAATTCACAGAAGCTAACTACATCCAACAGCAAGGCCTTTGATCGGGACGTTTTTTTGAGGAGCGTGAAACTGTTAGCATAGAATTTACATTTACATCTATCCATTTCAACTTTAAAATGATGAGACGTTGCCGCCAATCTAGTACTGTGCTTAAATTCACAGAAGCTAACTACATCCAACAGCAAGGCCTTTGATCGGGACGTTTTTTTGAGGAGGGTGAAACTGTTAGCATAGAATTTACAGTTACATCTATCCATTTCAACTTTAAAATTATGAGACCTTGCCGCCAATCTAGTACTGTGCTTAAATTCACAGAAGCTAACTACATCCAACAGCAAGGCCTTTGATCAGGACGTTTTTTTGAGGAGCGTGAAAATGTTAGCATAGAACTTACAGTTACATCTAACCATTTCAACTTTAAAATGATGAGACCCTGCCGCCAATCTAGTACTGTGCTTAAATTCACAGAAGCTAACTACATCCAACAGCAAGGCCTTTGATCGGGACGTTTTTTTTGAGGAGCGTGAAACTGTTAGTATAGAATTTACAGTTACATCTATCAATTTCAACTATAAAATGATGAGACCTTGCCGCCAATCTAGTACTGTGCTTAAATTCACAGAAGCTAACTACATCCAACAGCAAGGCCTTTGATCGGGACGTTTTTTTGAGGAGCGTGAAACTGTTAGCATAGAATTTACAGTTACATCTATCCATTTCAACTTTAAAATGATGAGACCTTGCCGCCAATCTAGTACTGTGCTTAAATTCACAGAAGCTAACTACATCCAACAGCAAGGCCTTTGATCGGGACGTTTTTTTGAGGAGCGTGAAACTGTTAGCATAGAATTTACAGTTACATCTATCCATTTCAACTTTAAAATGATGAGACCTTGCCGCCAATCTAGTACTGTGCTTAAATTCACAGAAGCTAACTACATCCAACAGCAAGGCCTTTGATCAGGACGTTTTTTTTGAGGAGCGTGAAACTGTTAGCATAGAATTTACAGTTACATCTATCCATTTCAACTTTAAAATTATGAGACCTTGCCGCCAATCTAGTACTGTGCTTAAATTCACAGAAGCTAACTACATCCAACAGCAAGGCCTTTGATCGGGACGTTTTTTTGAGGAGCGTGAAACTGTTAGCATAGAATTTACATTTACATCTATCCATTTCAACATTAAAATGATGAGACCTTGCCGCCAATCTAGTACTGTGCTTAAATTCACAGAAGCTAACTACATCCAACAGCAAGGCCTTTGATCGGGACTTTTTTTTGAGGAGCGTGAAACTGTTAGCATAGAATTAACAGTTACATCTATCCATTTCAACTTTAAAATGATTAGACCCTGCCGCCAATCTAGTACTGTGCTTAAATTCACAGAAGCTAACTACATCCAACAGCAAGGCCTTTGATCAGGACGTTTTTTTGAGGAGTGTGAAAATGTTAGCATAGAACTTACAGTTACATCTAACCATTTCAACTTTAAAATGATGAGACCCTGCCGCCAATCTAGTACTGTGCTTAAATTCACAGAAGCTAACTACATCCAACAGCAAGGCCTTTGATCGGGACGTTTTTTTGAGGAGCGTGAAACTGTTAGCATAGAATTTACAGTTACATCTATCCATTTCAACTTTAAAATGATGAGACCTTGCCGCCAATCTAGTACTGTGCTTAAATTCACAGAAGCTAACTACATCCAACAGCAAGGCCTTTGATCGGGACGTTTTTTTGAGGAGCGTGAAACTGTTAGCATAGAATTTACAGTTACATCTATCCATTTCAACTTTAAAATGATGAGACCTTGCCGCCAATCTAGTACTGTGCTTAAATTCACAGAAGCTAACTACATCAAACAGCAAGGCCTTTGATCGGGACGTTTTTTTGAGGAGCGTGAAACTGTTAGCATAGAATTTACAGTTACATCTATCCATTTCAACTTTAAAATGATGAGACCTTGCCGCCAATCTAGTACTGTGCTTAAATTCACAGAAGCTAACTACATCCAACAGCAAGGCCTTTGATCGGGACGGTTTTTTGAGGAGCGTGAAACTGTTAGCATAGAATTTACATTTACATCTATCCATTTCAACTTTAAAATGATGAGACGTTGCCGCCAATCTAGTACTGTGCTTAAATTCACAGAAGCTAACTACATCCAACAGCAAGGCCTTTGATCGGGACGTTTTTTTGAGGAGCGTGAAACTGTTAGCATAGAATTTACAGTTACATCTATCCATTTCAACTTTAAAATTATGAGACCTTGCCGCCAATCTAGCACTGTGCTTAAATTCACAGAAGCTAACTACATCCAACAGCAAGGCCTTTGATCAGGACGTTTTTTTGAGGAGCGTGAAAATGTTAGCATAGAACTTACAGTTACATCTAACCATTTCAACTTTAAAATGATGAGACCCTGCCGCCAATCTAGTACTGTGCTTAAATTCACAGAAGCTAACTACATCCAACAGCAAGGCCTTTGATCGGGACGTTTTTTTTGAGGAGCGTGAAACTGTTAGTATAGAATTTACAGTTACATCTATCAATTTCAACTATAAAATGATGAGACCTTGCCGCCAATCTAGTACTGTGCTTAAATTCACAGAAGCTAACTACATCCAACAGCAAGGCCTTTGATCGGGACGTTTTTTTGAGGAGCGTGAAACTGTTAGCATAGAATTTACAGTTACATCTATCCATTTCAACTTTAAAATGATGAGACCTTGCCGCCAATCTAGTACTGTGCTTAAATTCACAGAAGCTAACTACATCCAACAGCAAGGCCTTTGATCGGGACGTTTTTTTGAGGAGCGTGAAACTGTTAGCATAGAATTTACAGTTACATCTATCCATTTCAACTTTAAAATGATGAGACCTTGCCGCCAATCTAGTACTGTGCTTAAATTCACAGAAGCTAACTACATCCAACAGCAAGGCCTTTGATCGGGACGTTTTTTTGAGGAGCGTGAAAATGTTAGCATAGAACTTACAGTTACATCAAACCATTTCAACTTTAAAATGATGAGACCCTGCCGCCAATCTAGTACTGTGCTTAAATTCACAGAAGCTAACTACATCCAACAGCAAGGCCTTTGATCGGGACGTTTTTTTGAGGAGCGTGAAACTGTTAGCATAGAATTTACAGTTACATCTATCCATTTCAACTATAAAATGATGAGACCTTGCCGCCAATCTAGTACTGTGCTTAAATTCACAGAAGCTAACTACATCAAACAGCAAGGCCTTTGATCGGGACGTTTTTTTGAGGAGCGTGAAACTGTTAGCATAGAATTTACAGTTACATCTATCCATTTCAACTTTAAAATGATGAGACCTTGCCGCCAAACTAGTACTGTGCTTAAATTCACAGAAGCTAACTACATCCAACAGCAAGGCCTTTGATCGGGACGTTTTTTTGAGGAGCGTGAAACTGTTAGCATAGAATTTACATTTACATCTATCCATTTCAACTTTAAAATGATGAGACCTTGCCGCCAATCTAGGAGTGTGCTTAAATTCACAGAATCTAACTACATCCAACAGCAAGGGCTTTGATCGGGACGTTTTTTTGAGGAGCGTGAAACTGTTAGCATAGAATTTACAGTTACATCTATCCATTTCAACATTAAAATGATGAGACCTTGCCGCCAATCTAGTACTGTGCTTAAATTCACAGAAGATAACTACATCCAACAGCAAGGCCTTTGATCGGGACGTTTTTTTGAGGAGCGTGAAACTGTTAGCATAGAATTAACAGTTACATCTATCCATTTCAACTTTAAAATGATTAGACCCTGCCGCCAATCTAGTACTGTGCTTAAATTCACAGAAGCTAACTACATCCAACAGCAAGGCCTTTGATCAGGACGTTTTTATGAGGAGCGTGAAAATGTTAGCATAGAACTTACAGTTACATCTAACCATTTCAACTTTAAAATGATGAGACCCTGCCGCCAATCTAGTACTGTGCTTAAATTCACAGAAGCTAACTACATCCAACAGCAAGGCCTTTGATCGGGACGTTTTTTTGAGGAGCGTGAAACTGTTAGCATAGAATTTACAGTTACATCTATCCATTTCAACTTTAAAATGATGAGACCTTGCCGCCAATCTAGTACTGTGCTTAAATTCACAGAAGCTAACTACATCCAACAGCAAGGCCTTTGATCGGGACGTTTTTTTGAGGAGTGTGAAAATGTTAGCATAGAATTTACAGTTACATCTATCCATTTCAACTTTAAAATTATGAGACCTTGCCGCCAATCTAGTACTGTGCTTAAATTCACAGAAGCTAACTACATCCAACAGCAAGGCCTTTGATCAGGACTTTTTTTTGAGGAGCGTGAAAATGTTAGCATAGAACTTACAGTTACATCTAACCATTTCAACTTTAAAATGATGAGACCCTTTCGCCAATCTAGTACTGTGCTTAAATTCACAGAAGCTAACTACATCCAACAGCAAGGCCTTTGATCGGGACGTTTTTTTTGAGGAGCGTGAAACTGTTAGTATAGAATTTACAGTTACATCTATCAATTTCAACTATAAAATGATGAGACCTTGCCGCCAATCTAGTACTGTGCTTAAATTCACAGAAGCTAACTACATCCAACAGCAAGGGCTTTGATCGGGACGTTTTTTTGAGGAGCGTGAAACTGTTAGCATAGAATTTACAGTTACATCTATCCATTTCAACTTTAAAATGATGAGACCTTGCCGCCAATCTAGTACTGTGCTTAAATTCACAGAAGCTAACTACATCCAACAGCAAGGCCTTTGATCGGGACGTTTTTTTGAGGAGCGTGAAACTGTTAGCATAGAATTTACAGTTACATCTATCCATTTCAACTTTAAAATGATGAGACCTTGCCGCCAATCTAGTACTGTGCTTAAATTCACAGAAGCTAACTACATCCAACAGCAAGGCCTTTGATCGGGACGTTTTTTTGAGGAGCGTGAAAATGTTAGCATAGAACTTACAGTTACATCAAACCATTTCAACTTTAAAATGATGAGACCCTGCCGCCATCTAGTACTGTGCTTAAATTCACAGAAGCTAACTACATCCAACAGCAAGGCCTTTGATCGGGACGTTTTTTTGAGGAGCGTGAAACTGTTAGCATAGAATTTACAGTTACATCTATCCATTTCAACTATAAAATGATGAGACATTGCCGCCAATCTAGTACTGTGCTTAAATTCACAGAAGCTAACTACGTCAAACAGCAAGGCCTTTGATCGGGACGTTTTTTTGAGGAGCGTGAAACTGTTAGCATAGAATTTACAGTTACATCTATCCATTTCAACTTTAAAATGATGAGACCTTGCCGCCAAACTAGTACTGTGCTTAAATTCACAGAAGCTAACTACATCCAACAGCAAGGCCTTTGATCGGGACGTTTTTTTGAGGAGCGTGAAACTGTTAGCATAGAATTTACATTTACATCTATCCATTTCAACTTTAAAATGATGAGACCTTGCCGCCAATCTAGTACTGTGCTTAAATTCACAGAAGCTAAGTACATCCAACACCAAGGCCTTTGATCAGGACGTTTTTTTGAGGAGCGTGAAAATGTTAGCATAGAACTTACAGTTACATCTAACCATTTCAACTTTAAAATGATGAGACCTTGCCGCCAATCTAGGAGTGTGCTTAAATTCACAGAATCTAACTACATCCAACAGCAAGGGCTTTGATCGGGACGTTTTTTTGAGGAGCGTGAAACTGTTAGCATAGAATTTACAGTTACATCTATCCATTTCAACATTAAAATGATGAGACCTTGCCGCCAATCTAGTACTGTGCTTAAATTCACAGAAGATAACTACATCCAACAGCAAGGCCTTTGATCGGGACGTTTTTTTGAGGAGCGTGAAACTGTTAGCATAGAATTAACAGTTACATCTATCCATTTCAACTTTAAAATGATTAGACCCTGCCGCCAATCTAGTACTGTGCTTAAATTCACAGAAGCTAACTACATCCAACAGCAAGGCCTTTGATCAGGACGTTTTTATGAGGAGCGTGAAAATGTTAGCATAGAACTTACAGTTACATCTAACCATTTCAACTTTAAAATGATGAGACCCTGTCGCCAATCTAGTACTGTGCTTAAATTCACAGAAGCTAACTACATCCAACAGCAAGGCCTTTGATCGGGACGTTTTTTTGAGGAGCGTGAAACTGTTAGCATAGAATTTACAGTTACATCTATCCATTTCAACTTTAAAATGATGAGACCTTGCCGCCAATCTAGTACTGTGCTTAAATTCACAGAAGCTAACTACATCCAACAGCAAGGCCTTTGATCGGGACGTTTTTTTGAGGAGCGTGAAACTGTTAGCATAGAATTTACATTTACATCTATCCATTTCAACTTTAAAATGATGAGACCTTGCCGCCAATCTAGTACTGTGCTTAAATTCACAGAAGCTAACTACATCCAACAGCAAGGCCTTTGATCGGGACGTTTTTTTGAGGAGCGTGAAACTGTTAGCATAGAATTTACAGTTACATCTATCCATTTCAACTTTAAAATTATGAGACCTTGCCGCCAATCTAGTACTGTGCTTAAATTCACAGAAGCTAACTACATCCAACAGCAAGGCCTTTGATCAGGACGTTTTTTTGAGGAGCGTGAAAATGTTAGCATAGAACTTACAGTTACATCTAACCATTTCAACTTTAAAATGATGAGACCCTGCCGCCAATCTAGTACTGTGCTTAAATTCACAGAAGCTAACTACATCCAACAGCAAGGCCTTTGATCGGGACGTTTTTTTTGAGGAGCGTGAAACTGTTAGTATAGAATTTACAGTTACATCTATCAATTTCAACTATAAAATGATGAGACCTTGCCGCCAATCTAGTACTGTGCTTAAATTCACAGAAGCTAACTACATCCAACAGCAAGGCCTTTGATCAGGACGTTTTTTTTGAGGAGCGTGAAACTGTTAGCATAGAATTTACAGTTACATCTATCCATTTCAACTTTAAAATTATGAGACCTTGCCGCCAATCTAGTACTGTGCTTAAATTCACAGAAGCTAACTACATCCAACAGCAAGGCCTTTGATCGGGACGTTTTTTTGAGGAGCGTGAAACTGTTAGCATAGAATTTACATTTACATCTATCCATTTCAACATTAAAATGATGAGACCTTGCCGCCAATCTAGTACTGTGCTTAAATTCACAGAAGCTACCTACATCCAACAGCAAGGCCTTTGATCGGGACTTTTTTTTGAGGAGCGTGAAACTGTTAGCATAGAATTAACAGTTACATCTATCCATTTCAACTTTAAAATGATTAGACCCTGTCGCCAATCTAGTACTGTGCTTAAATTCACAGAAGCTAACTACATCCAACAGCAAGGCCTTTGATCAGGACGTTTTTTTGAGGAGTGTGAAAATGTTAGCATAGAACTTACAGTTACATCTAACCATTTCAACTTTAAAATGATGAGACCCTGCCGCCAATCTAGTACTGTGCTTAAATTCACAGAAGCTAACTACATCCAACAGCAAGGCCTTTGATCGGGACGTTTTTTTGAGGAGCGTGAAACTGTTAGCATAGAATTTACAGTTACATCTATCCATTTCAACTTTAAAATGATGAGACCTTGCCGCCAATCTAGTACTGTGCTTAAATTCACAGAAGCTAACTACATCCAACAGCAAGGCCTTTGATCGGGACGTTTTTTTGAGGAGCGTGAAACTGTTAGCATAGAATTTACAGTTACATCTATCCATTTCAACTTTAAAATGATGAGACCTTGCCGCCAATCTAGTACTGTGCTTAAATTCACAGAAGCTAACTACATCAAACAGCAAGGCCTTTGATCGGGACGTTTTTTTGAGGAGCGTGAAACTGTTAGCATAGAATTTACAGTTACATCTATCCATTTCAACTTTAAAATGATGAGACCTTGCCGCCAATCTAGTACTGTGCTTAAATTCACAGAAGCTAACTACATCCAACAGCAAGGCCTTTGATCGGGACGTTTTTTTGAGGAGCGTGAAACTGTTAGCATAGAATTTACATTTGCATCTATCCATTTCAACTTTAAAATGATGAGACCTTGCCGCCAATCTAGTACTGTGCTTAAATTCACAGAAGCTAACTACATCCAACAGCAAGGCCTTTGATCGGGACGTTTTTTTGAGGAGCGTGAAACTGTTAGCATAGAATTTACAGTTACATCTATCCATTTCAACTTTAAAATTATGAGACCTTGCCGCCAATCTAGTACTGTGCTTAAATTCACAGAAGCTAACTACATCCAACAGCAAGGCCTTTGATCAGGACGTTTTTTTGAGGAGCGTGAAAATGTTAGCATAGAATTTACAGTTACATCTATCAATTTCAACTATAAAATGATGAGACCTTGCCGCCAATCTAGTACTGTGCTTAAATTCACAGAAGCTAACTACATCCAACAGCAAGGCCTTTGATCGGGACGTTTTTTTGAGGAGCGTGAAACTGTTAGCATAGAATTTACAGTTACATCTATCCATTTCAACTTTAAAATGATGAGACCTTGCCGCCAATCTAGTACTGTGCTTAAATTCACAGAAGCTAACTACATCCAACAGCAAGGCCTTTGATCGGGACGTTTTTTTGAGGAGTGTGAAACTGTTAGCATAGAATTTACAGTTACATCTATCCATTTCAACTTTAAAATGATGAGACCTTGCCGCCAATCTAGTACTGTGCTTAAATTCACAGAAGCTAACTACATCCAACAGCAAGGCCTTTGATCGGGACGTTTTTTTGAGGAGCGTGAAAATGTTAGCATAGAACTTACAGTTACATCAAACCATTTCAACTTTAAAATGATGAGACCCTGCCGCCAATCTAGTACTGTGCTTAAATTCACAGAAGCTAACTACATCCAACAGCAAGGCCTTTGATCGGGACGTTTTTTTGAGGAGCGTGAAACTGTTAGCATAGAATTTACAGTTACATCTATCCATTTCAACTATAAAATGATGAGACATTGCCGCCAATCTAGTACTGTGCTTAAATTCACAGAAGCTAACTACATCAAACAGCAAGGCCTTTGATCGGGACGTTTTTTTGAGGAGCGTGAAACTGTTAGCATAGAATTTACAGTTACATCTATCCATTTCAACTTTAAAATGATGAGACCTTGCCGCCAAACTAGTACTGTGCTTAAATTCACAGAAGCTAACTACATCCAACAGCAAGGCCTTTGATCGGGACGTTTTTTTGAGGAGCGTGAAACTGTTAGCATAGAATTTACATTTACATCTATCCATTTCAACTTTAAAATGATGAGACCTTGCCGCCAATCTAGTACTGTGCTTAAATTCACAGAAGCTAAGTACATCCAACACCAAGGCCTTTGATCAGGACGTTTTTTTGAGGAGCGTGAAACTGTTAGCATAGAATTTACATTTACATCTAACCATTTCAACTTTAAAATGATGAGACCCTGCCGCCAATCTAGTACTGTGCTTAAATTCACAGAAGCTAACTACATCCAACAGCAAGGCCTTTGATCAGGACGTTTTTTTTTTGAGGAGCGTGAAACTGTTAGCATAGAATTTACAGTTACATCTATCCATTTCAACTTTAAAATGATGAGACCTTGCCGCCAATCTAGTACTGTGCTTAAATTCACAGAAGCTAACTACATCCAACAGCAAGGCCTTTGATCGGGACGTTTTTTTGAGGAGCGTGAAACTGTTAGCATAGAATTTACAGTTACATCTATCCATTTCAACATTAAAATGATGAGACCTTGCCGCCAATCTATTACTGTGCTTAAATTCACAGAAGATAACTACATCCAACAGCAAGGCCTTTGATCGGGACGTTTTTTTTGAGGAGCGTGAAACTGTTAGCATAGAATTAACAGTTACATCTATACATTTCAACTTTAAAATGATTAGACCCTGCCGCCAATCTAGTACTGTGCTTAAATTCACAGAAGCTAACTACATCCAACAGCAAGGCCTTTGATCAGGACGTTTTTTTGAGGAGCGTGAAAATGTTAGCATAGAACTTACAGTTACATCTATCCATTTCAACTTTAAAATGATGAGACCTTGCCGCCAATCTAGTACTGTGCTTAAATTCACAGAAGCTAACTACATCCAACAGCAAGGCCTTTGATCAGGACGTTTTTTTGAGGAGCGTGAAAATGTTAGCATAGAATTTACAGTTACATCTATCCATTTCAACTATAAAATGATGAGACCCTGCCGCCAATCTAGTACTGTGCTTAAATTCACAGAAGCTAACTACATCCAACAGCAAGGCCTTTGATCGGGACGTTTTTTTGAGGAGCGTGAAACTGTTAGTATAGAATTTACAGTTACATCTATCCATTTCAACTATAAAATGATGTGACCTTGCCGCCAATCTAGTACTGTGCTTAAATTCACAGAAGCTAACTACATCCAACAGCAAGGCCTTTGATCGGGACGTTTTTTTGAGGAGCGTGAAACTGTTAGCATAGAATTTACAGTTACATCTATCCATTTCAACTATAAAATGATGAGACCTTGCCGCCAATCTAGTACTGTGCTTAAATTCACAGAAGCTAACTACATCCAACAGCAAGGCCTTTGATCGGGACGTTTTTTTGAGTAGCGTGAAACTGTTAGCATAGAACTTACAGTTACATCTATCCATTTCAACTATAAAATTATGAGACCCTGCCGCCAATCTAGTACTGTGCTTAAATTCACAGAAGCTAACTACATCCAACAGCAAGGCCTTTGATCGGGACGTTTTTTTGAGCAGCGTGAAAATGTTAGCATAGAACTTACAGTTACATCTAACCATTTCAACTTTAAAATGATGAGACCCTGCCGCCAATTTAGTACTGTGCTTAAATTCACAGAATCTAACTACATCCAACAGCAAGGCCTTTGATCGGCAGGTTTTTTTGAGTAGCGTGAAACTGTTAGCATAGAACTTACAGTTACATCTATCCATTTCAACTATAAAATGATGAGTCCTTGCCGCCAAATAATACTGCAATTAAATTCATAGAGCCTAACTACTTCCGATCCACGACCTTTGACTGGGAGGTTTTGAGGAGCGTGAAACTGTTAGCATTGAACTTACAGTTACATCTTTCCATTTCTACTCTAAAATGATGAGATCTTGCCTCAAATCTTAAATTCATAAAATCTTGACATCATAGAATAACGTTCATTAGAATAATTACCATGAAAGTGTTTATAGAAAAGTCACAGTTACGTTATGTAACGTTAGTGGGCGTTTGACTGAATCACAACCAATAGTATCGCAGATTCCTCTTTGGGTGTTATCAAGAATACTTCTATATATATATAGCTGTAGCACTCTACCAAATGTGGCAGCAATATTATTTGGTGCAACATGTTACTCTCCTGTTAGTTAGCATCATACATGCTGATGGAAGGCAGACCGAGTTCTCGTATATGATTAATTGAAAGCATTTTGGTATTGGAAGTGTTGAAATTAACTTGCCCTAGTTCACTGCAGATTTTAGTTCACTTTTGTGATCAGTTTCCAATATGACTTTTTCGAACCTGTCAGACCACTAAAGCAGGTGTAAATTCTTGTGTTTTCAGTATAGATATCAAGCTGCGAAAGATGCTATCAGAAAGGTCATTGATGAAAGTTAGAAAATTAGTGTATTTCAAGGATATAGTCATGTGGCACACCTGTATTATTAAACATTCTAGAAGAGTGGCCGTTCAGGATAACCTTCTTTTCACGATTTGATAAAATAAGATTAAATCTGTTCAAAAATTTGTCCAGAATCCCATAAGCTTTCGACATATGAGAAAAGCCGATATGCCAAACCCTGTTCTTTAGGTATGTTAAAAACTTCGCTAAAAAGCATACCTTGTTAAAAAAAATAAACAAACTTGTTAAATATTTTTTATCGTCTAAATGTTTATGTTATTAAGAGGAGAGACTAAAGTACTTTTTAATATTTTTAATTTTTTTTTAATCTTTTTTAGCACGTCCTAAATTTTAGATAAAAATCTTTTCTTTGAGTCATCAAAATTGACGTAAAATCAATCATATCAGCCATTATTGACAGTTTTGAAAACAAAAGTGAATTTCTCCATTTAAAAATCTTGTAAAATTCAATTATACTTTTTTCAAATTTATTTTAGGAAAATAAGAAAATTTAAAGTATACTTAATGTAATTTGAAACAAACATTACTTAATTATTTAGTAGAAAAAATTTAGTTGGAAATAAGAGAAGCATGTCTAACCGTGGTGATTGGTTTTGGAGTTGTGAACTGACGTTTACGTCAATGTATCGACAACTAACTGTAGGACAATTTATCGGAGGGAAGGGCAGAAGTGACAGTATTTTTAATTTTTAAATGAACCAGCTTATTTAACTATAAATTAATTCTTAAAAATGAAATACTTTCAAAAGTCTAGTATTTATTGTTTTCTTTTAAGTACTTTTTAACGAAGATATGTCCAAAGCCTGCACTTTTTCCGTCCCTAAAACTAATCTAAAAAAGAAAAATTAATAATTGCAGTATACCTTTCACTGAAAAAGAAAAAATTATATTTAAAAAATAGAGAAAATATTTAGTGAAATATTTAAATAAAGAAAAAAAGAAAATTAAAATATTTGAAAATGCGACGGATGATGGTCGGTCAGTCGGGGAATTTGATACTCTGTCAGGCGAAATAACTGAAGCAAAGGTGACATTATTTCGGAATCGTACTTCCGTAGTTTCGCCGGAAGTGTTTTTAATACATTTTTTTGTATATTAAAAAATTATTGTAAAAATACACCGTTTCGTAGATCGTAATATCCTTTCAAATTTCAAGATCTGTAAAAAGTAGATCTTTTTATAAAAGCATTTTCTGAGACATGCGGCTTCAAATTTACTTTTAATATATTTAACAACATTTTGCATTTAAAACTTTAAAAAAAGAAAACAATTCTTGTAAAAATTAATTTTTCATCGAATAAATATTTTGGCTTCAGATAAAACTGTCCGTATTATCCAGAAAAGCCATTAAAAGTTTTTTTTAATTAAATAATGTCTTAGTGTTATTGGGTTTTACAAGTCAGAGCTAAAGTTTGGGTAGAACAGTTCTTTTATTGACAAACAAATAGATGATTTATATTCTTCAAAGTTTTCTGCATTTAATAAAAACAAATACAAAGATTTACAGTTTGGGGTTTTCAAGTGTTCATAAAATTAAGTGGGGTAGTAACAGATGAAAAAAAATTCTTTAACATGAATTTCTATAAAATAAGCTTTTCGTAGCCATCAAAATGAAAGAAAGACTTTCTTCCATTATGATGGCTAAGGCTATTTCAACAGGCTTAACATGCGTTAAATTATTCACAGAGAACAACAACAATCTCTCTTAATGTCAAATATTAATCCCTCTCTGAGCGTATCGTCGAGGTTGTCAGCAAATTCGCATGGTTGCGATAGCAGCTTCACTCGCGACTTTTCACACTAACCTACTTGCTAGGTCTCGCTTACGAAACCGAAATCTCTCATCAATAATGAAGCCGGATAAATTCGTCTATCTGTTGACTTAATATTTGTTTTCTCCGGTGATGTTAAACTCCTCAACAGGAGTATATACGAGTTCACCTAAACAAAATGCGAAGGGAATACGTGAAGAAAACAACAAAGAGCGTTGTGTATATATATATATATATATATATATATATATATATATGTGTGTGTGTGTGTGTGTGTGTGTGTGTGTGTGTGTGTGTGTGTGTGTGCGTGTGTGTGTATACATATATGTGTGTGTGTGTGTGTGTGTGTGTGTGTGTATTTAGGCAGCAATCCTTCTTTCATTGAATACGACAGACAAGAGGCTTTGATTTATTTTTTATACAATTTCTTCTTATATGATCTACTATTTTTTTTTCTTTTCAGATGAAATATTTTAAAACTGTTATATTTCATCCTTGAAAATGGCTAACCTAAATGTATACCCAAAAGCGCTCGGAAAAGAAGAAAATTCGGACAGTTTTTATATAATTTTTTAATGAAATATTACAAATAAGAAAAATTAATAACAATATTTTTCTATATATTTTTTAGAATATTTGTTTTTCTCAAGTTTAAATGAATAATTTTTTTTCTTCTTGTTTCTAAAGTTGAAGAAATAAATTTTGTAAATTATAAAGATTTTCCGGTTACAGTTACGTTCCACATAGTAAAAAACACGGATAGACACACTTGAAGAAAATAAATTAAATTTGATGGGCTTAGGTGTAGACAAAAGTGTGTATGCCCAATAGGTAAATAACAAATATAATTTATATTTACGGACTTAACTGTTAGAAAAGTGCCCAAGAAACAAGTAAGCTTCGCGGTTTCTCTATCCATTAACGTCGCCCCAAAAAAGTGTGACAACGCCTGTCAGTTGCGAAAGAGACAGATTTCAGGATCGAGTTCACCGTGTGGCCCCAAGAAAGAATCCTGATTGAGCTTCAGTTAGTGAGTCAATAAGAGACCTGGATTAGTAAGGGTTCCAAGTTCAAGCTTGATCTTTTAAAGGTAAAGGGTTAGCTCCCTTTACCATATCTTTCAAATTCTTATAAAATACGGACAGAAAATATTTAACTAAAAAAAAGGTTTTCTTTTCAAAAGGCTCAAAATATAATTAATGAAATACACTAGGTCAAGTTATGGATTTATTTATTTATTTATAAATGGAAGCCGTTAATTAGAACAGAGATTGCTAAAAATCATTCTTTGTTTGGAAAGATTTTGACACAATTTTAAATAACTTAAAACTAAAAGTAACACTTGTGTAGTGGATCTAGGAAGGTTGCATGGATATTTAAGATTGTGCTGCAAATAAAATATGCAATATCCACAAACATAAATTATAAGAAATGGCCAAATGGTAACGATATTCAATCACAACAAAAAATACATGTTTGAAACAACAAATTTTATATACACAATTTACAATTTCTTTGTAATGATGTGTGTAAAAGTATATTTGAGAGGAAAAGTTCTTTGCTATTTCGGAAATGGCCAATGTCGAAAAAATTGTCTGCTTTTGATTTAAAGTTAGAAGGTTGAATTTAAGTTAGACAAAAGTTTTTTCTATGAAAGATATTGAGTGAAAAAGTAAAAAAAAAAAAAAGTGTACATTTTTCTAATCTCTCATAAAGATTTTTTTGGTGGCAGTTTGACACATAATTCCCGTATGTATATTTCGCATGTCTGAGTCTCAAATGCGACGAAAAATTGTTTGCTATTTCTATTCATATTTTTTTAATAACGAAATCAGCTCAAAGAGGCTTGGTAGTTGTTGCGTGGGCGAATGTTGTATTCTTTAGAGTTTAGCCAACAGGATTTCTTGAAACATTTATTAGGGATAAATTGAAAAAGATTTTTTATGTCTGTTGAGCCTACTTTTGCACAAATTTTGACTATTTTGTTATGGAAATTTCTCGAAGATTATTTTTTATTTAACAACCAATGAAATTTAAGAAATGTTTGAAATTGAAATGAGGGTTACTAAACTTGCATTGTCACTTAACTCAAAATATAATAGTAATACATATCAATATATGACATAATATAAGACACCGACGATGTTCAAACAAAATGGCTATTTTTGTAGTGATTTTATAACATATTTATGTTATAATTTTTTTTTTTAAATAAATAATTATATACATATATATATATATATATGTATATTAATAAAAAGAAAGAACAGTAAGATATATAATCCGGTGTTCTTATAGATATTTTTATTTTTACAAAATAGTGCTCAATGTAAATTTACAGAGCATTAATATTATAAGTTAATAGACTTAAAATATGGTTTTTCGCTACACAGTTCCAACCATGTTTCAAAAATGGAAGCTAAAAGCCCCGAATTTAATTTTGTACTTAAATTAAAGACATTTAATTTCTATATCAAGTATAAAAAAAATAATAATAATAATAATGAAAATATTTTAAAGTTGTAATTAAAATTATAGTTAATTAAAATGAATTCTAACCTAAACTTCTTTTTAATTCGTAATTAAATAAATAACTAAAGTTTACTTAATCAGGGAAATGGAAATTTTACTTAAATAATATTCAAGAATAAAATTTTAAAAAAACTTGATGTGATAATAATTCTACAAACTGTAAGGGATTCTAATTACATTTAATTGTTCTTGATAGAAATATAGTATATTAAAAATTAAAAGTAAAAATATTTCAAATCGTAGTTAAATAAAAAGTATTAATCTGACGTAGACACCTCCCAAAAATCTTTAAATATACGAACGAAAAAAATGCCGTTAGAATTTTAGCCGTTAATAAAAAAAAATAAAACAAAAAAAAATCCAGACGACACGCTTTTAACGGATGTCTCATGCCCATGAGACATAGTTAAGGATGAGATACAAACTAAAATAAATGAGACACGAAACAATGGTCACTGAGGAAATAAAACGGAAGAATTTAACTTCGACATAAACAATTTCACTGCTTCAGATTCTGACACTGATGAAGATGAATCAAATAACATTAGAGCATAATTCCTTGAATGCAACAAATTTGAAATCACTGAAGCGAAAAACATCATTCAAATAATCAGCAAAATAACTCGCACACAAATGTCAGAAAAAGAATATAAAATTAAAGCAGTAAATGAAATTCCACCAATCAAGGAAATACTTCAACAGTAACTGTAATTAAAGGTACAGAGAACAAGACGATATGAAAAGCATTATAGGTTCTATCGACAAAATAAGTTATTCCAAATTGATCTCAAGAAATTTTACAGGGAAATTGGAAAGGCAGTTATAAGAGTCAAAAGCCGCCATCTATTGAAGAAGTGCAAAGATTTGGGAAGAATATTTGGAGCAAATCCAAAGGAATATAATCCTAATCAAACAAGAATGAAGGACAAAGCTGTTCAAGAATAGAAAAATATAATTAATAATAATGTTAGGCAGGTTCTAACAAAATCTCCAAAATAGAAATTTTTTTTTTTTTTAAGCATTTCACCCCAAGCATGGCTGAAGTGCTACTCGTACGCAAGTGGCTACAGAGAATGAAAGTAAAAGGGAGAAAAAAAAACGGGTATAGTGGGGAGGGGGATTGAAGAAAGGATAAAAAGAAGAAGGGGAATCAGAAGATGTCGATTGACATTACATTTAAATTTTTGAAGATTATAATTATCAGGGAAGCAAACAGGAGGAAGATACTATCGAGAAGTGTGAGAGTAGAAGAGGCAGTTACATTTAACAGTTTTGACAGTAAAAGGGTGGGTCCAAGATGCCAACCTAGTAGAACACTTAAATTCTTGCAATCGGGGCACCAGTGAAAATATCTTGACAAAGCAGTTATCATGAAAATAATTGTAAAAAAGACAGAGGGAAGTCAATCAGAAAGTGACTAAAATCCAGATGCCAAGTCAGGACTGACGACATTGCTTATTCGTCTTTGGATTTTGTCGAGAGCCTCCAGATGAACAGCCGGGGGACCAGGCCATATATGGCAACAATATTCAATGCATGGACGAATGGTAGATTGGAGGTCCTTTTCAAGACCAACGGCTAGTTTAACTCTGTCAGCAATGCCGCATTTACTATTGAGACAGGAGTAAATGGCAGTGTCATCTTCTTAGAACTGTGTACTTGAGAAATGATGACATCATAGATGAAGATCAGAAACAGTGTAGGACCTAGGATATAGCCTTGGTGAACAGCAGCATTCGTATGAAAGGAACTGAAAAATAACCCATTCAGGTCGACCTTCATTTCACGGTTTGATAGGCATTATTGTATTAAATCAAATAACTGCCATGTAATACCGTATCCTTTAAGTTCACATAGAAGGACAGTATGCTAAACCCTGTCAAACGCCTTTGAGATATCTAGAGCCATATCTCGAGCTTCGCCGTTATTATCAAGAGCTTGGTATACATGTTCAATTATGACCGTAAGCACATCAGCGATAGACCGAGCAAGGCAAAAAACATATTGTCTTTCAGAGAGTAGATCGTGGGAGGTATGATGCTTAACCCCTTCGGCATTGATTAAAGCTTCGAAGACTTTGCCGAAGATTGGTAGAAGACTGATGAGACTGAAGAGTCTCCGGAGTTCTTAAAAACAGGAACGATAGAAGAGGATATCCAACATCGAGGCAATAGTTGTAAAGTTTAGAGAGAACTGGAACCAGCTCAGAAGTAAATTTCTTTAGGACTACGGCTGGTATCCCATTACTTCCACTTGCTTATGGCTAATACCATTGACAGGGTTATGCACATCTCACTCAGTAGAGCCTCAGTTCTGGAGGAGGAGAATCAAGTTTAAGTACTCCGGATGAGTCGAGTGTTGAGTTGGAAGAGAATTTCCGAGCAAAGCATTCAGCTTTATCAGCTATGGTTGTTGGGACATCGAAATGATTGAATAGAGGAGGGATTGAGAATTTGCTGTTGTTCCGGACACTCTTGCAGAGCCACCAATATTCTTTAGAGCCAAATTTCCGAAATGCAATACGTTGTTTCATTCTATCAGCAAATAGTAACTTTGCTTCATTGAGGACACACTTGCACTCATTACGAACAAAGTCAAAGAGACGTCTGTTGCACATTTTTAAACGGGATGATTAAAAACCATATTCCAAGGGACGTTGCGAAGGAAACCATGGAACGGTTCCCAATCTGCGCGTTGATGACAGAAAGATATTCTATTAGTAGGAGACTCTTTGCTGGAGGGGTAGTGAAAGAGATGTTAACAAACACTATCACATTATCAGAAATGTCAAGAGGACAGAGATGCGATTCAGGGATGGGGATAAAACAGAAATCGAGAAGGAAAACGTTACCGTCGGGGTTACTGGGGAAACGAGCAGGAAAGTCAACCACTTGCGCGAGTGATTGAGTGATTGAAATGTTAAGGCTTTTGATGCCAGCGAGGTCAGTGAAAGAGGTTTTAAGCCACGTGGAAAAGTTGGATGTTAAAGATACCGAACATAAATATGTTTGCAAACGGATGTAGAGAGATGGCCTTGTTTATATTATTGGAAATGCTATCGAGTACACAACAGTCTAGAGATAAAGAGGAACGGTAGAGAAAAAAAAAAGAAAAAAGAGATAGCTTACTGAATTGAAAAAAGATAGACGGAGGCATATATACGAATGGAGATTCAAGAAAAAGTTTCCTAGCCAGCGGGAGTTGATCGTGAACATAAACTCCCAGGCCGTGAAAGTGGATTTTAAAGTCCTTTCTAAGGAGAGGGAGGTAGCCGAAAATGGAGAAATCAGAGGAGTGGATAAGAGAATTAAGATTAGTCTCGAAGAGAGTTAGTATATAAGGAGACTTATCGAAGAGAAACGATTCCACACAACAGAAGTTGGTACGAATACATCCGATGTTGGAGAAGGAAAATTTAAAAGGTTTAGGTGATTTTTTGATGGCTTAGGCTTATATTTTTGGTTCTTTATCGTCATACAGAGTTGTGTTAGTAAGGAAAAGGCGTAATGTAATAGTAACAGACGGTCATCAAGTGTGATATAGGCAGAAAGAAACTGGCTCAAACTGCAACATATAGTGGCTTCGGGGTTTCCACCGGAGGTGCATGCAGGGACGCACCTCCATGTGCGGGATGGTTCTGCAAGAAGCCCTATAATGTGCAACTGTTGATCAGAGCAGCCTCTTATGACGCTACGCAAGAGTTCAGACTCTTAACTACCAGTCAGGAACAGCATCCAGAAAAACTACCAACCAGGTACCCTCAGTATGAAGGGATGTTGCCACAAAACGTACACATCACAAGAGATTTACGACAGTACCGCTAAGGCCAGAGAAAAAGAAAGGTTCCGGGAAAAGGGATGAGCCTCTACTCTTGTTCTAGAGAAATGGAGGAGTATTGATCAGGCGATAAGAAAATTCATCTGCTCCTATTTTAAAAAAAAAAAAAAAAAAAAAAAAAACGCAATCAAAAAAACAAAAATAAAACAATCAACATTGCGTTTGGTATAGAGAGAAATTATTATTACAGAGAGAGCCAAACTGGGAGCCATTGATACCTCGGAGCGAGTTATGTATGTATAGCTCACTCAAGAGCTAGAGGGATAAAAGACATTGGGAGAAGGTAAGGGAAGATGCTTGTGCATTTACTGCACACGACCATATCGATTATTATAGATGGATACAGGAGATGCATATGAGAGGGAAGGGTCATGAACAGGAAGTCTGAAACTGAAATATGAACTTTTAACTTAAAGTTCAACATTCACTTGTTTCGAAGGAGGAGACTCAGAAAATTGCAAGGTAACCAAATTTTAGCTCTATCATCTGTCATGAATCCATAAGATTCTTGTGCAAAATGTATCAATGCTAATTAATAACCGCAATGAAATTCCAGAATGGATCACATATCTCGGAACAAAAACAAGTGAAACACATGATAAAAAATCATAGGCCAAAACATGCCTGTCCAATACATATGATTTGAAAACATCGGTCCTGGTGAACTGTACTTACACTATTCTCGATGAAAATAACATTCTTCCGCTGAAGTAGAAAGGATATCGAAGGGGTTCATAGGGTAGCAAATATTAATTAATAATACATAAAATGATCCTGAAAAATAGGAGGAAAAGGATTAGCACAGTTTAGATAGATTACTGCAATTACTTTGATAGAGTGCCAAATTCTGGGAGGCTTGAGATTTAATAATGTAAAAAGACTGCCCAGTAAAACGAAATTTCCTTAAATATAGCATGAACCTATGGAAAATATTATGCCTGAATCATATAAGTTAAAATTTTTGAATAACTGACAAGGAATTTTCAATGAGACTGACTACCAGACCATCTGTTCCTTCTGTAATAATCAAGGGGGATTAAGGACACACGGAATGGATGGTGTGATTATAATATTTTCTTTCACGCGAAAGGAGTCACATGATCGGGACAGAAATGAACATGGATAAAAAATAAAAAAGAAAGTAATTAATTACCTATTCTACATGTATGATATCAAACTCTTTACCAAAGATGACAGTAGACTCCCTGTCACCCCTTCTGTTCCGTTTGTCCTTAATCCCCCTTTCACATGAAATGAACAGTAATAAATATGGATACAAAGAAAAAAAAGAATTTCATTCATTACCTATTCTACATGGATGATAACAAACTCTTTACCAAAGATGACAGTAGACACCCTGTCACCCCTTCTGTTCCGTTTGTCCTTAATCCCCCTTTCACATGAAATGAACAGTAATAAATATGGATACAAAGAAAAAAAAGAATTTCATTCATTACCTATTCTACATGGATGATAACAATCTCTTTACCAAAGATGACGGTAGACTCCATGTCACCCCTTCTGTTCCGTTTGTCCTTAATCCCCCTTTCACATGAAATGAACAGTAATAAATATGGATACAAAGAAAAAAAAGAATTTCATTCATTACCTATTCTACATGGATGATAACAATCTCTTTGCCAAAGATGACACTAGACTCCCTGTCACCCCTTCTGTTCCGTTTGTCCTTAATCCCCCTTTCACATGAAATGAACAGTAATAAATATGGATACAAAGAAAAAAAAGAATTTCATTCATTACCTATTCTACATGGATGATAACAAACTCTTTACCAAAGATGACAGTAGACTCCCTGTCACCCCTTCTGTTCCGTTTGTCCTTAATCCCCCTTTCACATGAAATGAACAGTAATAAATATGGATACAAAGAAAAAAAAGAATTTCATTCATTACCTATTCTACATGGATGATAACAAACTCTTTACCAAAGATGACAGTAGACTCCCTATCACCCCTTCTGTTCCGTTTGTCCTTAATCCCCCTTTCACATGAAATGAACAGTAATAAATATGGATACAAAGAAAAAAAAGAATTTCATTCATTACCTATTCTACATGGATGATAACAATCTCTTTACCAAAGATGACAGTAGACTCCCTGTCACCCCTTCTGTTCCGTTTGTCCTTAATCCCCCTTTCACATGAAATGAACAGTAATAAATATGGATACAAAGAAAAAAAAGAATTTCATTCATTACCTATTCTACATGGATGATAACAAACTCTTTACCAAAGATGACAGTAGACTCCATGTCACCCCTTCTGTTCCGTTTGTCCTTCATCCGCCTTTCACATGAAATGAACAGTAATAAATTTGGATACAAAGAAAAAAAAGAATTTCATTCATTACCTATTCTACATGTATGATATCAAACTCTTTACCAAAGATGACAGTAGACTCCCTGTCACCCCTTCTGTTCCGTTTGTCCTTAATCCCCCTTTCACATGAAATGAACAGTAATAAATATGGATACAAAGAAAAAAAAGAATTTAATTCATTACCTATTCTACATGGAAGATAACAAACTCTTTACCAAAGATGACAGTAGACTCCCTATCACCCCTTCTGTTTCGTTTGTCCTTAATCCCCCTTTCACATGAAATGAACAGTAATAAATATAGATACAAAGAAAAAAAAGAATTTCATTCATTACCTATTCTACATGGATGATAACAATCTCTTTGCCAAAGATGACAGTAGACTCCCTGTCACCCCTTCTGTTCCGTTTGTCCTTAATCCCCCTTTCACATGAAATGAACAGTAATAAATATGGATACAAAGAAAAAAAAGAATTTCATTCATTACCTATTCTACATGGATGATAACAATCTCTTTACCAAAGATGACAGTAGACTCCCTGTCACCCCTTCTGTTCCGTTTGTCCTTAATCCCCCTTTCACATGAAATGAACAGTAATAAATATGGATACAAAGAAAAAAAAGAATTTCATTCATTACCTATTCTACATGGATGATAACAATCTCTTTACCAAAGATGACAGTAGACTCCCTGTCACCCCTTCTGTTCCGTTTGTCCTTAATCCCCCTTTCACATGAAATGAACAGTAATAAATATGGATACAAAGAAAAAAAAGAATTTCATTCATTACCTATTCTACATGGATGATAACAAACCCTTTACCAAAGATGACAGTAGACTCCCTTTCACCCCTTCTGTTCCGTTTGTCCTTAATCCCCCTTTCACATGAAATGAACAGTAATAAATATGGATACAAAGAAAAAAAAGAATTTCATTCATTACCTATTCTACATGGATGATAACAAACTCTTTACCAAAGATGACAGTAGACTCCCTGTCACCCCTTCTGTTCCGTTTGTCCTTAATCCCCCTTTCACATGAAATGAACAGTAATAAATATGGATACAAAGAAAAAAAAGAATTTCATTCATTACCTATTCTACATGGATGATAACAAACTCTTTACCAAAGATGACAGTAGACTCCCTGTCACCCCTTCTGTTCCGTTTGTCCTTAATCCCCCTTTCACATGAAATGAACAGTAATAAATATGGATACAAAGAAAAAAAAGAATTTCATTCATTACCTATTCTACATGGATGATAACAATCTCTTTACCAAAGATGACAGTAGACACCCTGTCACCCCTTCTGTTCCGTTTGTCCTTAATCCCCCTTTCACATGAAATGAACAGTAATAAATATGGATACAAAGAAAAAAAAGAATTTCATTCATTACCTATTCTACATGGATGATAACAAACTCTTTGCCAAAGATGACAGTAGACTCCATGTCAGCCCTTCTGTTCCGTTTGTCCTTAATCCCCCTTTCACATGAAATGAACAGTAATAAATATTGATACAAAGAAAAAAAAGAATTTCATTCATTACCTATTCTACATGGATGATAACAAACTCTTTACCAAAGATGACAGTAGACACCCTGTCACCCCTTCTGTTCCGTTTGTCCTTAATCCCCCTTTCACATGAAATGAACAGTAATAAATATGGATACAAAGAAAAAAAAGGATTTCATTCATTACCTATTCTACATGGATGATAACAATCTCTTTACCAAAGATGACAGTAGACTCCCTGTCACCCCTTCTGTTCCGTTTGTCCTTAATCCCCCTTTCAGATGAAATGAACAGTAATAAATATGGATACAAAGAAAAAAAAGAATTTCATTCATTACCTATTCTACATGGATGATAACAATCTCTTTGCCAAAGATGACAGTAGACTCCCTGTCACCCCTTCTGTTCCGTTTGTCCTTAATCCCCCTTTCACATGAAATGAACAGTAATAAATATGGATACAAAGTAAAAAAAAAGAATTTCATTCATTACCTATTCTACATGGATGATATCAAACTCTTTACCAAAGATGACAGTAGACTCCCTGTCACCCCTTCTGTTCCGTTTGTCCTTAATCCCCCTTTCACATGAAATGAACAGTAATAAATATGGATACAAAGTAAAAAAAAAGAATTTCATTCATTACCTATTCTACATGGATGATATCAAACTCTTTGCCAAATATGACAGAAGACTCCATGTTCTGTCTGTCCATAATCACCATTCCACATAAATGGATGATATCAAAATCTTTGCCAAAGATGAGTGTAATACTATAAATATCTAGGTGAAAATAAGAAATGAAAACTAAAGCCTTGTGCGTCTGAAATAAATTCACAAATCTAAATATCAGCCATAAACACAGTGGTCCAAAACATTTTCAAGATCCTGAAATAATAATTAATAAAATAGATGTCAAAAAAAGAAAATAACTGATTTGCACTCAGAGGCATCATCCCATGGTTCACATCTTCGGCACATGGTATCCTTATCAACATTCTGTAGGACCACATTCAGGTTACTTCGAATAACTTCATCATTTGGAGAACATCGTTTCGAATTCGGTGCCTTGGGTGATGACAGAAAACCCGTAAA
>OZ010616.1:52526845-52579345 GCA_963932145.1 Acanthosepion lycidas
TGAGTAAAAAATTATTTTTAAATTTCAAAAGCAGATAGCAACAAAACCAAATTAAAATGAGGCTTGTGGCTTTACCCTGATTATCCAAATATGTGTCAGACCTACACTAAAGCAGGATGAATTTTAATCATGGTAAAATGTGGTTTGAAGTATAATGCTTTTTTAAAAATTAAATACTACAGATAGTGGAAATATACTCTATTTGTTTTTTCATATCTGGATTATACATATATATATATGTCAAGCATTAATCTCGCTAAAAAAGGGGAAATACTAAAGAAACCAGGTCTAGTATTCACCGTGCGTGAGATGGATATTATACCTGCTTCATAAATCCTCCTAAGATTATTATATCTCCTTCTGATAAAGGAGGCGGTGTTGTTGTCATGGATACCACTGTTTACTACCAGAAAATGTTGGACTTGCTAAATGATAGAGACACTTATGAACAGATCTCCCCTATACAAGTTTCTAAGAATCTAAAAGAATTCAATAGGTCCTATAAGAAACTCATATGTAATGAAGATAAGATTTGGCTTTCCCTTATTAACTACCACCCCACCGTCTCTAAAATTTATGGCCTCCCCAAAACCCATAAGCCTAACATTCCATTAAGGCCCATCATCTCGGGTATAGGCTCAGCTCCTCATAATATCGCTAGATATTTAACTAAATTTCTAACTCCAATTCTGGGCACCGTAAGTAACGCACATATAAAGAATTCAGGCTCTCTTTTAAATAGGTTGAGAAATATTGATATAGGTAACAAATCCCTAGCTAGCTTAGACATCAAATCTTTATTTACTAATATACCTGTTGATAAATGTATTAAACAATTAGAGAACCACCTTAAGAAAATTGACTTTAAGCTATATATATATATATATATATATATATATATATATAATCCAGATATGAAAAAACAAATAGAGTATATTTCCACTATCATATATATATATATATACATATATATACCAATAAAAGGTTCAATACCAATAGTAGAGCAATAATTTTTTTCATATAGACAAAAACAATTTACTCACTACTTATTATTCATAACCATTTTGGTTCTCACCAGTCGAGGTGCAACTAAATGCACCAAAATGAAGTTGCATCTTTATAGTAAGTAAATTGTTTTTGTCTGTATGAAAAAATTTTAATAAGTAATAATAGATATACAAATATATATATATATATATATATATATATATATATATATATATATATATATACACTAATTGTGTTAAATACATTTCACAATACATATCCTGATCATTGACAATGAACACAGAATTTGTTTTATTAAAAGTTATTTTTCCATATTGTGTGACCTGTACAATGTCAATGTAAAAGTTCTCTCTTATAAGTAATGAAGCAATTATGTGTTCTAAAATTATGAAATATTAATTGATCTGTAGGCAGGAATATAATATAGTTAATGTATTTTGAGTGGGTATTTTTTTAAATTGTTAAACTTTAATAATTAAACCAATCCCTCCATGTTTCACAGTCACCTGCAGGCATTCAGTGTTCCAAGTCTCATTCTGATTTCTCCAAACATACACCAATCTTGAATTTGAATATTGGTAGAATTTACTTTCATCTGACCAAATTACAGACTGCCAAAATTCATAATCTTTGCTCTCATATTCTCTTGCCCCATCCATATGAAAGTTCCTGTTAACTTCTAAAATCAAGGACTTCTTTCTTGCAACTCTTCTTTGATAGGCCTAGCTCTTTCAGAGTCTTTCTCACCACATATTTCCATGCTGTTAACAACATTTTTGATGCTCTGACAACAGTTTCTGATTAGTTCCCTATTAAGGGGCCTTTTCATTCACTCAGACACGATGCTTGGTCTTCCTGAACATTGTTCCACACAACAATCACCTTCTTCATTAAATTTCTTGACAATATTATTAAACATTTGATTATTAACCTGGAAAAACCTAGCAATTTCTCTATTTGACTAGCCACGCTGATGTCGCCCTATCATTTGCCCTTTGTTGAAATTCACCAATTTCCTTACTTCCCACAAACTTTCTTTGCAAAATATGCCAACTATCATAGATGAGAGTAGCTTGATACTAACATAGTATTGTCTGAAAAAAGAAGAGACATTATTAAACAAGCCAAAATTGCTGTAATCAAGTGCAGCTAAAAACTTATCATAGCCCACTGTACAGTACCCAGATATTATACACTTGCTGACATCAAGGATTCCTTACTTTAAGTAATAATATAATATTGACATTTTGGAAAATGTTTCCAGCAGGCAAAAATCCCAAATATTGTGCATTGCATTACACAAATGTAATCAAATTTATAGCCATCTTGATTTAGCACATCTTCTGTTCAGATTGATGATATATTAGACCATCAACATTGACAGATTGGTTATCCAGTTGAAAGTACAATACTAGTAACTGGTTGATCATCAGTATTTGATTTACAGACATATTGGTAAGTATATGATCACTTTTGCTTACAACCAACAATAAAAACCTTTTTCTAAGGTAGATTCCATATATAGAGACAATCAATTTTGCCAGTTTTAAACTCTTGGAAGTTTAATACTATTAAATTTTCTGTTTGCTTCTTTTTAGAATATGTTGGGTTAAGTTGGATGGTGAATGAGAAGAAATTCAAATTTTAGTATTCATGATTGCTTTTATATCTTGCTGTATTCACCACTTGTAACTCAGTCTATCAACCCTGCTTGTAGATCATCAATATTTGATTAAGATTAAATGTAGGTAGGGTTTAGATTTGTTTTACAATAAGATTGTTTGCTATAAAAATTACATATATTTCTCTTCTCTAAGAAACACATCGACTGGATTGTAGAATTGGTTATCTGTTTGAAAAATCAATGCTACTAAATGTTGTTTGCTTTGATTGACTTTCTATGCTACTTTTTAAAATAAGTTTGGTTAAGTTGGACAATGAATGAGAAGAAAATCAATTCAAAATGGAATAGTTTTGATCATTTCCAAATCTAGCTGAATTTGCGACTTGTAGTCCAGTATGTCAACCCTGCTTGTAGGTCATCAGTATTTGATTAAGAGGTTATTAAATGGGGGTTGGGTTTAGTTTTGTTTTACAATAAGATACTTTTTGCTACGAAAATTGCATATATTTCAGCTCTAAATTTTTATCTACTATTATTATTGTGTGGTAAAATGTGTTTGTGTGAAAGAAAATAAAATGGAATGAAAGGATAAACTGCCAACAAATTTTATTAAATGGAATATGGTTTGGATGGTGTGTGAAAGATACTGGAAGCATAATGATAAGATATGAACCTCGGATATCTGTCCAGTTCACTTTGGTGTTATGGCCAAACTGTCTACTCAGAATGCTCTGTCCTTTAAAACAGGGGAAGTAACAAATCATCTATCCAAAAAGTAATTTTTAAGTGCCTAATTACCAAGTCCCCTCCATGTTCTATGAGTAAAAGGGGCACTCTGAAAGGGTTTTCTATAGACATTTTTAGAATTTCATTTAAATGGAGAGGGTTTTGCAGATGATATGTGCAGTTCTGCACAAAATAGTCTTTTGTAAGAGATCTGAGATGCTGATGTGTCCAGTAATTTTGCTCACATGATTTTCAATACCTTTCTTTATCATGCCTAATATCTCTATCACAACAAGGATAATTGTAGTTTTAAGTTCCCACATGTTTGTTTCTTTGATTTTCAGGACTGTATAATTTGACAGTTTTTTTAAAATCCTTTTTAGAAACATTGGAATCCTATGGCCAAGTCAAAATTTGTTGGCAGTTTCCTTTTTTGAAATCTGCTTTGACCATATCTGGTCTATTTGCATCAATTTTCCCGACTATGGACTGGAAAATTCCACGGTATTATTATTATTATTTTTATTTTCTTTGCTTTCTGGCGTTTACACATTTCTTTCCGGGTCCCACCCAGGGACCTAAGGTTAGAAATGGCATCATGACACTTTTGACTGACAAAAAAAAAATAAAAATAAAAAAATAAAATAAAAATAAAAATAAAATAAAATAAAATAAAAATTACATAGATAGAGCCCTTTGTAAAGTGTGGGCTGTACTTGTCAGAACAATTTTTTGTATCTCCTTGAGACATGGACTTCCAGGAATCCCTTCAATTAGTCTACTGCAATCTTTTCCAACCAGTCCTAGGGCTCCAACTACAACAGGGATTGTTGATGTTCCCATATGCCACATTTTTGAGATTTCTATTTCAAGGTCCTTTTATTTTGACAGCTTTTTGAATATCTTCAAAGATACATTGCAGTCAGCGGGGACTGCCATATCAATAAGGAGGCACCGTTTTTGTTTGTGGTCTTTAATAACAATATCTGGTCGGTTGGCTTTGATTGTTCTGTCAGTGTGTATTGTGTAGTTCCATAGAATTGTAACAGGTCCTATCTCCGTAACCGGGTCTGGGTGGTGTTGGTACCAGTTTCTTTCAGTTTCCTTCCCGTAGAAGTTGCAGATTTTCCAGTGCAGATATTGGCCCACTCTGTCATGTTGGGTTTTATATTCAGTGGGTGCCAACATCGCGCAACCTGATACAAGATGATCAATCGTTTCTGGATATTTATCACAGAATCTGCATTTTGGGCTGACACAATATTTTAGTATATGTGCTTGATAATTCCTAGTTAGCAAGCATTGGTCCTGCGCAGCAAGGATAAAACCTTCAGTTTCCGCTTTCAACCCTGCACTGCGTAGCCACTGATGGGTACGGGTTTTGTCTACATCAGCTTTTTTGGTACGGGCAGAGTATTGGCCATGAAGTGGTTTATCTTGCCATCACTTCTGTATCTGGTCGGCTGCATTCGTCTTTGCTGTCTTCTTTAAGTATTTTGCAGTTTCAGCCGGTGTATTGTGCTGTAGTTGCATCTCTACGCCCATTTGAAACTCCATTTTGAATTTGTTGGCTTCTTTTATTACGGAGTAAAGACGCTTACTACTTTCATGTTCCTTGACGCATACCATCATCCAGTCTTCTGTAGTTTCCAAGTATCTTTGGAGGCCAATTGTTGTAGTTTTGTAGGACAGTTCTAGTTGAACTAATCCTCTGCCTCCTTCGGATCTGGGCACATACAGACGATCAACATCAGTATTATTATTATTATTATTATTATTATTATTATTATTATTATTGTGTGAATAAGCAGCATAATAATAAATCAAGGTGGAGTTCAAATATACAAAACCCAACATATTATTATTATTATCAAAAATGTTTGAAAAGTACCATAGTTTTTTATTATTATTATTATTATTATCATCATCATCATTGTTATTATTATTATTTCATTTGATCTCTGTTGCATATTCTTTTAATGGGTCTCAACCTGAAATGTAAAGTCAGAAATGACATCACGACATTTATCCACTGCAAATTCAAATAAAAAAAAAGACATATAAACACAAACATATTTAATGTAAACAAAGCTTTTCATAGAGTGGGAAGTATGCTTGTAAAAAACATTGTTTATATTTTTTTAAGGCGTGGACTACAAGGAATCGCTTCAATGAGTCTATTGAAACTTTTTCGATTCAAGCTCAGGGAGCTATCCAAAACTGGGATTATTGATGCCTACATATACCACATATTTTAAGTTTCCACTTCAAGATACTTGTATTTTGATAGATTTTTGAACTTCAAACATACACTACAATCTGCAAAGATTGCCATTTCAATATGAAAGCACATTCGCTTTTTGTGGTCTTTGATCACAATGTTTGGGTGATTAGTTTTGATCATTCTGTCTGTGTGTATTGTAAGGTCCCATAAAATTGTTACAGGTCCTATCTTTGTAATCAGGTCTGGGTGATGTAAATGCCAGTTTTTTACAGTTTCCTTCCTATAAAAATCGCATATTTTCCAGTGTAGATATTGGCCCACTCTATCATGCAGAGTTTTATATTCAGTCAGTGCTAACACTGTGCAACATAATAAAAGATTGTCAATTTTTTCTGGATATTCATCACAGAATCTGCATTTTGGAGTCAACAAAATTTTTCATTATTATCATTATTAGTAGTAGTAGTCATAGTAGTAGTATTGTGCAAGATATGAGTTGTTCCAAACATTGCTGTCACCTTAACAAATCAAGGAATCTGATTACAGATTGGTTCCAGACAATTTTATCTGATGTTACAATACACACACATGCAGAATAATCAACGATAAGCATCCAGACATCATGATCAAAGAACACAGAAACAGAATGTGCTTCCTTATTAAATGTCCCTGCAGATTGTAAGGTAATATGAAGCCCTTCAAAATATTATCAAAATGTGTTTATCTTGAAATGGATCTTTTTAATAATGTGGCATATTAAATCATCAATAATTACAGTTGGGGTAAGGGTCCTGGGTTTAACTGGAAAAGGTTTTGATAAGCCCATTAAAAGGATCCATGGCAGTAGATGTCTTAAAGAAATACAAAAAATGAAGTGCTTTATCTTTGTAAAATGTGTATATGGTTGTAGGTTGGTTTTTTTTTGCAAAAATGATCAAGGGAAAATGTCATGAAGTCATTTCAGACCTTAGATTTCTGGATTGAGCCAGAAAAGAAATGTGTATACAACAGAGAACAAAGGGACAAATAATAATAATTATTATTATTAGGTTGGTGGAAAAATAATGTCGTTTTCTCACATATGTTACTATGTGAGAAAACGACATTATTTTTGCACCAACCTAAGATAACAATAATAATTATTATTATTTTGTGTTGATTCCCATTTCAGATACACCAATATACCAAATATGACTTGATTTACATGGGTTGCCCGACAGAAAAATAGAAATAAAAGATTCAATGGACACAGGTATGATGTCAGACACAACAATATGACATCAAAGGAGCTTGAAGAAAATTTTATTATAAACAACTGTAATTTCAACAAGCTTCTTAAGGTACACATTCTGAAAAACAATTCAGAATCTACCAACCTTTTGACCCCTAAAAGGCATGCGGATGGTTACATAAGCAAATTATTAACTTCCTGTTCTGGGGGAATGAATAGAATGACAATACTAAGACTACTAAGAGTAATATATTACAATGCTAAGCTGTTTGACTAATTCCATTTAGAAACTAATCAACTGACGAAAAATTTTAAAATAAAAACAAGATCATCACCATATGGTGAACATTTCTGTTGCATGCTTTTATGTTGATGGCGTTTCATTCATATTGACATTTTCATTACAAGGACAGCGATTTTCATTACAAGACAGGCAACATTTGTACAAAGACTTATAATTTTTATACATTTATATATTTTTATGCTTAAAAAATAACAATATCCATAATAATAACGTGAAGTTTTACAGGGGAATTGGAAAAGCAATTACAGAAGTCAAAAAGCTACCATCTATTGAAGAAGTGCCAAACTTTTGGGAAAATATTTCGTGCAACACAAGGAAATATAATCCCAATGCAGAATGGATCAAACAAAAACAAGAAAGAATGAAGGATAAACCAGAGTAAGAATTGAAAAATACAACCAAGAATAATGTTATACAAGCTCTAAAAAAATAAAATGTAAATCCCCAGAAAATAAAAGGTACCCAACTTTTGGTTCTATCATCTGTCATCAATCCATAAGACAATTGCACAAACTTTATCAATGCTAATTAATAACCCCAATGAAATTCCAGGATAGACCAATGAAGGTATTACATATCTCCTGCCAAAAAAGGGTAAAACAGATGATCCTGAAACTTATGGATCAATAGCATGTATGTCCACCACATATAAATTGATCAAGTCTATCCTGATGAAATTACTCTTTTCTCAACGAAAGAAACATTCTTCCTCTGGAACAGAACAGATGTTGAAGAGATTAATATGATTGCAAACATCAATTACTAATAAATAAAATGATCATGGAAAACTAAAAAAACAAGGGAGACATCTCTGCACAGTTTGCATTTCTGGAATTCCTTTGATAGTGTACGACATTCTTGGACACTCAATTTCTGTAAATATTCCTTAAATATGCACTTATAGAAAAAACATTATCACTGAAACGCATCAAAGGTACGTCCACATCCAATAGATTGAATATTGGAAAAAAAATCTTTCAGGGAGACTCCTTGTCACCAATTCTGTTTCATCTGTCCTTAATCCCCCTTTCACATGAACTAAACTATAATAAATATGGATACAAGGCAAAAGAAGAAAGTGATTAATTACCTATTCTACATGGATGATAACAAACTCATTGCCAAAGTTGACAGTAGACTCCCTGTCACCCCTTCTGTTCCGTTTGTACTTAATCCCCCTTTCACATGAAATGAACAGTAATAAATATGGATACAAAGAAAAAAAAGAATTTCATTCATTACCTATTCTACATGGATGATAACAAACTCTTTACCAAAGATGACAGTAGACTCCCTGTCACCCCTTCTGTTCCGTTTGTACTTAATCCCCCTTTCACATGAAATGAACAGTAATAAATATGGATACAAAGAAAAAAAAGAAATTCATTCATTACCTATTCTACATGGATGATATCAAACTCTTTACCAAAGATGACAGTAGACTCCCTGTCACCCCTTCTGTTCCGTTTGTACTTAATCCCCCTTTCACATGAAATGAACAGTAATAAATATGGATACAAAGAAAAAAAAGAATTTCATTCATTACCTATTCTACATGGATGATAACAATCTCTTTACCAAAGATGACAGTAGACTCCCTGTCACCCCTTCTGTTCCGTTTGTCCTTAATCCCCCTTTCACATGAAATGAACAGTAATAAATATGGATACAAAGTAAAAAAAGTATTTCATTCATTACCTATTCTACATGGATGATAACAAACTCTTTACCAAAGATGACAGTAGACTCCCTGTCACCCCTTCTGTTCCGTTTGTCCTTAATCCCCCTTTCACATGAAATGAACAGTAATAAATATGGATACAAAGAAAAAAAAGTATTTCATTCATTACCTATTCTACATGGATGATAAGAAAATCTTTGCCAAAGATGACAGTAGACTCCCTGTCACCCCTTCTGTTCCGTTTGTCCTTAATCCCCCTTTCACATGAAATGAACAGTAATAAATATGGATACAAAGAAAAAAAAGAATTTCATTCATTACCTATTCTACATGGATGATAACAAACTCTTTCCCAAAAATGACAGTAGACTCCCTGTCACCCCTTCTGTTCCGTTTGTCCTTAATCCCCCTTTCACATGAAATGAACAGTAATAAATATGGATACAAAGAAAAAAAAGAATTTCATTCATTACCTATTCTACATGGATGATAACAAACTCTTTACCAAAGATGACAGTCGACTCCCTGTCACCCCTTCTGTTCCGTTTGTACTTAATCCACCTTACACATGAAATGAACAGAAATAAATAAGGATACAAAGAAAAAAAAGAATTTCATTTATTACCTATTCTACATGGATGATAACAAACTCTTTACCAAAGATGACAGTAGACTCCATGTCACCCCTTCTGTTCCGTTTGTCCTTAATCCCCCTTTCACATGAAATGAACAGTAATAAATATGGATACAAAGAAAAAAAAGAATTTCATTCATTACCTATTCTACATGGATGATAACAAACTCTTTCCCAAAGATGACAGTAGACTCCATGTCACCCCTTCTGTTCCGTTTGTCCTCAATCCCCCTTTCACATGAAATGAACAGTAATAAATATGGATACAAAGAAAAAAAAGAATTTCATTCATTACCTATTCTACATGGATGATAACAAACTCTTTGCCAAAGATGACAGTAGACTCCCTGTCACCCCTTCTGTTCCGTTTGTCCTTAATCCCCCTTTCACATGAAATGAACAGTAATAAATATGGATACAAAGAAAAAAAAGAATTTCATTCATTACCTATTCTACATGGATGATAACAAACTCTTTCCCAAAGATGACAGTAGACTCCCTGTCACCCCTTCTGTTCCGTTCGTCCTTAATCCTCCTTTCACATGAAATGAACAGTAATAAATATGGATACAAAGAAAAAAAAGAATTTCATTCATTACCTATTCTACATGGATGATTTCGAACTCTTTGCCAAATATGACCGTAGACTCCCTATCACCCCTTCTGTTCCGTTTGTCCTTAATCCCCCTTTCACATGAAATGAACAGTAATAAATATGGATACAAAGAAAAAAAAGAATTTCATTCATTACCTATTCTACATGGATGATTTCGAACTCTTTACCAAAGATGACAGTAGACTCCCTGTCACCCCTTCTGTTCCGTTTGTCCTTAATCCCCCTTTCACATGAAATGAACAGTAATAAATATGGATACAAAGAAAAAAAAGAATTTCATTCATTACCTATTCTACATGGATGATTTCGAACTCTTTGCCAAATATGACCGTAGACTCCCTATCACCCCTTCTGTTCCGTTTGTCCTTAATCCCCCTTTCACATGAAATGAACAGTAATAAATATGGATACAAAGAAAAAAAAGAATTTCATTCATTACCTATTCTACATGGATGATAACAAACTCTTTGCCAAAGATGACAGTAGACTCCCTATCACCCCTTCTGTTCCGTTTGTCCTTAATCCCCCTTTCACATGAAATGAACAGTAATAAATATGGATACAAAGAAAAAAAAGAATTTCATTCATTACCTATTCTACATGGATGATTTCGAACTCTTTGCCAAATATGACCGTAGACTCCCTATCACCCCTTCTGTTCCGTTTGTCCTTAATCCCCCTTTCACATGAAATGAACAGTAATAAATATGGATACAAAGAAAAAAAAGAATTTCATTCATTACCTATTCTACATGGATGATTTCGAACTCTTTACCAAAGATGACAGTAGACTCCCTGTCACCCCTTCTGTTCCGTTTGTCCTTAATCCCCCTTTCACATGAAATGAACAGTAATAAATATGGATACAAAGAAAAAAAAGAATTTCATTCATTACCTATTCTACATGGATGATAACAATCTCTTTACCAAAGATGACAGTAGACTCCCTGTCACCCCTTCTGTTCCGTTTGTCCTTAATCCCCCTTTCACATGAAATGAACAGTAATAAATATGGATACAAAGAAAAAAAAGAATTTCATTCATTACCTATTCTACATGGATGATAACAAACTCTTTGCCAAAGATGACAGTAGACTCCCTGTCACCCCTTCTGTTCCGTTCGTCCTTAATCCTCCTTTCACATGAAATGAACAGTAATAAATATGGATACAAAGAAAAAAAAGAATTTCATTCATTACCTATTCTACATGGATGATAACAATCTCTTTACCAAAGATGACAGTAGACTCCCTGTCACCCCTTCTGTTCCGTTTGTACTTAATCCACCTTACACATGAAATGAACAGAAATAAATAAGGATACAAAGAAAAAAAAGAATTTCATTTATTACCTATTCTACATGGATGATAACAAACTCTTTACCAAAGATGACAGTAGACTCCATGTCACCCCTTCTGTTCCGTTTGTCCTTAATCCCCCTTTCACATGAAATGAACAGTAATAAATATGGATACAAAGAAAAAAAAGAATTTCATTCATTACCTATTCTACATGGATGATAACAAACTCTTTCCCAAAGATGACAGTAGACTCCATGTCACCCCTTCTGTTCCGTTTGTCCTCAATCCCCCTTTCACATGAAATGAACAGTAATAAATATGGATACAAAGAAAAAAAAGAATTTCATTCATTACCTATTCTACATGGATGATAACAAACTCTTTGCCAAAGATGACAGTAGACTCCCTGTCACCCCTTCTGTTCCGTTTGTCCTTAATCCCCCTTTCACATGAAATGAACAGTAATAAATATGGATACAAAGAAAAAAAAGAATTTCATTCATTACCTATTCTACATGGATGATAACAAACTCTTTACCAAAGATGACAGTAGACTCTCTGTCACTCCTTCTGTTCCGTTTGTCCTTAATCCCCCTTTCACATGAAATGAACAGTAATAAATATGGATACAAAGAAAAAAAAGAATTTCATTCATTACCTTTTCTACATGGATGATAACAATCTCTTTACCAAAGATGACAGTAGACTCCCTGTCAGCCATTCTGTTCCGTTTGTCCTTAATCCCCCTTTCACATGAACTGAACAGTAATAAATATGGATACAAATTAAAAAAAGTAAGTGATTAATTACCTATTCTTCATGGATGATATCAAACTCTATGACAAAGATGACAGTAGACTCCCTGTCACCCCTTCTGTTCCGTCTGTCCTTAATCTCCCTTTCACATGAACAGTAATAAATATGGATACAAAGTAAAGAAACTAAGTGATTAATTATCTCTTGTATAAGATTGATATCAAACTCTTTGCCAAAGATGATGTTGAAGGGTATCATCAATACTGTAAAATGTTTCAGTAATGACATTGATATGGTTTTCAGATTAGATAAATGTGCATAAGTAACATTCAAGAAAGGACAATTACAGAAAGACACTAAATAGATCAAGTTTTTTTCACAAATATTAGGAAACTGAAACAAGAAAAAGCCATCTAAATACCTAAAACTCAGCAAAGGAGATGGAATACATCATGCCCAAATGAAGGAGAAATAAAGAAAAGAATATCGTAGGCATGTGAATCTAGTATTCAATACCAAGTTGAATTCACAAAACAGATTATCAGACATAAACACATTGACTGTCCCTGTGGTGTAATACAGTTTCAACATGGTTAATTTGACCATTGCTGTCATTAAGCGAATGGGTGTCAAAACAAGATAGCTTCTCACTAGCTACCATATAGCTCATGTGCCATGGCCCTCGACATCTCCAAATCTTTCAGGGTTTTGGCATTTCGGGTCGATTGTTTGACCTAATACAATCATCCCTGTCTAACTGTGAGCTGAAGGTCGTTCTCAGCGGATTCTTCTTCAGTTCCTATCCCACGGTCGCAGGTGTTTCTCAAGGCTTTATCCTAGGCCCCACTCTATTCCTTATCTACATAAATGACCTTCCTGACGCCATAAATTCCCAAGTTTGCATCTACGCAGATGACACCACAATTTATTCCTGCCTCAAAAACAAATCTAGTGTCACTGACAATACTAACCTGGCCGTGCGTCTCGAAAAGTACCTCCAATTGGTTGTGAACTGGGGCAGGAATTGGCTGGTCAACTTTAATGCTTCAAAAACAAAACTGCTCTCTATTAATCACCACAGAGATCTTTCCTTGCCCTCCATTAGAATGTCTGACGCTCAACTTCTCAAGAGCAACTCTCTGCGTCTGCTCGGTCTCACGTTGATGGCTGACCTGAGATGGAACAAATACATTGAGTCAATTGCTTCGTCCACCGCAAGGAAAGTTGGCTCCCTGTGGCGAGCCAGGAAATTTTTCTCCCCGGAATCGATCCTCCATATCTACAAATCAACAATTCGCCCTTGCATCGCGTATTGCTGCCATATATGGTCTGGAGCCCTTTCTGTTTGCCTCGGGGTTCTTGATAGGCTCTAGAGGCAGATATGCAATCGTCAGTGTGTTTGACCATAGTAACACATTTTGTCCTAATCATTCTATGTGTTCTGATCTAAAAATGGTAGAGGATTAGTTCAACTAGAACTGTCTTACAAAAGCACAACAATCAATCTTCAAAGATACCTGGAAATTACAGAAGACTTAGATGATGATCAATGAACATGAAAAAAATAAGAAACTTTATACAATCATAAAGGAGACCAAAAATTCAAAAAGGAATTTCAAGTAAGTGAAAAAGTGCAAATAAACCATAATACACCTATTGCAGGGTCAAAGAACCTAAAAAAGAAATCTAAAGCAAATGCAATATACCAAATGCAGAAACAATGGCAAGATAAGCCTCTTCATAGTAAATACTCTGCCAATAGCAAATAATCTGATGTAGACAAACCACATATCCATTAGTGGTTACGTAGTACAGGATTAAAAGCTGGAACCAAAGGTTTTTTCTTGCTGCACTGGGCCATTGCTTGCTAACTAGAAATCACCAGATACATATACTGATAAATTGTATTAACTCAAAATGCAGATTTTGTGATAAATATCCAGAAACATTTGACCATCTTGTATCAGATTGGACAGGAATATAAAACTTGGCATGATAGAGAGGGCCAATATCTGCCCTGGAAAATATAAAATTATTATGGCAAAGAAACTGATATGAACATCACCCAGAATGGATTAAAGAGATAGGACCTGTAAAAATTTAATGGGATTTTACACAAAGACTGTATCATGAGCAAAGGCCACAAGAACGGAATGGCAGTTACTGCAGATTGTAATGTATCTTTAAAGATTGATTTGAGAAAGGTTCATTGAACTCATTGAATGGTTTCCTTGTAGGCCATGCATCAAAGAAATACAATAAATTGTACTCACTTGTAATCTTTAGGGCATTTTTGAGATATTTTTATGAAAATGATCACTGGAAAATATCATGGATAAATAATAATAATAATAATAATAATAATAATAATAATAATAATAATAATAATAACCCACTGGATATAAAACATGGCATGATAGAGTGGGCCAATATCTGCACTGGGAAATCGGCAACGTCTACTAGAAAGGAAACTGCAAGAAATTGGTATGAAGATCACCAAAACTGGGTTACAGAGATAGGACCTGTAACAATTTTATGTGACATTACATTACATACAAACAAAAAAGTCAAAGCTAACAGACCACAAAAACAGAATGTGCCTTCTTATTGACATTGCAGTCTCTGCAGACTGTAATCTTTGAAGATCTTCAAAAATCTATCAAAATACAAGGACCTTGAAATGGAAATCTCAAAAATGTGGCACATGAGGACATCAATAATTCCAGTTGTAGTTGGAGCCCTCAGATTGATTGGAAAAGGTTCCATTAGACTCATTGAAGGAATTACTGGTAGCCCATGCCTTAAAGAAATACCCAAGATCACAAAAACAGAATGTGCCTTCTTATTGACATGGCAGTCCCTTCAGATTGTAATGTATCTTTGAAGATCTTCAAAAATCTATCAAAATACAAGGATCTTGAAATGGAAATCTCAAAAATGTGGTACATGAGGACATCAATGATTCCAGTTGTAGTTGGAGCCCTCAGATTGATTGAAAAAGGTTCCAATAGACTCATTGAAGGAATTACTGGAAGCCCATGGCTTAAAGAAATACCCAAGATCGCAAAAACAGAATGTGCTTTCTTATTGACATGGCAGTCCCTTCAGATTGTAATGTATTTTTGAAGATCTTCAAAGAACTATCAGAATACAAGGATCTTGAAATGGAAATCTCAAAAATACGACACATGAGGACATCAATAATTCCAGTTGTAGTTGGAGCCCTCAGATAATCTTACTGAGGGGGTTCCTGGTAACCCATGCTTTAAAAAAATACAAAAAAAATTATACTCAACATCTCACATAATAGGATGAGCTTTATCTATGTCAAATTTCTGTGATCTTATTTTTTATTTTTTTACTTACAAAAATGATCATTGGAAAATATCATGAAGATGTTTCTAACCTTTGGTCTCTTGTTTGGACCCGGAAGGAAATGTGTATACAACAGAAATTCCAGAAATAATAATAATAATAGTGCTGGAGGGGATGTGAAGCAACATAGAATATCATTCTCAAGAGGAATCAGATTTTCTAGCAGATCATAAGAGGAATAAGTTTGATTCCTCACTCTCCAACTACACATGCACACATACACCCACACACCCACACACATAGAGGCACACTCTCATAGACATACCCATATAGACAGGCATACATATACAAACAGACACACAGACACACACATTCACATAGACATGGACACACAAACACACATAGACATAGACACATACACACTCACATAGAAACACACACATACAGACTTTTATAAACATGCAGAAACAAACACAAATAAACACAGACACAGACATGCACACTCATGTGCACACACACATGCACTCACATAGACACATACACATAGATACACTCACAGAGAAACACACACACATACTGTCACATAGAGACAAACACATACAGATATAAACACATACTCACATAGAGAAACACACATATACTCAAACAGACACACACACACACACAGAAAAACACACATACTGTCACATAGACACACACACATCCACACATAGACACTCACATAGACAAACGCATATACACACACATAGATACATACACATAGACATGCTCACTGAGAAACACACACACATACTGTTGCATAGACACACACATACGTGCATAAGCACATAGATACTCACGTAGATAAACACACATACACTCTCATAGACACATACACATAGACACACTCACAGAGAAACACACACATACTGTCCCATAGACACACACATACACACATAGACACTCGCATAGACAAGCACATATACACACACATAAACGCATACACATAGACATGCTCACTGAGAAACACACACACATACTGTCACATCGACACACACACATACATAAGCACATAGACACTCACTTAGAAAAACACACATACATTCTCATAGACACATATAGAGACACACTCACAGAGAAACACACACATACTGTCACATAAACACACACACTAACATAGATAAACACATATACACTCACATACACACACGCACGAGCGCGCGCTCTTACATAGACACATGCACCTGACAGAAGAGGAATTTGATGGTTGATACTCAAAATTATTTGAGCTCCTTTCATAATAGATGAAAATATTTCATTGACAAAATGTTGTACCCATTTACCTAAACGCTCCATTAAGTTTAAACATCTCTAAAATAGACGGGAAATTATACGGACTGCGGGAATACTGATTGTCATAATGCATGGCATTTTATGATAAAAGGGGGAGCAGTTGAATGAGAAATACCAGGAAGAATGTGTTACCTCAATTTCCTCCGTCGGGAGGGAATTGTTTGCTATGAAAATCCTGGAATTTACTTCAGTTCAAATATGGATGACTGTTTCCAGTTAGGATTACGCATTCACATTAGCCACGATAGTAGAACTATGGAAATTAAACACTACTAAGTGCGTTTATAGACGATATAAGTCACTTACCTCAAATATTATACAGTGAATATTTCAGAACAAAATTCAGGTAAAAATTATTTGTTAGGCTATGGACTTTTAAGCCTTAATATACATGCACACTCACACACACACACACACACACACACATATGCATATATATATATATATATATAGATAGATAGATAGATAGATAGATAGATAGATAGATAGATAGATAGATAGATAGGGGAAGAGGTTATAATTGTTCCAACGAGAGAAAAATGTGTGTATTAAAAAGAAGAGAGAAACCGCAAAAGTTTTTGGTTGTAAGGCGGACTTTTTTAAAAATATATTATGCTTTATTTTCCATAATTTTGCTACATGAGTTTCTGTTCTCGCCATCTTCATCAGGCAGAGTGTGGACATTTACACATAATATTAAAAGGAATTAATTTTTCTTATGTTTTTATCTTTTAATGACCCCTGTGTGTTCTTAGATCTATTCCCATTTTTTCTATGCGTACGCATGCAGACAAAAACACAAAAAGATGGAAATACGCATGCTGACAAAAAGTCTGTTTCATGGTTAAAAAACGGAATCTTCATGAACTGAAGACTACGTTCAAGAGCAAGCATGAAACAAAATGTTGTTACTGTATTCACCTCTGATATATATATATATATATATATATATATATATATATATATATATATATATATATATATATACTTTAAACTTTATTTCCAGTGGATACTCATATTTGAGTAGCCGGTCCGTTTATATTTTAACAGTATTTCATTTTCGTCCACCGGCCTGAATATTTAAAGAAAAATGCGCCCTCTGATATTCTTTAAAAATAACATCCATTGTAATGAAAATATATCGGATTAATAAATAGAAAAATTCATTATTACTTTACAAATCACTTCGTTTACATTGCAGAGACGAAACGGAGGTGTTATGAGCTTTCAGAATCCAAACGAAAAAGATGTGCTTAAGAGTATTGTACAACCTTGCTTAATCGACGACAGTCTTTTTGACCGCATAGGTTGAAAGCTTCTTGAATCTAAGGTCGATTTTTCCTGTAAACGTTTGAATCCTGCAAGAGGGCGTTCTTTTTATTTAATTTGATCTCTCGAATAATCAGGCCATTAGACAAAGTCAACTGCAGTGGAACTTTAGATGATGAAATCATGCATCAGATTGCTAAGGCTACCAGTGCTTTCGGCAAACTTCGCCATCGCTTGTGGAATGAGCAGGGTATTCGACTGGATACGAAAATTCAGGTTTACAGAGCTGTTGTACTTGCCATCCTTTTGTACAGCTCAGAGTCGTAGATACCATACAGGTATCATGTACGCCAGCTGGATGTTTTCCATAAAAGCTGTCTACGTGAAACCTGTGGAGTTAACCTTCAAGATAGGACATCTAACGTAGACCTGTTTAACAGGTGTAATATTAGAGGAATCGAGACTTTTATCATACAGTCTCAGTTACGGTGGACTGGTCATGTCTTGAGAATGTCTGATGACAGGATACCCAGGATACTAATGTACAGCCAGTTAGATCACGGCTACAGGAATGTAGGACGCCCATGGCTAAGATACAAAGACAAGCTGAAAAACAAATTGCCAGCTGTCAATATACCACATAACACCCTTGGGCGCTTAGCCTTGGAGCGGGTAGAATGGAGATCAACATGTTTTAGCGGACTCAGCAGTTTTTAATCTGCTTGTCTGAATCATCTTCAAGAAGCGAGAGCAAGATCTAAAAGGTCAGCCAATCTAACAGTGATCTTATATCACAATCCTCACACTTGCTCCATATGTGGCGTCCTTTGTAAATCACTGGAGGGTCTTAAATGCCACTTAAGATTATCGCACAAAATTTTATAACTGAATCAACTAAGCTGTCAGATCCTCATACGTCGAAACCGACGGGAGAGTCCATTATATATATATATATATATATATATATATATATATATATATATAAGAATTAATGGAGGGAACATTTTCTTTACTTAAATGTTTTGAATGTTCAGGCCGATAAACATATTACACAGAACGTGTCAAAATTATTTAACGAAACCTGTCTGAATATATTTATATATATATATATATATATATATATATATATATATATATATGTGTGTGTGTGTGTGTGTGTGTGTGTGTGTGTGTATTTAGGCAGTGAATTTTCTTTTAGGCATGTTTGATTAAATTACAAAGATTATGGCTATTTATTTTTATCATAATCCTTTCATATTCACGAATATTTTCCCTTATATTACAATTGAATAAGGCAAGGAATATATATATATATATATATATATATATATATATATATATATATATATATATATATTTAATTTCATGCATACGCATTGTTTGTTTTTGATTTTGTCAACTGTACAGTATACTAGTGGAAGTTAGACAACTTCTATGAGAAAAAGTGCACCATGACATAATTTACTCCACCAGAAATTTAGGAACGGTATGCTGTACAGCTTGGCATTCGCGCCGGAAGCTCCAATATGAACATTGCAGAGTGTTTGGGAGTCAATCTGGAGACAGTTCACAGTATTCGGAAAAAGTTGGATGAGTCTAATGGTGATTACGAAGGTGTTTGGAGTGATCACTAGTGATGACTACATTATGCCTTCATTCATCATCCCACAGGGCTTCAGACTCATCTCGGAGGCCTATACCAAGTGCCTTGAGGAGATAGTGCTACCCTTGGTCAATAGAGCAGCTGCTGGAAGACCCTATCTGGCAACAGGTCTTTGCATCATGCCACACTAGCAGGAGAATCCAGTAATAGCTGTCAGACAATTTCTGCGACCATATCACCCCTTATATCTGGCCACTTCCCAAACTGCAAACCCTTGATTATTATTTGTGGAGCACATTTTACCGAGAGACCAACAAAAATCCTTTCATCACGAAAGATGAACTGAAGACAAGGATTATGGCAGCATTCACCAACTTAAACAAGAAGAGTTGCAGGAAATTCCGAAATCGTCTGGAGTTCTTGGTTGAGGCCACTGGTGATTTTATTCAATCAGTTTACTCTTTCATATTTCAAGATATTTGTGTGTAATTTTGTTAAATACATCTGTGAAAATGAGATGTCAGTGTTATCTTCATTTTTGTGAAAAGTTATCCATCGCACCATATATATATATATATATATATATATATATATATATATATATATATATATATATATATATATGATTATTTATTCGAAAATTATAACATAGATAAAATCACTACTAAAATAACATCTGGTGTGTTATCAAGTGATGGTGTTGAATGTAGAATAAAGGGTTTTAAAATGTTCAAACAATCAAACGCCTCTCACTAAGGGAAATGCTGTTAAATAAGCTGCAATGACCAATCAAAATGCAAGTATGTGAGAATTCAAAAAACTTGACAACGAACTTTGGTTATAATAATTATTTAATGCTTTAATGTTGGGGTTAGACTAAAATAGAATTTATTCTGACTAATAAATATTAAATTATACTATAAAATTCAAAATTAGCAATTTAAAATTTTAAAATTTAATCTATATTAAATTTAAAATTATAAAATTATTTAAAGAAGTAAATAAGGGAAAAAATACATGTTTTTTTTTATTTATTTTGTTCTTATTGAAATTAATTTGGAATAAACTTTAAGATCTAATGCTGCTCTGAACTCCATTACAACTTAGATACATTTGAAGTGAAGACATGGGCAGAGGAGGATGAAATCTTGCAAAAGACAATACATACACAATCAGATTATAATACACAAACATGCAGACATATTTGGATATATAAACACACAAAAAAGCAACGAGACAGGAAATATCGTCATGACCCTTAAAAAAACGACATCATACGCACACAATGCAAGGCACACGCAAGCGACCACACATACACACACCGACAAAGACACGCACATACACACACATACCTTGACAAAGATACGCCCATACACCCACCAAGAAATATTCAATAAGTGTTATTAAACGAATTCTAACATCCTATTAAAATGTAACTTATACGAGCAAAGATATAGAGATGAAAATGGTTGAATAGATAAAGATAGGCAGAACAGAAAAACAAACATTCATCAATGAACAACATAAGGAAAAAGGACGCTAAAACATAGAGACATGGACAGAAAAATATATATATACGCACAAAAATAACACCATCACTCCAAACACACAAACATACATATACACACATATACAAACACACACACACATATATATATAAAACATACATACGCAAACATAAACACACACATATATATATACATACACATATACACATATATATACATATAAATTTATATATATACACGCACACACATACATACACATATACATACATAAACCTACACATCTTCTAATAATATTATCTTAGTGACGATAAAGCACAAGATTAAAATGTAACGATACACAACTGTTGATTATTAAGTCCACAAGCAATTATAAAACCATTATCAAACAAAAGTAGATTTTAGTTAGCATTGATGATACATTCCAAGACACTATAAAACACACACACACGTGCAGACACGAACAACACAACAAACGTACACCAACACACACCCACATCGACAGGAGGACCATCAATAACCTACTGAACTTACAATAACATAACATAGCCTTATCGCCGAAAGTATTACTACCCCTATAGTAAGTTAAATTTATAGTTGTGTTTACAGTTAACAGTGAGTTCATTTCTTTGATTTAAGAGATGGGTCTTGTTTTTAAATGTAATTATTTCAAATTTTTCGTTAAGACATAGATAACAAGGGCATAAAGGGAATTACATGTTCGAGCTCTCTTTATTAATTTCCATTTAACAGTAGGTGTCTTTTTTCTCCTTTAAACTCCAAAAATACTTGGATAATGAAGTCTTATACTTATAATTATTATTATTGAAAGATTATATATGTCCCCGCTTTTTAAATTTTTACTACTTATTTTTCTTGATTGCTTAATTATTACTTGCTGATTATTATTATTACTTTTACCTGTGTTTATGCGTGCATTCGTAGTTTGTTGCTTTGTTTCTTATTTACTTAATTTATTTATTTAGATTTTTTGTTTATTGTATTTATATTTTTCTATGGCTTATCACATTTGCTTAGTTTAAAGTATTGACTTTGTCTAAATTATGTTATATTATCTGTTTCGTATATAGTTGCATATATTTGCATTTTTCATGGTTGTATTTTATAAGATATTAATTTTTAATTTTCGATTTTTAAGTAACATGTTAAAAATTTATTTTCGAGTCTGCATTTATTTGGTAATTTGTGTTAGTCCAAGAAGAAAATTATAGTCATTTTCTCCTTTAGACAGAGATGGATTTTTGGATTGATTTTTGTAGGTAGATGCTGTTTTCCTTAATTTTCTGATATTTTTGGTGTGATTTGGTTTTTGTTTTAATTTCACAGATATGTTTATTATACTGTTCACGCATTTACTATTTATAAAGGATGTTTTCTTTTTTTGTCACTGGATCTAACTAATACCTTTATCCTTGAGGACATATGGCACAGTGGATAAAGGCGTTAGTTAGATCCAGTGACAAAAAAAGAAAACATCCAAAGAGCGTGAGTTCAAGGCTAAGGCGGTGGGGAACTTGGAGAGGAGAATTAAACAGGAGATAACTGATAACTGACATCCATGGCACGTGGAAATAGAATAGTCTACCACAGTTAGCGAAATAAAGGGTTCACTTCGACATTCCAACCACCTGAAGAAGGACGGAGCATACAACGGCCGAAACGTTGTAATAAATATGGCAGCAAAGATGAGGACAACAGTCCAAATAATGTAAATAGTATACGTAATACCTCATCTAAGAAATATAGACATATACTGAAGGATGTTTTTGTCTGTAGTTTCTTTGATTCCAGGGTCCTTTATTTACTACTATATATATATATATATATATATATATATATATATATATATATATATATTGTTATCTGCTGATTATAGAGTGGTTTGGTATATTATATTGTTTTGTAAGCAATTACCATTTAAGGAACGTTCATCTTTTACACTACTGTTACTGGTGTGCTTGGTTTTTGCGAGTAGTTTCTTATTTTATGTCATATTCTTGGAGAAACTGTAGCTGATATGGAAGAATATGATATATATAAATTTCTATATATGAGAACATAGGCAAATAAATAAAGTGTGAAAACTTCTGTGTAACTCATTTCATGTCCGATGAAGTCCTTCTTGAGAACAAAATGCATTACACAAAGGTTTTTCCATTTTTCCATTTATTTGCTTATATATATATATATATATATATATATATATATATATATATATATATGCGTGTGTGAGTTTGCACACTTTTGGCACCAACCCCTCTCTAATGCATGCTTTATTAAATACGATTTGTAAATTACAGCTTTTCAACTTTTAATCATTTCTCCTGTCTGGAAACAAGCCAACACAACATTTACAATAACAGAACCTCAAATCCCCGAAAATGGTTAATAGATTCACAGAGCCACTCAGTACATTCAAGTATTTGGATTATTTATACATACATTAAGTTTAAAAGGTAGGATCTCTTGTTCGCAGACTTGGGAAACACGATAAAAACTGAAAATATATACAATGTAAATCACATACACACACACACACACACACACATACATACATATATATATATATATATATATATATATATATATATATATATATATATATATATATACCAAACATCGCGGATGTTCGATTTAGAGAAGTTGTTCTGTATATCGTTATTTTTGTCTTCCTTTACAGATAGTAATTGTTTTTGTAAAAGATTTTTCATGAAATTTTAAACATTCCATTAGTTTTTCACAAATTACAAAAATTGTTTAGCACAAATTTTTATTAGTATTGGTTGTCAACTTTAAATAAAAATGAAACAATGTTACAAACTACCTTTTGTATCCTAAACTCTAAAACTTAATTTTAAGCTTCCACAGCAGCCTTTTCTTCCTCGTATCCAAATAGTACCCTCAATACCAAACATCTCGGGTGTTCGGCTTAGAGGAATTGTACTGTATATATGTAGTGTTGGTATCTGTTTGTGGGGGTGTTTGTGTGTATATAAAGTTTCAAAATAAATTCTGTTGTTTGGTAATTTATGCAGTTATTTAGCAGTGAGTCAATAAAAGAACTTTTTAGCACCTCTTCTTTCTTACCTATTATTTCTCTCTTTTTACTCTCTACCTTAACTATTCTCTGTCTCTATCTCTCTCTGTCTCGCTCTCTAACTCATAACTCTAATTCTTTCTCTCCATTTCTCTCTCTCTCTCTCTCTCTCTCGCTCTCTCTCTCTCTCTATCTATCTATCTATCTATCTCTTCCTTGTTTTTCCCTTTTTTCCTCAGGTCAAGTCATATTGCTTCATGTTTGATTACTGAAGTTAAGCAACTTTGAGCCTAGTCAATGCGAACCGCTTGTGAATACGGAATACTGTATTTGGTTGGCGCAAAAATAATGTCGTTTTCTCATATAGTAACATATGTGAGAAAACGACATTATTTTTGCACCAACCGAATAGTTAAGGATTGCGAATCTTTTACAGAGACTTAAAGTTACTTTTGGAAAGGACCCTGAATTCAGGTTTGACAACTTGAAAACAAACCTAATAAATACTTACAACAGGAAAGAAGAGGATTTATTTATTCTATTTATTTATTTTACTTTATTCGTAATACTAATATATGTGAACACTAATTATAACATATACACTTCAAGATACCATCTCCAGTGGTGAAAGATATTTTATTTAATGCGGCCTGTTTATTTTATATCGCACATTTACTGCTGGTGCTAATAAAATAGTGTTCGATGTAATAAATATACATATTATCCCTTATAAAAATTTATTTAGCTTATATATATATACACACACACACATACATACATATATATATATATATATATATATATATATATATATATATATATATATATATATATATATGTAGTTGGATTGATGTTAATTTGTGACGCTGTCTACTAGGGCAACTAGACAATCCCTATTGCAGATGCTTACTCAGGCACATTTGTGTTTGCTCAACACCCTCCTGTGGTTTATACTGCAGCTATGTTGAGAAGACCGTAGTTACAGTTTCTGGGAAAGAGCCTGTTATTTAGCATGATCAACAATTTGGACAAGGCCCTCATGCTCAAACCCTCGGCAACGATGACTTGTGGATTTGTGCTAGGACAGCTATTGGCGGCCCTCAAGAGTTCCATTTACCCAATTTCACTCACATGGCTTGGATCAATCCCAGCTTTGATATATATATATATATATATATATATATATATATATATATAGTTAATGGTCAGATTTGAATCAGACCAGGAAATAGTAGCATTAAATAGAGTTCGATCTACGTGTGAAAAAACAAAAACAAAAGTAAAAATAACATGTAGATCTTTAAAAATCAGGAGATCAGTTGAATCCACTACCTTGGTTTCAACCTTACGGTATCCTCAGGCGATATTTATCAAAAGATAAACCAAGGTAGCAGATTTAACTGATCCCCTAATTTTTAAAGCGTATAATATATATATATATATATATATATATATATATATATATATAAACGTGAACATAGAAGTCTACACTTAGAGGCGACAGTCTGTTTCATGCTGTATGCAATCGTCAGGCCATGAGTGGTGTTATTTTCCTCGGCTATTTATATATATACGGGTCAGTGGTGCATTGTGGGTAGTCTATTTTGGCGGTTATTTTACCGGAAGACGTTTATTTGTTTATTTATTTATTTGGGTTAAATTATTTTGCTTGTTTTTATTTATTTATTTATTTTTATTATTTCTTATCTTATATATTTATTTATTTATTTTTTAATCGGTGTTTTTATTAACGTAGTAAAAAATTGCTTATACCGCTTATTTAATGTATATATATATATAATATATATATAAATAATATATAAGTATAATATATCTATATATATATATATATATATATATATATATATATATATATACATATATATATATATATATATATATATATATGTATGAACCTAAAGAGCCAGGCAAACCTACCTAGGTTTTACTTATACGGATCGTCAGAGTCGAACCTGACGATCCGTATAGGTGAAGCCTAGGTAGGTTTGCCTCGTTCTTTAGGTTCATATTTAGGTTTACTCTACTTAGTGTATTGAGCAGTTTACGAAGTTACTTTTGCTTTACTCATTTTGAAGGTTTTTTTTTTTCTTTGGACTCTGAGCTTGAATTCTGGACGATTGTTTTCACCACAATTTCATGTTCTTACTTCTTCCTTTTTTTATTCCTCATTTTCCCTTGGCCATTGGTTTGTTCATTTACAAGCCAAAATAACTAAGGTTTTTCCAAACGACTATAACTATAACTATAACTATATATATATATATATATATATATATATATATATATAGCCACTACCTTGATGATGAGTATGAAAATCATAAGATATTATTGTAAGATTTAGTTGTGCTTTGGCACAAAGTTGACTGACACGAGGCTCATACATTGTTGTCATTATGTGATAAATTCTCAGTACTTGATACCATTTTGTAGTTGGTTGGTGCGCTGGTACAATGACTAAATTAACAAGTGAGTTAATTCCATAATTTTTGCCACGATTATTTTGGGGGTTGGAAATGTGAAAAGTTTAAGAGATTAAACAAATACAGCTTTGTGTTAATCATTCTGTGATTTGCTCAGAGGTGTGGTTCTATATCATCAATTACTTTTCGGTTGGCAGTGTCAATCATTTTGGAGATGAAATAAGTTATGCCTTATATTAGGTTGGTTCAAAAATAATGATGTAATAATGTCGTTTTTTGACGTTAAAAAATACGTCAAAAAACGACATTATTACGTCATTATTTTTGCACCAACCTAATATAAGTCCTTCTGATTTCACCCTACCTTGTGTTATTGATAGCATTAGCAAAAAAATTTATTAATCATTTCTTCTTAGATGGAAAAAGCAATTTAATCAGATCTATAAATGATAGTGGTGAATTGTTATCCATCCTATAACCTTTTTCCCACAGATAAAACATTACAAATTTCTTGCTACTCTATCGATACTTCTATGGGAATGTTATGACAAACTACATTCTTTAGCTCTACCAGTTCAGACCTTTACATCTATATCATGCCATAGTCGATATATAGGTTTGTTTTTTTAGCGTATGAAACACCAAAAAACTCGACAAAATTATCTATCCTTGTAGATAGTCTTTAATTGGCTTAATATAATTTCTGTATCCATACAACTCTGTGCCTGAAAGTCAAACCCTAGGGGTACTGTGTTCATTTCTTTGGTCAGGGTTCAATGCATCAAAATGGTTGTTACCTGCTGAAACCATTTAAAATCATTCTAGTTTTTATCAATATTAAAATTTTCTCTTTTAATTTACTTTTTTAAATTGTTCATTTTTGGATAAAATGAAGCTATTTTCATTTAGACTCTTTGAATTGCTATTACCTCGTTCACATTTTCATAAATTAACTGAAAAAATTTACTTTTTTTTTAGTTCTTTAAATTTTGCTCATTTGTCTATAAAAAAAATTAAAACACTTTTAATGGTCATAAAGTATTACTATGATGAACTTACTAAAAACTTACACATTTTGAATGTCTCCTTTTAAAGTTTTTTTTATTTGAAAAGATACATGGTCTAGAGCTTTTTTGTATGTATAAAAAAACAATCTGCATAGTTAATTAACATTGCCAGTCACTCACCAAACTCCATTCTTGATGACAAATGTAAAAAGAAATTCTTAAAAATCCCGTATTTGTCTTTTGTTTCAAAGTCAGTACTAAAATTAAAAAATAACTTACTATATTTTGTAAAAAATAATACTTGAAGCATCATAATCTGTAAACTGTCATAATTATATTAGCTTCCTATGCTAGGAAATTTGTCCCGACTTTCCCGCATCAAAACGTTGAGGTTAAAAATTGGGTTGAGGTTTTAAAATTGCGATAAAACGCGAGTAAAAAACAGCAAGATTAGAGCGGACAATCTCTCTCTTTTAGGCGCGTACGAATAAAGAAAAAAACTCCTGCTCGGCGAGTAACGATAAAAGAAGAAAGTGTTTATTTACAACATATACAGAAAAAAAAAGATAAAAGGACAATTAGGAGAGAAAGGGAAAAGAGAAAATTTTCTTAAAACAAAGAAGGCTTGCTCAAAATATTTCTCTAAGCGCCTAAAGAATTCTTTAAGCGATTAGAATATTATTGTTATGGTTCAGATAGAAACACTCACAGTTCTTGTAGAGTAGGAAAATTGTTGGTAGATATAGGAATCTTGCAGTTGAGTGAGTTCGTAGGTCGACGACAGAAGTCCAGTGGGCTCGTCAGAAGGAGTGGTGAAGAGATGCAGCTTTGAATTGGTCTTGAATTGTGGACCGGAGATCGTTCTTGACAGCCTTTTAGTAGCTAGTTCTTCTTTGGTTGAAAGAGGTTCTGGACCTCTCTAATGTCGACCTCACAGATGGTGGACAGGATTCTCACTGGCAAAATAGGCAAGATTCTCCAAATTTATAGAGTTTTGATAGGCTCCGATGGATCGAGGACTTTTCCAACCAAATTCGTTGTACAAATTTCCTAGCTTCTTCATTGGTCAGAAAACACATTCTTATCTCTGATAAGAATCAGGATCCTGGGAGCCGGTTTTGAAGGTACTGAAAACAGGTTGAAGTGAAGAAGCTGTGAGGTTTCTCCCAGACTTTATGGCACCATGGAAAGAATAATGGTGGTGGAATTCCTTTTTATATTTTCCAGCTCTCTCGTTAGTCAGAAAATATATTCGGTTTTGAAAGCAAAAAGAGGTTGGAGTGAGGATAGAAAAAATAGCGAGAATGTGAACTTGTGCAATTGTTGTTCTCAAATTAAATTCCAACGCTATTTCTATGGGAATGTTCTGACAAGCTACATTCTTTAGCTCCACTAGATCAGACCTTTACATCTGTATCATAGTCCGTAGTCCATATGTAGGGTTTTATAATTCTAATTCCCTTCATATTCTGTTGACAAAAAGAAAGTACCACTTAGATAACTTCTTCCTAAGAACTACTTTGTGTTTGTGCAACAGACTCCGAAGAGAATGATTCTCAGATTCTACAATCTTCTTCAAGTCAAATATTACTCACATACATAATTCAGTAACCCTCTACCTTGTGTGGCTCTTTGGCCTAGTATTAGGTGAAAAAGAGATTAAAAATATCAACAACACTCTGCCTTCAGTAGATCTTGAGTTTTCTATTGGTTGAACATTAGTAAAATAAATCTCATTCAGTGTCTCTTAGGCCATGCATTAAGTGAACAACTACAAAAATTCAGTTCGGGGAATTAAATGTATTTCCTTGTGTTAGTCATTCAGAGTTTTACACTGGGGTATTCATTAGAAAAGAAACTGGACTATATGTGGCAGAAATATTCTAAGTATGGACGAATGGTTGACTTATAGATATGTAAGATGGATTCTGGAGAGAAAAATTATCTCGCACGAAACAGTGAACCAACTTTCGTAGCAGATGACCTAGCAATGGATTCAATATAGTCTTTTCGCTTCATGTCAGCTTAGAACGTGAGCCCAAGAAGGCGAAATGAGTCACTTTCCCGGAGGTTAGCATTAGGCATGTCATATGTATCTCCGGTTACAATGTTTAATGCTGGCACACATATCAACTAGGATACTAAATGGGAAATCATTCATCTAGGCGGATATTGATGTTTACTGGTGCGACACCAAGTGAGAAAACTGACTCATTACTTGACAAACGCTCCTGCATCTCTCTCTCTCTCTCTCTCTCTCTCTCTCTCTATATATATATATATATATATATATATATATATATATATATATATATATATATATAACTTAAATCTCAATTAAAGCAACAAATGAAGCACAATTTGAGCAAAAGAAAAATACTTGGTTCAACCCCCACTTTTAATTTAGAGGTCAAGAGTAAAATATTTTTTCAAATTGCTTAATAAACAATTCCCCCAAATTCTGAATTACATAAAATATTTAACAAAAACACAGTTAAATTAAGCTACAGCTGTACTAGTAATAACCATAATAAAAAGACAAAATGCGAGAATTTTCAAAACTAACGGACAGCAAAACATCGCTAATAGTGATATATGCAACTGTAGAATTAAAATTAGATGCAGTACTTTGCAATGCAAAAGTAATAAATACAAATGGCCAGAAAAAATATACATAGGGTGGACTGAGGGTAAGTTTCAGAAGAAGTGGTACAATCACAAGTCATCTTTTAAGCTAGAAAGCCTTATGAATTCTACTAGACTAACCAACCATGTGCTGATATTAAAGAAAAATTTTTAAAATGATTGGATTGTAAACTGGAATTTTAAAAAAAAAAGCAAAACCTTACACAATTATTGAAATATCTGGAAAATTTGTCAACAAGAAAAATTAGTAATAATAACATTCCCAACCTTTTGAATGAGAGATCGAAAATTATAACGTGTTGTATTTCTTTTGAGTTCATATGAAGTGAGATGAAAAGAAAGTATGTATATTTCAATTAACTCCCCACCCATACATTTCCAATACACTTGCTTTAATCCATCTTGCACATTTAAAAATCTATCATGCATTTGTACATTGAATGTTGCTGCGATATCTGGTCTGCTGCTCCTGCTATATATCTCCGGACTCTCAACAAAATCCAAAGAAGGGTTTCTAATGTTATTGGTCCTGACCTGGCATCTTGGCTTCAGTCACTTTCCCACCGCAATGACATGGATTCCCTGTGCCTTTTCTATAAATACTTTCAAGACAGTGACCCTTAGACAACAACACTACTAGCTCTCCTCCTTGGTGTTTCAACCGTGTGAATTTAATTATACTACTAGATTATCTAGTGTCGTCGATTTACAACAGACCTAACTAGATGTTTTATTTTAGTAGTTTCTTTTGTTGCAACTCTTACCTGTTGAACTTTCTTCCAATTCCCTACTTCCCTGCCCCTTACAATCATCAAAAATTTTAATGCAACGCCATTCGCCATCTTCTGTCTTCCTGAAACCTTTTCTATTATTGTCCTTTCTCCTCACTAATGTCTTCTCATTCTCTTCCACTCCCAGTAACCCCTTGCGTCTTAGTAGCATTATCACCATCTTCTGTCTACCTGAAACCTGTTCTTTTATTGTCCTTTCTCCTCACTAAAGTTTTCTCATTCACTTTCACTCCAAGTAACCCATTGTGTCTTAGTGGCATTATCGCCATCTTCTGTCTTCCTGAAACCTGCTCTTTTATTGTCCTTTCTCCTCACTAAAGTATTCTCATTCTCTTTAACTCAAAGTAACCCATTGTGTCTTAGTGGCATTATCGCCATCTTCTGTCTTCCTGAAACCTACTCTTTTATTGTCCTTTCTCCTCACTAAAGTATTCTCATTCTCTTTAACTCAAAGTAACCCATTGTGTCTTAGTGGCATTATCGCCATCTTCTGTCTTCCTGAAACCTGATCTTTTATTGTCCTTTCACCTAACTGAAGTCTTCGCATTCTCTTTCACTCCCAGTAATCCCTTGTGGCTTTATCAGCATCTTCGGTCTTCCTGAAACCAATAATCTATGCATATAATCCTATATAATTCTACATAATCCTATATAAAACTATAATCCTGAAACCTATAATGCATTACTCATTTGTGCATTGACTACTGCTGCCAGATCTGGTCTGGTACTCCTACTATATTTATCAAGATTCTTGACAAAATACAAAGAAGAATCTGTAATGATACTGACCTGACATCTCAACTTCAGTTACTTTCTCACCGATGGTTTTATGCTGTTTTGATGAGCCGTTTTTCTTAGTACCTCAACTGTATGAATTTAAACATGCTACTAGATTGGCAACTAGGTCTCACCGTTTTATTGTTGAACTATCTCGATGTAACCGTCACTAACAGTTTCTTTTCTCACACTCCTTACCTGTGGATATCCCTTCTGATTTCGTGCAACCTACAATCTTCAAAAAATTTAAATCCAATTGCCATTTTCTGTCCTCTTGAAACCTGTTCTTTTATTTTCCTTTCTCCACACAAAAGTCTTCTCATTCTCTTTCGCTCACAGTAACCCCTTGCGTCTTAGTGACATTATCGCCTTGCTTGGGATGAAATGATAAAAAAAAAGGATAATGTCATAGTTTGCGTGGGATCTGTTGGTGGTACGCTGGAATATGTAATGTTGTTGGTGTCTACGGTTACTACTGTTGTTTTCTTTGTTCCTTTGCCTATTTGTGGCTACTACCCTAGGCAGCCATGGCGCTAACTCTGCTATTTTCTATTTCTACGACACTCGTATCTGTAAGCTTAATTGGTCTCGATTCGTTCAAATGCTGTTTTGGTGAATAGTTATTTTTCAGTGATTCCCTTTTTTAATTCTTCAGGAAGTGCAGCTTGGAATTATTTGTACCAGAATTTTAGTATTTGGGTCATGGAATTCACAGTTTGCAGCCGACGTTCGAAGTCTTGTCTAATGTGTGTCTGTGCATTCTCTTGAATTCTGTATATTTTGCTGAAACTTTGATATTTTATAATAAACATTATTTGGGGGCGTCAAATATAAATAAATAGATAACGTTTCGCCTTCTCATACCGGTGTCTTGGTACCGTTCACGATCTGCACCACACCAATACTATTTTCTTGTATCAATCAAACTGTAAAAATGTCATATACTTCGACCCCAACATAATGAAGCAACGTTGCCATTTGTCATTTTGTATGACTCGGACACACCATAATTTTTTTATGACTCGGACACACCATAATTTTGTATAACTCGAACACACCATAATTTTACGTGATTTTCTGGCGGAGTTCTCCGGTTCTGAACCAGTAAAAGTTGGCAGCTTTAAGATTTAAAACTTTTCAAATGACTCCAATTCCATATAAAAGATTTTATCATCGAGACATTTAATGTTAGATGACACGGGGGAAAAAGCAGTAATTCTTGACTCGGGGCGTTGATAAGTTATAAAACTGATGTATTTTGCCTCCAAGAAAGCAAAATCAAAAAAGATTTGATATTAATACCTGAGTTAGAAAGTACAAGTTATTATATTTAGTTTAGAAACAGTAAACTTTTATGAAAATGGTTTGTCATTATTACTAAATAACATCCATATCTCCATTGACTTTGAACGAAGAACCATAAGTTATGCATACTTAAAAGAACTGTCAATAAAATTCAATGAATGTCTGTCAACTTTGAAGACCTTGGAAGATTTGCGACATTTTCTTGTGTTGGCACAAGACAAATATTTTTGGAGCGTATTTACATAGTTGCTGAAGATGATTTGAAGTTTGCTTTCAAGTTAAAACAGCTCGCTTGATTGATTGATTGATTGATTGATTTATAGATTAATTGGTGGATTGGTAGATTGATTGATTGTTAGATCAATGGATTAGTAGATTGATTGATTGATTGATTTATTGATTTTTGACTGACTGATAGACTGATTGATTGATTAGTAAATTGATAAGATTAATTGATAGAATGACTGATATATTGATTGATTTTTGACTGATTGATAGATAAATTGATAGAATGATTGATTGATATATTGTCTGATTGATTAATTGATTGACTTATAGATTGATTGATAAAATTATTGATTGATGTATCGATTGATTGATTAATTGATTGACTGACTGATTGATTTACATTATATTTAATCTGACTTTTCTTGTTATTTATAAAATATCCGATGTAATCAGCAAAGCATCGGTAAACACATCTCTTTTCGAATTCCAAACAAATGTTTGTAGTACAAGTAGTAATGCATTATTTTCACGCCAGATGACTCGTTGTTACCGTTAAGCATCACGTGGCAGCAAGTCTCCTCAGATCTTCTCCAACTTACTTAGTCATATAATGGGTAAATTTAGGCATATAAATACTTACTATAAAAAAAGAAAAATAGAAATGTATAAGCAGTATAATTACTGATACCCCCCTGATAAGTAGACGGACGGGTCCGTGTATAGAATTCTGGAGTCAGGATGCTGAAGATGCTGATTGACAACATCAATCAGCTAAGTGACAAACCTTTTACTTATATATATACACATATATATGTATGTGTGTGTGTTGTTCTGAATATGATGATAAACTACATCCGGCAGCAAGTCTTCTGATCGGGAGATTAGAGATTATAAGGAGCGTGGAACCACCCTTTAATTGTTGTTGTTTCCATGCCCACCGTAAATCGGGGTGATATCACCTGTTAGGGTTCCAGCTATGGGCAAATAGTTCATTTGTGTAAACCCATGATGCATTTTTCCATTATCTGGCGGTTAGTGGTGGCGTGACCTCTGTGGCTGAAAGCATGTTTCGACAAGTTTTGCGTTTTGTGAGAGGGATACACGGAAAAAAACCTGCGATCGAAGTGGCTACCAGTCATCTTGCGATAGCTTGTCACTGGAAGGTTCAAAGTGTGTTGTAGGTGTCCTACAATCCTACATCACTATAATGCACTGATGTACAGATGTCTTGTTAACTCATCTTTGATGGACAAGACGGCAGTTATCTGTGAAGATGGGGAAATCAACATATATTACGAGATCTGATCAAAAAGTATCGGGGCTGGGTCTATAAAAAAAAACTACAACAAATATCAATTTGACATTTGATCTCCTGCGAAATAGTCCTTTTTCTGAAGAAACACACTTCATCCAAGGTCGTTTCCATTCATGGAAGCGTTCCTGGAACTCCTCTTTGGGGACCAGCGAGTAGTTGCCTTGTCGCATTCTCTTGGATTTCCTCGACATCTTGAATTCTTGTTCCTTTCAAGAGGGATTTGATTTTTGAAGAGGAAAGTGTCGAAATGGGTATTGTTGGGCCTGGGTAATGTTCTTCGCCAAAAACAGCTTTACAAGCCATGGTCACTGATGAAAACTCTGTGATGTGGTCAAACGGCTACACTCTACACACTTTCCTTCCAATCTCTGCTAGAAACAACGGAAGTGAGTATGGACGTTACAAGATCAATCTGTACCAAGCGACTTCACTCTGCATACTTAAACCCCGTTACTATATCAACAGTCCCGATATTTTTTGATATACACCTCTGCCGTCGTTTTCGATGTATGAGGGTACAGCAACTAAGTTCTTAGAACCAAACAGCCAGACTACTCACATGATTTGATTATAGTTGTGAAGCCGTTTTCAAAACTTACCAAGAGCCTAATGCAAATATATGCATAGGTCTCCAAACGACCCTCTCAGGTTTTGAATTTAGAGTTGTCTTTCTAGACTAGTTGCCACCCAAGACCATAAAACCCAGTCTGTTCGATCATTTACCCATAGCTGCTGGAAGAAGAAATTCATAGCTTTCCCTATAGGTTTCAGCTGCATGTGCTCAGCATGACACACGCCAAGCAGATTCCTAGAAGATATATTCAACCCACAAACAGGGAAATTCTCTTTCTATGTTAGAAACCCAGAACACCTATTGAAACTGATCCAAGAGGGTTTCATTCACAATAATCAGATGGCAAGCTTGAATGTGGTAAGCCTCTTCACCAGAGTTCCTGCAGATAAGGCCCTAACAGTGGTTCGAAACCAATTGGAAGCAAACGCCTCTCCGGAAGAACTGACAATCTAATGGAAATGTTGACGTATTGTATACAAATAACATTTTTCAACTAGTGTCTGACATATACCTACAGAAAGAAGCATTGGTTATAACCATTGTAACTAGCGAAGGGAATAAATTCAGAAATAGCACCATTAAATCCAAGAATATGGCTGTGATATATAGATGACACATTCATACCCCGGCCGCACCAGGAAACTATATAAATACTCCAGGAGTATATGAACATAGTAAGACGTTCGATCCAGGTCACAATGGAAAAAGAAAATACTAATCAGCTAGACTTCCTGGATGTACTAATAACTGGCACAGACAATGGGTTCAAAACATCCGTATATCATCGTACAATACCGCAACCTCAATTCCCACCATCCATAGTGTGAAGAAAGGGATCATTCAATGCCTAAAAAATGGATAAAAATCATTAGTGGCGACCCAGACACATACCACCAAGAAAAGAGCAGCATCAAACTCACCATTCAGAATAACAACTAACCGTTTACAAGTGGAAATAGAATGAACAAAGAGGAAGACTAGTTCGGTCTACCTGATGTTAAATTGGTTATCAGGAAAGAATTCAAAAGATATGCGACGATCCATACCAACATAAGGACAATATTCAGAAGTTGTTCCACTCTACAGAGAAATTTCTACCTAGTAAAACCTAACACGGGGGAGAATATGACAAAGAATTGCTTTACAGACCCAGAATAGAATGTTGCCGCAATATCTGGGCTAGCACTTTTCAATCCTCACTGTCAAGAGCAATTATGTGGCCTTGTAGGTGATTAATTATTTTCCACTTTCAATACTCCATCGCTATTTCCAAGAAAAATGTTTTGATGAGGTACATTCCTTAGTTCTACAAGTTCGGACCTTTCGTCTAGGGTCAACCTATTTATCCTACATACTTTCGTATACAGGCCTTACTTTCTCCTATCTCTTTGATTACACCCATACAATAATCCCACTCGGTAAGCCTCTACCTTGGGTGGCTCCTATACTTTCTACTGGGTTAACAAAGTAATATAATCAAATGGGTAAATATAGGTAAATGCACGAGGAAGCTTTCGTATACAAATACATACACACACTTATATATATATATATATATATATATATATATATATATATATATGTGTGTGTGTGTGTGTGTGTGTGTGTGTGTGTGTGTGTGTGTGTGTGTGCATACATATAAATACGATCCAATTCATCAGACCTACAAATTCAAAAAAGCTTTTTGAATTTGTAGGTCTGATGAATTGGATCGTATTTACGATTCCAATGAAATAAATTATGATCATGGAATATTAGTGTTTAAGCCTTTTTATTATATCCTTACACTGTCCTGGACATTGAGTTCTACCTGGATTCTATCCTCTTGGAATTTTTTATTCAAAAAATATACATGTATGTGTATGCACCTTTGTATTTTGCATATGTATGTGTATTTTAATCACTAATATTATCTATATATATATATGTGTGTGTGTGTGTGTGTGTGCGTGTGTTTGTGCGTGTGTGTGTTTCAATTCGTAGCACTCTCTCTATTTGTCATGGTCCTTCTTTATTTGTCATAGTCGCTATTTGTAATGGTCTTTCTTTTTCTTTCATTAATAAACTTCATTTCTACACCATTTTATATGTTATGGCATGTGTAGTTATGTATCTGCTTAGTTTATATTTGCATATATATATATATATATATATATATATATATATATATATATATATATATATATATATATATGTTCGTCCATGCGATTCTGTATGCCTTGTTTATGGCTGTGTGTGTGTGTGTGTGTGTGTGTGTGTGTGTGTGTGTGTGTGTGTGTGTGTGTGTGTGTGTGTGTGTGTGTGTGTGTATTTACATCAGTCTGGCCTGCTATATTTGAGAGCTAATATATGTATGTAACAGGTGTCATACACTTTGAAATTCGTACAGCATAACACCGTGAGTCATGACTGTTTCTTTTGATTACCGTCCGTGTTTATGTTGGACAAAATGGGTCACAGCAGACAACAGCTTTTTTCTTTCTTTCTTTCTTTCTTTCTTTCTTATAACATTTTGTTTTCTTTTTTCCTTCTTTCTTATAACTTCTTATGCTTTCTTTTTTCCTTTTTTCTTTCTTGCTTGCTTGTTTTCTTATGCTTTCTAGAACTTCTTATACCTTCTATATTTCTTTCTTATTCCTTCTATAACGTCTTCTTTCTTTCTGGCTTACTTCCTATAATTTATTTGATAATGTTTTATGTTTAATAACTTTTTCTTTCTTTCTCATTCTTTCTATAACACATTCTTTTTTTTTCTTATGCTATTCTATATCTTCGCTTTCTTTCTCATGTCTTCTATAATGCTTTCTTTTTGTTTTGTTTGTTTGCCTTTCTATATCTTTTCTTTCCTTCTCATGCTTTCTATAACGCCAACTTTTTTTCTTTTTTTTCAATCTTTCTGTTGCCTTCCTTTCTTTCTTTTGCTTTCTTTTGCTTTCTTTTGCTTTCTTTTGCTTTCTTATTTCTTTCTTTATTTATTTCTTATCCCTTTCTATATCTTTTCTTTCTTCCTTTCTCGTGCTTTCTGTAACGCTTTTTTCTTTCTTTTTTCTTTTTTATGCTTTTCTATATCTTTTTCTTTCTTTCTTTCTTTCTTTTCTTATATTATCTATAACTCAAGAGAGTTTCAAGAAAATATTTCTTTCTTTTTACCTCGTTTTTCTTTTGTTTTTGTTTTTTGTTTTTTTTCCTTCTATTTTGTACAATGTTTCTTGCATTTATTACTTCTTGCGACCCTGGGTTTTTTTATTATTGTTTTTTTTAACATGCTAACATATACATAGCTAAGTTGTTTGGATGCACCACGAACCTAATCTACCACAAAGAAATTTAAATGAAACACTATACGACAAATATTGTGTAACTGATTAAAATCTTCACTATGAATCAATGCTTAGCAACGTATTTCTCACTCAATAAATACTATAATTATTAAAATCCTTAGTGGGTGTATCTTGCATATACCAGATTAATCTAAACTCAGAAACTATTTTACTGCCTGGGGGCTTACGGCCATAACACGTTGAAACACCGGTTCCCATACGATCACCAAAGTTAGCAACGTCGAACTTGGTCAGTGCCTAGATGCGCGATCGCTTCAAAATAACAACTTCTGCAAGCTTGGAAGCGTGAGTGGTTTAATGCATAATGGTTCGGAATTGGAAGTTAGAGAGCCGAGTTCCAATTCCAACTGGGTTCTTTATACTGACTTACGTGCAAATACCACTTGGAAAGATATGAATCCACCTCTACTTGCCCCAGCTATGGGTTAATTAGTAGGACTTGTAGCAATAAATCCTTATTATCTCAAAATCAAAATTCTTACAATCTGAAAATATTTTCTGGCTTTAAATAACCTGTAAAATAAACATTAAGCCATAAAAAACAAATAAATCATTTACTGCCTGGCTACATACTTAGCAATCTAATTTCAGAGACACTAAAGTACTGGGTTCAATTCCCACTAGGTGCTTTCATGCTTGTATGTTTGCAAAAGAGCAATCTAAAATTTAGCATATATTTTAATGCCTTGAGACGAATCAATAGTTTGCAAATACGTTTCACAAACAATGCGTGGGAAATTCAAACCTATGCTTCATGCTACTATTTCTGTGTCTGGGTAATCTAAATTCAGTATATTTTTAATACCTTAATATGAAGAAATTTTTCTTCACTTATGACTTATAATCCACTGTTAAATTCCGATTTTCACTTGGAATAACGGGGAGCAGTGAAAATGGTTCAATTCTCTCTATGCAGCATGGCAGATTTCAGCCAACTGATTGAACTTGGTGCTCGTCTGAATATTTGACGTGGAAGTAACGAGAGGGTAGTGACAGTCTCACGATGTTAGGTCTATAAGAAGGGGTTGCAGGTCGGAAAATAAGTCTTCCCCGCAATGCGGCGCAAACGATTTTAAACTCTTTCTAGGCTGGAAAATGAGGATTGGTCAGCTCCTGGCCACTTATAGTAGCAATACACACTTTTTGATCTGATTGACTCTTGTAATTATAAAACGTACAAGAAGGAGTCAAGTGCTTTTTGGACGAAGTAGAACAAGTAGCTGACAATTTTGCTAGCATCTTTAACAGTGGATTATATACATGAGTTCTACTTGAGGTGTAGAATAAACTTGAATCCGAATAGACATTAAAAGCAAGGAAAAGCAGTTCATCGTAACTTGAGGAAACTGGTTGGTGAAGATAAAATAATACTTGGTTCTTGAGGTATTGAAAGTTACAACTATTTAGATTATTCGGACTATTGTCCTCATCTTTGTCGCCATATTTATTACAACGTTTCGTCCCTTCAGTATCTGTCTATATTTCTGAGATGAAGTATTATGTACACTATTTACATTATTCGGACTATTATTCTCATCTTTGTCGCCATATTTATTACAATGTTCCGACATTTCAGTATCTGTCTATATTTCTGAGATGAGGTATTATGTACACTATTTACATTATTTGGACTATTGTCCTCATCTTTATCGCCATGTTTATTACAATGTTTCGGCCTTTCAGTATCTGTCTATATTTCTGAGATGACGTATTATGTACACTATTTACATCATTCGGACTATTGTCCTCATCTTTGTCGCCATATTTATCACAATGTTTCGGCCTTTCAGTATCTGGCTATATTTCTGAGATGAGGTATTATTATGTACACTATTTACATTATTCGGACTATTGTCCTCATCTTTGTTGCCATATTTATTACAACGTTTCAGCACTTCAGTATCTGTCTATATTTCTGTGATGAGGTATTATGTACACTATTTACATTATTCGGACTTTTGTCATATATGACACCATATTTATTACGTTTCGGCCCTTCAGTATCTGTCTATATTTCTGAGATGGGGTATTATGTACACTATTTACATTATTTGGACTATTGTCCTCATCTATATCGCCATATTTATTACAATGTTTCGGCCTTTCAGTATCTGTCTATATTTCTGAGATGAGGTATTATGTACACTATTTACATCATTCGGACTATTGTCCTCATCTTTGTCGCCATATTTATCACAATGTTTCGGCCTTTCAGTATCTGTCTATATTTCTGAGATGAGGTATTATGTAACTATTTACATTATTCGGACTATTGTCCTTATCGTTGTCGCCATATTTATTACAATATTTCCGCCTTTTAGTATCTGTCTATATTTCTGAGATGAGGTATTATGTACACTATTTATATTATTCGGACTATTGTCCTCATCTTTGTCGCCATATTTATTACAACGTTTCGGCCCTTCAGTATCTGTCTATATTTCTGAGATGAGGTATTATGTACACTATTTACATTATTTGGACTATTGTCCTCATATTTATCGCCATATTTATTACAACGTTTCGTCCCTTCAGTATCTGTCTATATTTCTGAGATGAGGTATTATGTAACTATTTACATTATTCGGACTATTGTCCTTATCGTTGTCGCCATATTTATTACAATATTTCGGCCTTTCAGTATCTGTCTATATTTCTGAGATGAGGTATTATGTACACTATTTACATTATTCGGTCTATTGTCCTCATATTTATCGCCATATTTATTACAACGTTTCGTCCCTTCAGTATCTGTCTATATTTCTGAGTTGAGGTATTATGTACACTATTTACATTATTCGGACTATTGTCCTCATCTTTATCGCCATCTTTATTACAACGTTTCGTCCCTTCAGTATCTGTCTATATTTCTGAGTTGAGGTATTATGTACACTATTTACATTATTCGGACTATTGTCCTCATCTTTATCGCCATCTTTATTACAACGTTTCGTCCCTTCAGTATCTGTCTATATTTCTGAGATGAGGTATTATGTACACTATTTACATTATTTGGACTATTGTCCCCATCTTTGTTGCCATATTTATTACAACGTTTCGGTCGTTCAATATCTGTCTATATTTCTGAGATGAGGTATTATGTAACTATTTACATTATTCGGACTATTGTCCTCATCATTGTCGCCATATATATTACAATGTTTCGGCCTTTCAGTATCTGTCTATATTTCTGAGATTTGGTATTATGCACACTATTTACATTATTCGGAGTATTGTCCTCATCTTTGTAGGCATATTTATTACAACGTTTCGTCGCTTCAGTATCTGTCTATATTTCTGAGTTGAGGTATTATGTACACTATTTACATTATTCGGACTATTGTCCTCATCTTTGTCGCCATATTTATTACAATGTTTCGGTCTTTCAGTATCTGTCTATATTTCTGAGATGAGGTATTATGTACACTATTTACATTATTCGGACTATTGTCCTCATCTTTGTAGCCATATTTATTACAACGTTTCGTCCCTTCAGTATCTGTCTATATTTCTGAGATGAGGTATTATGTAACTATTTACATTATTCGGACTATTGTCCTTATCGTTGTCGCCATATTTATTACAATATTTCGGCCTTTCAGTATCTGTCTATATTTCTGAGATGAGGTATTATGTACACTATTTACATTATTCGGTCTATTGTCCTCATATTTATCGCCATATTTATTACAACGTTTCGTCCCTTCAGTATCTGTCTATATTTCTGAGTTGAGGTATTATGTACACTATTTACATTATTCGGACTATTGTCCTCATCTTTATCGCCATCTTTATTACAACGTTTCGTCCCTTCAGTATCTGTCTATATTTCTGAGTTGAGGTATTATGTACACTATTTACATTATTCGGACTATTGTCCTCATCTTTATCGCCATCTTTATTACAACGTTTCGTCCCTTCAGTATCTGTCTATATTTCTGAGATGAGGTATTATGTACACTATTTACATTATTTGGACTATTGTCCCCATCTTTGTTGCCATATTTATTACAACGTTTCGGTCGTTCAATATCTGTCTATATTTCTGAGATGAGGTATTATGTAACTATTTACATTATTCGGACTATTGTCCTCATCATTGTCGCCATATATATTACAATGTTTCGGCCTTTCAGTATCTGTCTATATTTCTGAGATTTGGTATTATGCACACTATTTACATTATTCGGAGTATTGTCCTCATCTTTGTAGGCATATTTATTACAACGTTTCGTCGCTTCAGTATCTGTCTATATTTCTGAGTTGAGGTATTATGTACACTATTTACATTATTCGGACTATTGTCCTCATCTTTGTCGCCATATTTATTACAATGTTTCGGTCTTTCAGTATCTGTCTATATTTCTGAGATGAGGTATTATGTACACTATTTACATTATTCGGACTATTGTCCTCATCTTTGTAGCCATATTTATTACAACGTTTCGTCCCTTCAGTATCTGTCTATATTTCTGAGATGATGTATTATGTACACTATTTACATCATTCGGACTATTGTCCTCATCTTTGTAGCCATATTTATTACAACGTTTCGTCCCTTCAGTATCTGTCTATATATCTGAGATGAGGTATTATGTACACTATTTACATTATTCGGACTATTGTCCTCATCTTTGTTGCCATATTTATTACAACGTTTCGGTCGTTCAATATCTGTCTATATTTCTGAGATGACGTATTATGTAACTATTTACATTATTCGGACTATTGTCCTCATCATTGTCGCCATATATATTACAATGTTTCGACCTTTCAGTATCTGTCTATATTTCTGAAATTTGGTATTATGTACACTATTTACATTATTCGGACTATTGTCCTCATCTTTGTAGGCATATTTATTACAACCTTTCGTCCCTTCAGTATCTGTCTATATTTCTGAGATGATGTATTATGTACACTATTTACATTATTCGGACTATTGTCTTCATCTTTGTTGCCATATTTATTACAATGTTTCGGTCCTTCAGTATTTGTCTATATTTCTGAGATGATGTATTATGCACACTATTTACATTATTCGGACTATTGTCCTCATCTTTGTAGCCATATTTATTACAACGTTTCGTCCCTTCAGTATCTGTCTATATTTCTGAGATGATGTATTATGTACACTATTTACATTATTCGGACTATTGTCTTCATCTTTGTTGCCACATTAATTACAATGTTTCGGTCCTTCAGTATCTGTCTATATTTCTGAGATGATGTATTATGTACACTATTTACATTATTCGGACTATTGTCCTCATCTTTGTTGCCATATTTATTACAATGTTTCGGCCTTTCGGTATCTGTCTATATTTCTGAGATGAGGTATTATGTACACTATTTACATTATTCGGACTATTGTCCTCATCTTTGTTGCCATATTTATCCCTACGTTTCGGCCGTTGTACGCTACCGCCTTCTTCAGGACACATGGCATAATGGATAAAGGTGTTGGTTAGATCCAGTGACAGTGTGAGTTCATACCTGGTTAATGCAGTCGAGAACTTGGAGAGGTGAATTAACAGGAGATAACTAATAACTGACATCCATTAGACATGGCACATGGAACTAGAACAGTCTCACCCGTTTCATTTCGACATTCCAACCACCTGGAGAAGGCCAGAGCGTACAACGACCGAAACGTTGTGATAAATATGGCAACAAATATGAGGGCAATAGTCCAAATAATGTAAATAGTGTACATAATAATACCTCATCTCAGAAATATAGACAGATACTGTGCAACACACTTGTTTATTATAAAAACGAAATTAAACCGTACAATACCCAGAAATTCATACACAGATGCTCTCAAGGAAATATGACATCGAGGTTAAAGACATTAGTTAGACCCAGTGACAGGACCCAAAGAGTGTGAGTTCAATACCTGGTTAAGGCAGTAGAGAGCTGGGGGAATTAAGCAGGAGATAACTAATATCCATTACACATGGCACGTGGAACTAGAACTGTCTACCCCAGTGAGCGAAATAAAGGGCTCAGTTCGACAGTCCAAACACCTGAAGAAGGCTGGAGCGTACAACGGCCGAAACGTTATGATAAATATGGCGACAGACATGAGGACAATAGTCCGAACAATGTAAATAGTGTACATAATACCTCATCTCAGAAATATAGACAGATACTGAAAGGCCGAAACGTTGTAATAAATATAGAAACAAAGATGAGGAGAATAGTCCGAATAATGTAAATAGTGTACATAATACCTCATATCAGAAATATAGACAGACACTGAAGGGCCGAAACGTTGTAATAAATATAGCGACAAAGATGAGAACAATAGTCCGAACAATGTAAATAGTGTACATAATACCTCATCTCAGAAATATAGACAGATACTGAAGGGACGAAACGTTGTAATAAAGATGGCGATAAAGATGAGGACAATAGTCCGAATAATGTAAATAGTGTACATAAAACCTCATCTCAAAAATATAGACAGATACTGAAGGGCCGAAACGTTGTAATAAATATGGCGACAAAGATGAGACAATAGTCCGTATAATGTAAATAGTGTACATAATACCTCATATCAGAAATATAGACAGACACTGAAGGGCCGAAACGTTGTAATAAATATAGCGACAAAGATGAGGACAATAGTCCGAACAATGTAAATAGTGTACATAATACCTCATCTCAGAAATATAGACAGATACTGAAGGGCCGAAACATTGTAATAAATATGGCGACAAAGATGAGGACAATAGTCCGAATAATGTAAATAGTGTACATAATACCTCATCTCTGAAATATAGACAAATGCTGAAGGGACGAAATGTTGTAATAAATATGGCGACAAAGATGAGGACAATAGTCCGAATAATGTAAATAGTGTACATAATACCTCATCTCAGAAATATAGACAGAAAGGGCCGAAATGTTGTAATAAATATGGCGACAAAGATGAGGACAATAGTCCGAATAATGTAAATAGTGTACATAATACCTCATCTCAGAAATATAGACAGATACTGAAAGGTCGAAACGTTGTAATAAATATGGCGACAAAGATGAGGACAATAGTCCGAATAATGTAAATAGTGTACATAATACTTCATCTCAGAAATATAGACAGATACTGAAGGGCCGAAACATTGTAATAAATATGCCTACAAAGATGAGGACAATAGTCCGAATAATGTAAATAGTGTACATAATACCTCATCTCAGAAATATAGACAGATACTGAAGGGACGAAACGTTGTAATAAATATGGCGATAAAGATGAGGACAATAGTCCGAATATTGTAAATAGTTTACATAATACCTCATCTCAGAATATATAGACAGATACTGAAAGTTACAATCCGTTTCCCCCCACCCCCAAATGAGTATTAAATCTAGACCAGAGGAGAGATTAGTTGCCAGGTTCTTATTTTGGTTTTGAAGCTATTCCCATACTATATGGTATTTGTATTTGTATATATATTTACTAAGAATCTGCTAATATTCTTAGTCCGATAGTTAATAAAAAGCAGAAAAGAAAGAGCTTTATGGGATTGATCTCATGGGCTTCAAAAGACTGGACATCCGCAAAGATTTGTCTGGACTTACCCAATATAAAGGAATTAATAATTGCGTAGACTTTTCCAGACATGCCATTGCTAGAGATCATGTATAGCAACCCTCTATGCCACAGCTTGTTGAAAGCCTTCGAGATATCTATAATTGATTGTCTCTAACGACAGTTACATAGAGGAGCAAAGGCCATACTGTTTGTCGCTCTGAGAGTTGCTGATATCACTATGGTTACTGATGGAGTGATATTGCGACGAGGATAAGTGTTCAACGGCAACTTTGAAAACAGGGAATATACATAAAACTTGCACAGACTTGAGAAATTATACAAATTTGCAAAGATTTTAGTTGGTTCGGTGATTATGTTTTCTAGACCAGTATCCTTAGTAATTTCCAGAGTTTTGAAGAGTCTAGAAACTTCCCGAGTTTAGTTTCTTAGAACAGAAACCCTGTGTTCCGTGAGAGTGGAGAAGTCAGCTAGGAAGAGTCCAGGTTGTTTAATGTGGAATTTGAGGCAAAGTTTATACCAAACAATTTTACCTTGTCCGGCGAAAATGTGATAAGGTTTAGGGCATTAATTAATGACGAGTTATTTCTACACAGTGACACACAAAAAAAGAGAAATGAAGAAAAAAAATAACTAACATATAAAAAAAATAACTATATATTTTGCTATATCAATGAACTAAAAAATTTAACTAATATAAATATTTTAATCATTTGTTGTTCCAGGATACTCCAGTTATCATATTTTCAGCGCGAGGTGATTGTTCGCTGAAAGAAAGAACATCCCACTTGGGAACTGAAAAAATACCAAGAAATTTTTTAATTTTTTTCTTTAATTTGAACATCACATCTAATATTTGTGTTTTTGTTCTGTTTTAAGCGACTATATTTATATCCTTACCTTTTGTTCCAAAAATTTGAAACTGCACCAATTTTTCTGTTTGCTTTTTTTTGTTTGTTTGTTTTTTGGGTTTTTTTTGTTTTTTTTTTTGTTTGTTTTTTGTGAGACACCCTGTTGCTTGCTTTTCTCTAGAATCGAAAAAGAAGTCTTTCAATTTTCAATTTTGTCTTAGACTTTGGCTTTAATAGCTGATCTTAGCATTTTCTATAATGTTTCACCTGTTAGCAATTTTTAGAATACTTTTTGGAACGATTGCGGACATTTTTGAATGGGGTAAGTCTTACTATATCATTCTTGTGATAAAGATCGATGTGATGGTTACACTAAACAGCAGCACATGTACCAAGTTTGACTGTTCGACTTATGCTGATATTTCTTATAAGGACGTAAAACTCCCGATATCTGAAAGAATTGATTCAGAAATGATGGAGTTTTTTTTGTTTTTTTTTAAGCATTTCACCCCAAGCAAGGCGGGAAGCCACTAGGACGCAAGGGGTTACAGAAAATTTAGAACAAGGTCAGATAGGAGTGATAGAAGAAAGGATGAGGGTAGTGAATAGATCAAGGCAACTGGAGATGTCGATTGACATTTACACTTGAATAGCTGGAGATTATAGCTCACAGGGAAACAGTAATAGGGAAGGGAGTTCCACAGGCGAGAGGTGCGAGACATGAAGCTATTAGAGTAGAAGAGACGGCTACATTTAGGAGTTTCGACAGTGAAGGGGTGAGAGCGGGATGCCAGCCTAGTATGGCACTTCAACTCATGACGTCTGGGAACCAGCGAATACAGCTCCCCGGAGCAATTTCCAAGTATTTGTAGAACAGACAGAGGGAGGCGACGGCGCGTCTGTGAGAAAGTGACTGTAGACGAGACGCCAGGGCAGGGCCAATTACATTGCATATCCGCCTCTGGAGCCTATCAAGAACCCCGAGGCAAACAGAAGGGGCACCAGACCATATATGGCAGCAATACTCCATGCAAGGGCGAATTGTTGTTTTGTAGATCTGGAGGATCGACTCCGGGGAGAAAAACTTCCTGGCGCGACTCAGGGAGCCAACTTTCCTTGCAGTGGACGAGGCAATTGACTCAATGTATTTATTCCATCTCAGGTCAGCAGTCAACGTGAGACCGAGAAGCTGCAGAGAGTTGCTCTCGAGAAGTTGAGCGTCAGACATTCTAATGGAGGGAAGGGAAGGACCTCTGTGGTGATTAATAGAGAGCAGTTTTGTCTTAGAAGCGTTGAAGTTGACCAGCACAATTCGTGCCCCAGTTCACAATCGATTGGAGGTCCTTTTCGAGACTCATGGCCAGGCGAGTTTTGTCAGCGAGACTAGATTTGTTTTTGAGGCAGGAATAAATTGTGGTGTCATCCGCGTATATGCCAACTTGGGAAGTAATTGCGTCAGTAATTATGTAGATAAGGAATAGAGTGGGGCCTAGGATGGAGCCTTGAGGAACACCTGCGTTCGTGGGATAGGAACTGGAGGAGAATCCATTGAGAACGACCTTTAATTTACGGTTTGACAGGAATGATCGTATTAGGTTATATAATCGACCCGTAATGCCATAACCCTGGAGCTTGCGAAGAAGTCTGAAGAATGCTGAGAGAGTAGCATCAGCAATATAATATCTGAAATTCTTCCAGTCGCCTTTGGAGTATCAAAAAGTTTTCCTATGAAATGAGACATTATAGATTGCCTTTGACTTTTTTTTTAATTAATTCACTCAAAGAAAGGCGATAATGCCACTAAGATGCAAGGGCCTATTGGGAGTAAAAGAGAATGAAAAAGACTTTAGAAAAAAACAGAAACCCAATCCTAAAAAAGAAAACAATGGATAAACCGCTAATCCCGCTCAAAAGACAAAGGAGGAATTTGAGCAGGGTGAAAGGCGAACCTGGCGATTTGAGGAAAAAATAAAATAATAACGAGTGAATAAAATTTCAGAGTTTAGGTGGAGATGTTAGAAGTATAGACTTGAAGTAGACTTTAGAAGGAACCAGAAACTTAATCATAGACAGGAAACATAGGATAAACCTCTACCCCAGTTTAAAAAAACAAAACAAAACAAAAAACACGAAGACCACTTGTCATCATTCTCAGTACAGACCAGTGTGTGTTCTAAAGGACCACAGATGGATAACGATATGAACGAACATCTACCAAGACAGGCGTCGAAGAAGATTTGCTTGGTAACTTACTATATGGGGGAAAAGAATAGGTTCATCCACGATCTGTGTCAGATAGTATGCAATGGAAAATGGTGAACATTGAAATCGCAGCGCATTTTAATACTGGCTGAGGGGATTATCAGACAGGATAACATTAATCTTCTCAGTTATTCGGTCAACCGTCATAACTCTATCACTCTGAGGTGGATAGATAGTAAAGATAAATTACGTATTATGAACAATAGCCATACGAAAGAACAGAACTAAGAGCGCCAGTGTCTTCTTAAGTGTGATTCTCTGCTACATAGAAACCCCATCCGTCGTACAGGCCGCAACACCATGTCCATGACGATTTAGAGGGTCTTGTTTTGGTGATTAGAGACGTATTAGGTTGTTGCAAAAATAATGTCGTTTTCTCACATAGTTACATATGTGAGAAAACGACCTTATTTTTGCACCAACCTAATAGTTAAGGATTGCGAATCTTTACAGAGACTTAAAGTTACTTTTGGAAAGGACCATGAATTCAGGTTTGACAACTTGAAAACAAAGTTCAGCTTCTGGAAAGCTGTAGCCTAGATTCATTATATTCGTGGATGAACAAAAGAGATCTACTTTTGTTTTGGAAGGACAGGATTTAATCTGTTTGCTTCAGGTACTCACATGGTTTAGTGTAAGTTGAAGAATCGTGTTAGTAGAAGTGTATCCACAAGTAGCATATGCAATCAAGCTAGATAAGTTGTCGAAAAATATGGCTGTAACTGTAAATTTCATCATGGCGTCGAGCAGCATCACCTGAAACTATTATATGGTCCAAATCTCATTTACAAAGGACATTACAGTATTCCTTATACTGTACACATGCTGATAGGATATCCGCCTTAGAAGTTAGGGTTAGGGTTCAGATCTCTATACTATCAGATGGATAGTGTAATCCCTGGAAACTGCTAATATCTTTAACCATTCATTCATTTCGCGCGACCGCTGAGGTCACCATTCCCTTCCATCTCACACTTGTGGTTCATGGTGATATTTAAGGGAGAATAGTGCAATTGCTTACTGATTCCTTTTGCATTGTGGATATTAAGGTTAGCAACGTTTCTCCTCCCTTGAATTCAAATTTTTCTTCTTCTGCACTGTCATATGGAGTAGATGCGCTGCACAGACTACATACCAACCTTTCATCCGTACCGACAAGATCAAAAGGAATACAGGTCTTTATATTTGAGGACAGTTTGGCTGCAGGAAAATTTGTCAGTATTGACAACCAACCATCTTCAGGACTCCACTCCGGGTTTTCTGTCAGGATTTACTTCCATAGCCTTTTCCGTGTTTTGGAGAAAGGGGGAAAGTGGGACATTTAAAGGCTGCACGAAGATGATATAATATGTAACCTATCACAATTATCCGGTCTTCTTCAGGTGATATACACTGTAACTTCGAACCGAATAATTTAATTTGATGAAATTTCGAAAATTCATTTTTGCAGAGGCTAAATTTTATATTAGTTTTATAGATTGGAGGATTTAAACCATCATCAAATTTTATATTAGTTGTTAGATTCAGTCAGTATGCCATGGATGATAAATGCTTAGGCAAACATGTATCTTTCGATACATGACTGACGAGGCATATTTTTCCCCGCAATAGGTTGCCATTTCTTTCTGCGGCATACCTATTGCCATCCAAGGCTACAGAACACGGTCTGTCCTGCTATTTACCCATCTGGAGTGAGAAGAGGATTCATACCATTCCCAAGGGTATTAGCACGTAAGTGAATGTAATGAACTTGACTGGAATTCGAACTCGTCACACCGATTCCTCAATCTAAGCCGCTATTTAGGAATATTATTTATCAATAAAAGATGACAGAAAATGCAACAATGCTTACCTCCCTTGACTGATGTCAATCAGTTATGTGGTATGTGTTATATACGCTTAGGCGATCATGTATCTTTTGATACATGACTGACGAGGCAGATTTTTTCCCACAGTAGGTTGCCATTTCTTTCTGCAGTAGACCAGTTGCCATCCAAGGCTATAGAACCTGATCTGTCCTGCTATTTACCCATAGCAGTGGGGGAAGAAGAAAAGTATTCATACCTTTCCCAAGAGTAAGTGAATGTAATGGACTTGACTGGAATTCGAACTCGGTTCTCCGATTCCTCAATCCAAGCCGCTATTTAGGAATATTATTTTTAAATAAAAGATAACATAAAATGGCAACATTGCTTACCTCCCTTGACTGATGTCAATCAGTTATGTGACATCCGTGATACACGCATAGGCGATCATGTATCTTTCGATACATGACTGACGAGGCAGATTTTTTTTCCACAGTATGTTGCCATTTCATTCTGCAATAGACCAGTTGCCATCCAAAGCTATAGAACCCGGTCTGTCTTGCTATTTATCCATAGCTGGGGGGGGCAAGAAGAGGATTCATCGAACTTGGTTTTCGGATTCCTCAATCCGAGCCGCTATCCATTACTCCACCGTGCCTCCATTAGATTGGAGGATTTAAACCTCATTTTTTTAACTAGACCCCCAGTTACAAAAAATCTGCACTGAATCGTAAAATTTAAAAAATGCAATAAAACTAAGACATTATTAAATTAGAAAAGCTTTTTTTATAGCTTTTATGAAGAAGATATATTATGGACACTACAGTCGTAAGAAAAAAAACATTTTTCAATGAATAATGAATTTTTGCAAGTATTGTTTTCCTTTTTAAAAATTTTAATTAGAATATTTTATGAAGTTTTAAATATTTTAAATTTCAGCATTACTTCGTCCCGGTTAGGCGATATTGTTATTAATTAAAATCTATATTTACTAATAATAAATGAAGAAAATTACAATTCAGTGAACCCCAGTACAAAAAATATAAATTTTTAAAAAGAATTTTAAATTTTTGTCTGTGTATAAATGTTACCATTTTTGTAAATACGGATGTCTATACATGATATTATCAGAAAATAAGTGGTGTTAACTATAGTAAACTTAAAATTTATTGATAATTTTCTGAAATTTCTTCAACAAGGTCTTTGTAAGTAAGACTATAAATCCAAAATACCTAAAATTCAATAAAATATTAGGTTACTGATTTTTTAAGATTAACGATTATTTCATAAAACAACTAATTCAGAAATTTGAAAAAGTTTATAAAATTATATAAGAAAGGCGTTTATGTTATATTCGTCAAATAATTGTTACAGTTATTATTAATAATTGTCAACGCCTCATAAAAACACCC
>OZ010616.1:52581845-52664345 GCA_963932145.1 Acanthosepion lycidas
CATGAATCATTCATACAAAAAACAAATATATAGGTTAATGATTTAAATGGCGAGAATACATCGTCGCAAACAATATAAATAAGATACACCAACCCCAAACCTGTATATGAATGATATGATCCCTGTTTATAAATTCTAGTTGCATAAGGTCTTTTTAATTTTTTACAAGCTTTCGTCTGTTCCTACAGACATCCTCAGGTATGGAAATAGATTTTGTTCTTGTTTTTACTTCTCGGTAATAAGAGGACAACGAAAATAGAGATGTAATCCGAAAAAATGCTATGAGAAATGTGTTATTGTTTTGGAACGTGCGGTCGCAACGCTGAGTTTGAATTTAAATTTTAAGGTTGTGCGTTTTTGTACAAATATAGCAATAAGAGAATTCTTTTTTACTGGTAGATTTTCCGTCAATATGGCATGAACTATATTGTTCAATAATTACAGGAATGTCACACTTATTATCCGAAAGTTGCACGTTGGATCAGTTATTTTAATTTCGATTAAAGGTGCAATTATAATTTATAAATTCATGAATCATTCATACAATATATATATTATGATATTTTTTATGTTTATACGTTCTTTTTATTACTGATTACTTATTTGTTGATTATCATTACATTTACTTGTGTTTATGTGTGCATTTGTAGTTAACTTGTTTATTTTCTTAATTCCAAATTTGTTAAGAATTTTACCTAATAGAGCCTTATGTCAAACATAATATGGCTTTCACTTCAAGAGCAACTGCTGGGGGTGTTAACACTTATTGCTGAAAGGATGTAAAGTTTTGATAAGAAGGGTGAAAATAGGACTATTGCTTTAAATCTCTAAGTCATTTGACATGCTGCTGTTCTTCACAAGCCGAAAGGTTATGGTCTTTCTGACCAAATATTTTTATCAGTTTCAATCTTTCGTATGAAATCAAGAAATCAAAGTCATTTTGAATGGCTATGTGATCTTTTTACATTAAAATGCAGGTGTAGCCCAGAAATGTGTCCTCAAACTTTGTCCCTGTTTTCATTTATTTATCTATTTTAAATCAAAAACCTTCCCAGTGTAGTCAGTTCACAGATTAGTATCTATGATGATGGCAATTGTTTATTCCAATCTTAGTGGTAAGTCAGATAGGTTCAGTACAGCCAAATTGGCTTGGTTGAGGTTTATGGCATATCAACCTCAATTGGTTATTTAATGCCAACAATTTTTATTGCTGGTAATATTTTTCTTCAAAAAAATATTTCCAGCAATATCCTTCCTTTTAAAATCAATTGCAATCAATATTTTTCCAAAAAATGTACTGCTGGTAACTGCTTTTCAAGAATGCACTGCTGTAATGTTTTTCCAAAAACATTGTTGGAAATTTTCTTTTACAAAACTCTATTGCTTATAATAGGATTTTTCCTTCAAAATTGAAATCGAAATTATATTATTATCTCCGATAATTTTTCTTTCAAAACTATATTGCTGGTAATAACTCTTTCTTCAAAAACATACTGCCGGATAATAACTTTCCTTCAAAAATGCATTGCTGGTAATAATTTTTGCTCAACAATGAATAGCTGGTAATAATTTTTCCTTTATATAACCAAAAATTTATTGTTGGAAATTTTTTTTTCCCAAACTAGGTTACGAAACCAAGTAAGTAGATTTAGTAAACTATATTTCTTTTAAATTTTCCAGTAGAGCCGAATTTCTTTAATGAAATTTTATGATCTTACTTGGATTGATATTTTCAAATAGATCCTTTAAGTTATCCAATTTGTAATATTTGATACGGGGTTTGCCATAGGTTGCGGCAATTTAGTAGGATATGTTTGACTGTATACTTGTTTATGTATTATATTTCATGAATTTTTACTTGTTCTATTTATGTTTAGTGGGTGAAGTATCCATACTTTCTATGCTCTCCAACCTATTAGTATTTTGTTTCTGGTTACGTTTTGTTCTTTGATAATGATTTTTGTGTGGATGATGACCATTCTCTTGTTTGTAATGAGCTAGAGTTTTGTTCCTCTATGTCCATTCCTTTGATTCTTCACAAAAAAAGAAGTGTTTTGATTCTCTTTTTGATTCTCTTGAGAATGTTTAGAGGTTTTTTTATTTCTTGGATTTTTGTACTTTGGTTTGGAATTTTCAGATTTAATTGTTTTCTATATGTAGAGTCTTTTTTGTTTGCAGTTGACAGGACAGGATTTTTTTTGTCTATGGGAGTTTTACTTATGAAAGATACTACATTTTAGTAGTTCTACTAAACGTTTTAACCCATTAATAAGATTAATAAGATCTTGGCTTCTTAATGTAATGTTTTCTTGGATGACTTTTTGTTGATTTGATATTTTAGTGATATTTGCATATGATGCTTGAAGCGAATTAGATTCAATCTGCGTTGCTTCCGGTGTCAAGAATTAGGCCACATTGCTTCATTGTGTTCGGGAAAAGAAGAAGAGGACAAGACGTCAGTGCTGATCTCTTCCTTAAGCAAGTTATGAATGAGGCACTACCTGTCTTGGGTATTTACGTGAACGGAATTAGGAGAGTGGCCCTGGTGAAAACTGGCTGCTCACAGACACTCGTGAGTAAGTCAGCCTGTCAATCCTGGCGGGTGACGGAGGTGGACGTACTCACCATAAAAGGAAATACTCTCAAATGTTGCAGAGTTGGAAGTATTAAGCTTGAAGTGGACAATGCAAACCCCCTCAAAATCGAAGTCTTGGTAGTGGATGGAGAGCTATTGGGTTTTGACTTGTTGCTTGGGTTTGACGCCATTAAAAAGCTGGGCGGACTCCAAATAACACAGTGTGGCGATGCACGGTTTCCCAAGCATGGAATAGTTTGTTGCGCCACTATTAAAATAGAAGAACCTGATTTCTGTGCCGAATTCAACCCAAACCGGAAGATATGGGTCGCATCATGGAAGTGGTCTGATAGTCGATCACCGGGGAGTTTGCGAAATCGGATGCCCGAGTACCCAATACCAATAGAAGTCAAGGAGGAATACGACCGTGAGCTGCAGACCTGGCTTGATAATACTTGGTTGTAACCTTATCCTGAAAAGGAACTTGGTCCTCCAAAAGGTTTAATTTTTATAGAAAATATGCGACCTCCGACAGGAATCGAACCTGTATCCTATACGGAACCGTCATATAACCTGACGTGCCTTAACCGATTGGGCCACAGAGGAGCGTTCGGTTAGCAAGATCAATTTTTCTGTTTTTAAACACAATTCTCCATGATTTTTTCTCATACATTCATATCTGCTCAGTGCGTATCCAAATGTAAGCAAATGACGTGACACATTATGAAATGGACAAAGTCAGACAATTATTTTTCAAGACATTTTTTTATGTTTATACGTTCTTTTTATAGATACAAATATTTAAGTAAATGTTGTGTTTATAATAAACAGTATTAACAACATTAGCCGGCCTGATTGTCCGAGAAATTTTCATAGAAAATATTCGTATATATATATATATATATATATATATATATATATATATATATATATATATATATATATATTGGGAAAATTGTATGATAAAATGGAAAAAGTTTACTTGTGATCTGTTTCTTCCTTCAGAACTTCATCGAGCTAAATTTGTTATGTTGGTACGATTATACATTCGCACGAACGAGGAGCGCTGGGAAGTTTAGAATTTTTTAATATCTAGCCGAATTCATTTACAGTCTTTTTCTTTTCACCACTTTTGTTAGTGGTATAGGATATAAACTCCTATATGTTACGGCCTATAAGTGAAGCACAAACAAGTAAGTGTCGCCTTCACATAAATGTAACTAAATTCCGTAGACACGAAAAATTTTTTACAATTTTTACAAATTTAAAATTCTGTACAAACACGGCTCCAAAATTAAATAAGTTGTTTCTGCAAGCCAATTGGATATAAGTCACATGATGTGCTCTCTACGATGTCCGCGCGGCTGATCTCCAAATGGCCTGGAAATAGATCAAGGTAAGGGTTACTAAGTATATTCACGCGTAAAACTTTCCAGACTCACTTGCAACAAAATAACTTCAAACTTTGTAGACTCACTTGCAATAATTCACTTTGAACACTCGAACTACTGGGCTCTTCATGGCTACAACAAAGACAATTAAATATATGTATATACTATATAAATGTTAATGTTATATTTAGCTTGGTTTTCTTCCTTTTCTGCGAAAACCACTTCGTCGCATTGTTTATAATTTTGTATTGCAATTTGTGAACATAACACTCGGCTATTATCAGTTGCAGGCTGATTCAGTTGAAAAAATATGTATTTTAAGGTATGCTAAAAATCTATGGGTTCAAAAGTGGTCAATATCAGAGAAAGTGTATGGAAATATAAAAGTGGACATTGAAGTCAATACCAGTAGAGGCTATATAGTCTATTTCATGGCCTGACAACTGGCTGAGAAAGTGATTATCTTAAAACACTTAAATAACTCGGAATAATTAAACAACAGAAATCAGTTGATGGTTACATGTGGGCATAAAAATAAGTATCTACTTAAACACGTACATAGATTATTTTTAATTTTTAATACAATTACGGTTGAGTTTTTAGTGTATATTACTTTATTATTATATATTATAATTTATTGTTAATAATTACTGTTTAATTTCTGTCTGCCTTATGCTTGGGTGCCACAATTAAGGGCCAAAAGTTAAAAAAAAAAAAAACCCACAAACGATAGGTAGCGAATGTATAACAATCCAATATGGTATACAGCCAGTGAAGAAACAACGCGATCTTCCTCATATAGCGCGGTGTAACAACATGGGAGATGGCGCCGTAACCACGAAACGCCTATATATATAACTCTGCATTCAGGATGTTAAAAGTAATATCAATTAGCTAAGTGACAAACTTTTACTTATATTAATTTCTCGCTCTCTCTCACTCACTCACTCACTCACTCACTCTCTCTCTCTCTCTCTCTCTCTCTCTCTCTCTCTCTCTCTCTCTCTCTCTCTCTCTGTCTATCTATATATATATATATATATATATATATATATATGGCCACGATCTGATTAAGAAATTGATTCGTATCAGGATATTTCTTTTGGCTTCCATAGGTCATTCATTTTACAAGGAATTTAGGCAGCAAGGAGGATCCGCCTATTAACTTTTTACTTAAAACTTTATTATTTTTTTTTTATTTAGGATCTGTATTAATCTACAATAATATGAAAAAAAAATCGAAATTGATTAGTTTAAACGCAGTGTATATTTTAGAAATAGACTCTTTATTATTTTAAAAACTGATGTGAAAAGAGATTAAATTACTATCAATAGTTTATGAAAACAGGCCTCAAAATTTAACGAAGTCCAACAAACGAAATATTATGGTAATGGTAAAATGATGACAAAAGTAATGGTTGCAGAGCAACCTTTGTTTAATTATCATTGCTATCTATGAAATAGGACCCTTCTGAAAAGCTCTCATGAACTTTAGTATACTTGGGGTCGAAAGCCAAAACTCTACCATTCCGAGTCATCCTAATTATAGTTGATAAGTAAATTGTTTCCCTCCCTCCATTTCCTTAATCACCTTTCCTTCCTTTCCCTCCTATATCACCAGGCTCCGTAATACAACCCATTCACCCTCATGCATTTCGTAGAACAAGGGCTCAATTCATCAAATGTCATGTTTTCAAAATTTGATCCCACGTTCAGCGGACGGAGTTTTATTTGGCCAGATTTTTTTTCTATTTATGGGAAAGGGTCACACTTTCTTTTCGGATGAGTCACTTCCTTTGTTGGACACACACGCATAATAGGTGAACATTCTACAGGGATAATTTTATATTCAAAGAAAGGTACAAGTTTTTCTTTTTGGTTGGGGAACATTGTTAATGTTATATGTTTAATTATTATTTCACGCTTTATCAGAGAAAGACAAATGATTCGTGTTCATTGTATTTCTTTCGACTGATGAACACATTTTTTCTACGGAAGACGGAAATCTAAAATTTCTCAAGACAGCTTTTCTATTTTATGCATAGAATTAGTAACTTACACAGTTTGCCACTTTCAATAGTAAAACATCAGCCTGCGTGCAATTCATTAGGTGTTCATATTTGAAGCAACCGATGACTTACACTGGAGATTAAGTGACAGCAAGTCTCCTCAATACTCCAGCACACTTCTTAGTATTCTAGCTGTTTTCAATAATGTCATCATCTGGATGGTTCCAACTCATTGAATGTTCCCATCATTAGTAATTGGTGCCTTACACTGGAGATTAAGTGACAGCAAGTCTCCTCAATACTCCAGCACTCTTCTTAGTATTCCATCTGTTTTCAATAATGCCATCATCTGGATGGTCCCAACTCATTGAATGTTCCCACCATTAGTAATTTGTGCCTTACACTGGAGATAAAGTGATAGCAAGTCTCTTCAATACTCCAGCACTCTTCTTAGTATTCTAGCTGTTTTCAATAATGCCATCATCTGGATGGTCCCAACTCATTGAATGTTCCCACCATTAGTAATTGGTGCCTTACAATTGAGATTAAGTGACAGCAAGTCTGCTCAATACTCCAGCACTCTTCTTAGTATTCTAGCTGTTTCCAATAATGCCATTATCTGGATGGTTCCAATTCATTGAATGTTCCCACCATTAGTAATTGATGCCTTACACTGGAGATTAAGTGACAGCAAGTCTCCTCAATACTCTAGCACTCTTCTTAGTATTCTAGCTGTTTTCAATAATGCCATCATCTGAATGGTTCCAACTCATTCAATGTTCCCACCATTAGCAATTGGTGCCTTACACTGGAGATTAAGTGACAGCAAGTCTCCTCAATACTGCAGCACCCTTCTTAGTATTCTAGCTGTTTTAATTAAGGCCATCATCTAGATGGTTCCAACTCACTGAATGTTCCCACCATTAGTAATTAATGCCTTACACGTGAGATTGAGTGACGGCAAGTCTCCTCAATACTCCAGCACTCTTCTTAGTATTCTAGCTGTTTTCAATAATGCCATCATCTGGATGGTTCCAACTCATTGAATGTTCCCATCATTAGTAATTGGTGCCTTACACTGGAGATTAAGTGACAGCAAGCCTCCGCAATACTCCAGCACTCTTCTTAATATTCTAGCTGTTTTCAATAATGCCATCATCTGGATGGTTCCAACTCATTGAATGATCCCATCACTAGTAATTGTTGCCTTACACTCGAGATTAAGTGACAGCAAATCTCCTCAATACTCCAGTACTCTTCTTAGTATTCTAGCTGTTTTCAATAATGCCATCATCTGGATGGTTACAACTCATTGAATGTTCTCACCATTAGTAATTGGTGCTTGACACTGGAGATTAAGTGGCAGCAAGTCTCGTCAATACTCCAGCACTCTTCTTAGTATTCTAGCTGTTTTCAATAATGCCATCATCTGGATGGTTCCAACTCATTGAATGTTCCCATCATTAGTAATTGGGGCTTTACACTGGAGATTAAGTGACAGCATGTCTCCTCAATACTCCAGCACTCTTCTTTGTATTCTAGCTGTTTTCAATAATCCCATCATCTGGATGGTTCCAACTCATTGAATGTTCCCATCACTAGTAATTGTTGCCTTACACTCGAGATTAAGTGACAGCATGTCTCCTCAATACTCCAGCACTCTTCTTTGTATTCTAGCTGTTTTCAATAATGCCATCATCTGGATGGTTACAACTCATTGAATGTTCTCACCATTAGTAATTGGTGCTTGACACTGGAGATTAAGTGGAAGCAAGTCTCGTCAATACTCTAGCACTCTTCTTAGTATTCTAGCTGTTTTCAATAATGCCATCATCTGGATGGTTCCAACTCATTGAATGTTCCCATCATTAGTAATTGGGGCTTTACACTGGAGATTAAATGGCAGCAAGTCTCCTCAATACTCCAGCACTCTTCTTAATATTTTAGCTGTTTTCAATAATGCCATCATCTGGATGGTTACAACTTATTGAATGTTCTCACCATTAGTAATTGGTGCTTTACACTGGAGATTAAGTGGCAGCAAGTCTCCTCAATACTCCAGCACTCTTCTTTGTATTCTAGCTGTTTTCAATAATGCCATCATCTGGATGGTTACAACTCATTGAATGTTCCCATCATTAGTAATTGGGGCTTTACACTGGAGATTAAGTGGCAGCAAGTCTTGTCAATACTCCAGCACTCTTCTTAGTATTCTAGCTGTTTTCAATAATGCCATCATCTGGATGGTCCCAACTCATTGAATGTTCCCATCATTAGGAATTGGCCCCTTACAATTGAGATTAAGTGACAGCAAGTCTCCTCAATACTACAGTACTCTTCTTAGTATTCTAGCTGTTTTCAATAATGCCATGATCTGGATGGTTCCAACTCATTGAATGTTCCCATCATTAGTAATTGGTGCCTTACACTGGAGATTGAGTGAAAGCAAGTCTCCTCAATATTCCAGCACTCTTCTTAGTATTCTAGCTGTTTTCAATAATGCCATCATCTGGATGGTCCCAACTCATTGAATGTTCCCATCATTAGTAATTGGTGCCTTACACTGGAGATTGAGTGAAAGCAAGTCTCCTCAATATTCCAGCACTCTTCTTAGTATTCTAGCTGTTTTCAATAATGCCATCATCTGGATGGTTCCAACTCAATGAATGTTCCCATCCTTAGTAATTTGTGCCTTACACTGGAGATTAAGTGACAGCCAGTCTCCCCAATACTCCAGCACTCTTCCTAGTATTTTAGCTGTTTTCAATATTGCCATCATCTGGATGGTTCCAACTCATTGAATGTTCCCATCATTAGTAATTGGTGCCTTACACTGGAGATTAAGTGACAGCAAGTCTCCTCAATACTCCAGCACTCTTCTTTGTATTCTAGCTGTTTTCAATAATGCCATCATCTGGATGGTTCCAACTCATTGAATGTTCCCATCATTAGTAATTGGTGCCTCACACTGGAGTTTAATTGATAGCAAGTCTCATCAATACTCCAGCACTCTTCTTAGTATTCTAGCTGTTTTCAATAATGCCATCATCTGGATGGTTCCAACTCAATGAATGTTCCCATCCTTAGTCATTGGTGCCTTACACTCGAGATTAAGTGACAGCAAGTCTCCTCAATACTCCAGCACTCTTCCTAGTATTCTAGCTGTTTTCAATAATGCCATCATCTGGATGGTTCCAACTCATTGAATGTTCCCATCATTAGTAATTGGTGCCTTACACTGGAGATTAAGTGAAAGCAAGTCTCCTCAATACTCCAGCACTCTTCTTTGTATTCTAGCTGTTTTCAATAATGCCATCATCTGGATGGTTACAACTCATTGAATGTTCCCATCATTAGTAATTGGTGCTTGACACTGGAGATTGAGTGACAGCAAGTCTCCTCAATACTCCAGCGTCTTCTTAGTATTCTAGCTGTTTTCAATAATGCCATCATCTGGATGGTTACAACTCATTGAATGTTCTCACCATTAGTAATTGTGGCTTTACACTGGAGATTAAATGGCAGGAAGTCTCCTTAATACTCCAGCACTCTTCTTAGTATTTTAGCTGTTTTCAATAAAGCCATCATCTGGATGGTTACAACTCATTGAATGTTCCCATCATTAGTAATTGGTGCCTTACACTGGAGATTAAGTGACAGCAAGTCTCCTCAATACTCCAGCACTCTTCTTAGTATTCTAGCTGTTTTCAATAAAGCCATCATCTGGATGGTTACAACTCATTGAATGTTCCCATCATTAGTAATTGGTGCCTCACACTGGAGTTTAATTGATAGCAAGTCTCATCAATACTCCAGCACTCTTCTTAGTATTCTAGCTGTTTTCAATAATGCCATCATCTGGATGGTTCCAACTCATTGAATTTTCCCACCATTAATCATTGGTGCCTTACACTGGAGATTAAGTGAAAGCAATTTTCCTCAATACTCCAGCACTCTTCTTAGTATTCTAGCTGTTTTCAATAATGCCATCATCTGGATGGTTACAACTCATTGAATGTTCCCATCATTAGTAATTGGTGCCTTACAATGGAGATTAAGTGACAGCAAGTCTCCTCAATACTCCAGCACTCTTCTTAGTATTCTAGCTGTTTTCAATAATGCCATCATCTGGATGGTTCCAACACATTGAATGTTCCCATCATTAGTAATTGGTCCCTTACACTGGAGATTAAGTGAAAGCAAGTCTCCTCAATACTCCAGCACTCTTTGTATTCTAGCTGTTTTCAATAATGCCATCATATGGATGGTTCCAACTCATTGAATGTTCTCACCATTAGTAATTGTGGCTTTACACTGGAGATTAAATGGCAGGAAGTCTCCTTAATACTCCAGCACTCTTCTTAGTATTTTAGCTGTTTTCAATAAAGCCATCATCTGGATGGTTACAACTCATTGAATGTTCCCATCATTAGTAATTGGTGCCTTACACTGGAGATTAAGTGACAGCAAGTCTCCTCAATACTCCAGCACTCTTCTTAGTATTCTAGCTGTTTTCAATAAAGCCATCATCTGGATGGTTACAACTCATTGAATGTTCCCATCATTAGTAATTGGTGCCTCACACTGGAGTTTAATTGATAGCAAGTCTCATCAATACTCCAGCACTCTTCTTAGTATTCTAGCTGTTTTCAATAATGCCATCATCTGGATGGTTCCAACTCATTGAATTTTCCCACCATTAATCATTGGTGCCTTACACTGGAGATTAAGTGAAAGCAATTTTCCTCAATACTCCAGCACTCTTCTTAGTATTCTAGCTGTTTTCAATAATGCCATCATCTGGATGGTTACAACTCATTGAATGTTCCCATCATTAGTAATTGGTGCCTTACAATGGAGATTAAGTGACAGCAAGTCTCCTCAATACTCCAGCACTCTTCTTAGTATTCTAGCTGTTTTCAATAATGCCATCATCTGGATGGTTCCAACACATTGAATGTTCCCATCATTAGTAATTGGTGCCTTACACTGGAGATTAAGTGAAAGCAAGTCTCCTCAATACTCCAGCACTCTTTGTATTCTAGCTGTTTTCAATAATGCCATCATATGGATGGTTCCAACTCATTGAATGTTCTCACCATTAGTAATTGTGGCTTTACACTGGAGATTAAATGGCAGGAAGTCTCCTTAATACTCCAGCACTCTTCTTAGTATTTTAGCTGTTTTCAATAAAGCCATCATCTGGATGGTTACAACTCATTGAATGTTCCCATCATTAGTAATTGGTGCCTTACACTGGAGATTAAGTGACAGCAAGTCTCCTCAATACTCCAGCACTCTTCTTAGTATTCTAGCTGTTTTCAATAAAGCCATCATCTGGATGGTTACAACTCATTGAATGTTCCCATCATTAGTAATTGGTGCCTCACACTGGAGTTTAATTGATAGCAAGTCTCATCAATACTCCAGCACTCTTCTTAGTATTCTAGCTGTTTTCAATAATGCCATCATCTGGATGGTTCCAACTCATTGAATTTTCCCACCATTAATCATTGGTGCCTTACACTGGAGATTAAGTGAAAGCAATTTTCCTCAATACTCCAGCACTCTTCTTAGTATTCTAGCTGTTTTCAATAATGCCATCATCTGGATGGTTACAACTCATTGAATGTTCCCATCATTAGTAATTGGTGCCTTACAATGGAGATTAAGTGACAGCAAGTCTCCTCAATACTCCAGCACTCTTCTTAGTATTCTAGCTGTTTTCAATAATGCCATCATCTGGATGGTTCCAACACATTGAATGTTCCCATCATTAGTAATTGGTGCCTATACTGGAGATTAAGTGACGGCAAGTCTTCTCCATACTCCAGCACTCTTCTTAGTATTCTAGCTGTTTTCAATAATCCCATCATCTGGATGGTTCCAACTCATTGAATGTTTCCAACATTAGTAAATGGTGCCTTACACTAGAACCAACAAGTTGTTTCGGTTCCTTTAGTTCTCGAACCTCTACGATATTTCTGACGCAAGGAATTGTTCTGTTGCCTTATCCACCTTATAGTTGTCTGAACCTTCGAGTAACTCCGAAGGAAGCTATCCGATCAGCCGTTATATAATATTGAGCTATTGTGCAGCAATTCTTTGAATTGTTTCTCGACCGTTTATATCATGTTGAAGTGCTATTTCTCTGGACAATTCTCTCCAAGTTATTTTTGCATTCAATTCCTGCATGTGTGTCTGTCTATCTCGATACTGGTCTTCCACCAACCAATATGCACATGATTCCAGTAAGAATGCAAATTAACAAATCCATCAAACCCAAACTAAAAATAAAAATAAAGTAGGCCCCTCGTATACCATCTCCTACACCCACGTGAATGGTCCGTTTCAACTTTCCAGAAGTGAAACACCATCTTCTCCAATGTAAAGCAGTCCTCCTGTAACTTTCTGCAACCGGTATGAACACTTCATGCACCTCTCTTATAGCCAAACATGACCACTTAATTGCCACAGAAGGACAGAATGTGAGACTACATCAAGGACAAGTGACAGGGACACAAAAAACGAAGAACCTTATCTCCCGTATATGTGCTTCTACGTGGCACTTATCCATAGTACCACATTTGGCTTTGCTCTCTACCGTCTTCAGGACGAAGGGACAGTAATCTTCGACCGAATATCTAAGACGATTGATAATATCTATTATCAATCAATTCCCTTCGGCAGCTTTCATATCTGCCATGACTTCAATATCCATCATAAACTTCTGTTGAAGGCAGATATTGCAAATGACATCTCCATTGCCTATGAGCTAACCCAGATCACCAGAGAACTCACCTGAGTACCGGACACGACTGGGAATGAAGTGACCCTCCACGATATCTTCCTAACCTCCTGCTCTGATAAATGCTTATCAAAATTCAGACAATTCATTAATCAGTGTCCAGATGGATACAAAACTTAAGTCGCCCTGTCGGCTGTGGCTGTAGCATAAGCCGACTTCACTTATGTAGAGGGGTAACACCCCCACCCCGCAATGAGGCCACATGTTGGCTGTGGGTGGCGACTCGTAAGTCGCTAGAACGGAATCCAAAAATTTAGAAAAATGGAAAAGTTCCATAATTATAAATGTAAGGCTTACCTGCATGAAAGGTTGAACTCTTGTAAGGGAGTCATAAGAAGTCAAGAATTGAGCTTAGTAACAGAAGAAGAGATAAAAAATAGCACTGCAAAGGCAGAGTGTCACAGATTACAAAAGAATAAGCATTGATGGAATGGTGAGAGTATATTGAGGAACACTCAGAACTCAGAATAGAAGAGAACAGGTCGTGCTGACCCGCCTTCAGATAGGCCACACCTACATCACCCACCATTATTTACAAGAGGGCACAGTATACCCAATATGCACTACATGCCAAGAGAAATTTACAAGCTGACCCGCCTTCATATAGGTCACACCTACATCACCCACCATTATTTAGTATAGGGCACAGAATCCCCAATATGCACAACATACCAAAAGAAATTTACATGCTGACCCGCCTTCATATAGGTCACACATACATCACAGACCATTATTTACTAGAGGGCACAAGAATCCCCAACATGCACTACATGACAAGAGAAATTTAAATGGTGACCCAACTTCACATAGGCCACACCTACAACACCCACCATTATTTATTAGAGGGCACACAATCCCCAATATGCACTACATGCCAAGCGAAATTCATTTGTTAACCTGCCTTCGTATAGGCTACACCTACATCACACACCATTAATTGTTAGAGGGCACAGTATCCCCAAAATGCACTAGATGCCAAGAGAAAATTAATTGTAGACCCGCCTTCATATAGGCCAAGCCTACATCACCTAACATTATTTGCTAGAGGGCACAGAATATGCACTACATACCTAAAGAAATTTACATGCCGACCCAGCCGCACATAGGCGACACCTACATCACCCACCGTTATTTAGTATAGAGCACAAATCCCCATCATGCTCTACATGCCAAGAGAAATTTACATGCTGACCCACCTTCATTTAGGTCAAACCTACATCACCCACCATTATTTACTAGAGGGCACAGAATCCCCAATATACACTACATGCCAAGAGAAATTTACATTCTGACCTACCTTCTCAAAGGCCACACCCACATCACCCACCATTATTTATTAGAGGTTACAGAATCCTCAATATGCACTACATACCAAAAGAAATTTACATGCCGACCCACCTTCACATAGGCCACACCTACATCACCCACCATTATTTACTAGAGGGCACAGAATCCCCAATATACACTACATACCAAGAGAAATTTACATGCAAACCTACATTCACATACGCCGCACCTACATCACACAGCATTATTTAGTAGAGGGCACAGAATCCCCAATATGCACTACATGCCAAGAGAAATTTACTTGTTAACCCGACTTCATATATGCCACACCTGTATCACCCACGATTATTTAATAGAGGGCACAAGATTCCCCAGTATGCACTACATGCCAATAAAAATTTACATGCTGACCCACCTTCACATAGGCCACGCCTACATCAGCCACCATTATTTAGTAGTGGGCACAGAATCCCCAATATGCGCTACATGACAAGAGAATTTTACGTGTTGACCCGTCTTCATATAGTAAGGGCGCAAGGATCTCCAGTATGCACTACATGCCAAGAGAAATTTACGTGCTGACCTGCCTTTATATAGGCCACAGCTACATCACCCACCATTATTTATTAGAGAACATTGAATCCCCAATATGCACTACATGGCAAGAGAAATTTACATGCAGACCCACCTTCGCATAGGCTACACCTAGATCACCGACCATTATTGACTAGAGGGCAAAAGCGTCGACAATATGCACTACATGCCAAGAGAAATTTACATGCTGACCCAACTTTGCAAAGGCCACACCCACATCACCCACCATTATTTAGTATAGGGCACATGATTCCTCAATAGGCACTAACTGCCAAGAGAAATTTACGTGTTGACCCACCTTCACATAAACCTCACCTACATCACACACCATTATTTAGTAGTTGGCACAGAATCCCCAATATGCACTACATGACAAGAGAATTTTACATGCTGACCCACCTTCACATAGGCCACACCCACATCACCGACCATTATTTACTAGAGGGCACAGAATCCCCAATATGCACTACATGCCAAGAGAATTTTACGTGTTTACCCGTCTTCATATAGGCCACACCTACATGACCCAGCATTATTTAGTAAGGGGGCACAGAATCCCCAATATGCACTACATGCCAAGTGAAATTTACGTGTTGAAACACCTTCACATAAGCCACTCCTATATTATCCACCATTATTTAATAGAGGGCGCAAGTATCCCCAATATGAACATGCCAAGAGAAATTTACTTGTTGACCCGACTTCATATATGCCACACCTACATCATCCACCATTATATAATAGAGGGCACAGAATCCCCAATATGCGCTACATAGCAAGAGAAATTTACATGCTGACCCGCCTTCATGTAGGCCACACCTACATCACCTACCATTATTTACTCGAGGGCACAGAATCCCCAATATGCATTACATGCCAAGAGAAATTTACATGCTGACCCGCCTTCATATAGGCCACACCTACATCACCCACCATTATTTAATGGAGAGCGCAAGAATCCCCAATATGCACTACATGCCAAGAGAAATTTACATGCTGACCCATTTTCATATAGGCCAAACCTACATCACCCACCATTATTTAGTAGAGGGCACAGAATCCCCAATATGCACTACGTACCAAAAGAAATTTACATACCGACCAACCTTCACATAGGCCACACCTGCATCAACCCTTATTTAATAGAGCGCACAGAATCCCCAATGTGCACTACATAGCAAAAGAAATTTGCATGCTGACCCACCTTCACATTGGCCACATCACCCACTATTATTTACTAGAGGGCAAAAGAGTCGACAATATCCACTACATGCCAAGAGAAATTTACATGCTGACCCACCTTTGCAAAGGCCACACCTACATCACCCACCATTATTTAGTAGAGGGCACAAGATTCCCCAATGTTCACTACATGCCAAGAGAAATTTACATGCTGACCCACCTTCACATAGGCCACACCTACATCTCCCACCATTATTTATTAGAGGTCACAGAATCCCCAATATGTACTACATGCCAAGAGAAATTTACGTGTTGACCCACCTTCTTATAGGGCACACCTACATCACCCACCATTATTTAGTAGAGGGCACAATATCCCCAATATGCACTACATGCCAAGAGAAACATATACTGTTAGAGTGTGTAGGTTTTGATCTAGTGCAAACAAAATATTACCAAGTGAGTAATTTAAAAAAACCTTTTTACGAAAATAAAACCATCCGAGATTGTAAACTTCCTAAAAAAAGTTGGGTTGTACTCTTAAATATGAGTAATTGAAAAATGGTTCGAATATATATGTATACATACGCAACATTTTTACCAAACTATCGCTATGAATCTATTTCAAAATTTTGTTGGCATTAAATTACCCATTGAGGTTGATATGCCATAAAACAATACAACCAACCAACCCATTGTAAGGCATCCATTTCCATAAAAAGTTCTTTCGCTATGCCAACGCAGGCTGGGATAGTTTTCGATCCCACATAACGGCAGCTCCCCTCTCAACCTTCTTCGATCATGTTGCCCCCAAAACCGCTGCTTTTATCGCTGATTGGATCCTTGCTGGAATGTATAGATTTATACCCCACAAGAAGTTTTGACAAAAACCAAACAGCCAACGGGTGTATGTGCTGCGGCCATAATCCACCAAAACCACTGCTTCAGTTGATATAGCGACGGCGATGCTCTAGTTGTCTACAACGAAATTATTACACAACAACGACTCAAATATGAGCTGAGCTTTTAAGAAATGTGGAAAGCTCAGACAATTGAAGGAATCCATAAAAGCAAAAAGTAAATGTGAAAATTTCGACCAATTGAAAGAAAACAGACCGTGGATTCACTCTTCATGACCAACGAAAATGTCCATCCTCAATGAGCACACCAGTATCGACTTCCAATCCATCCCTCTCACATATGAACTTACCCAAGAAAATGAAAAGCGACAACGCATCCCAACTACCAAGTCAAATAAGTCTGAAAAAATATAAAATGAAAACCAACTCTCAACACCGGGGAAGACGTGTGCTGAACGGTGTTGGAAAGGATACAAGAGGCAAATGATACCTTTCCACTTTTTCACCTTTGACATTTTTGACGTCGATAATGTGAGAAAACTTTTTGTACATCCCTGCATTTATAGAGCTTTAAAATTAACGTTCCCCTGGAACATTTGTGGCTTGTCTCTTGAAGGGGATAGGCCAAAGTTCAGTGGTACAGGCCGTCGTTATCCTCTACCCAGCCATGTCCGATGCAGATTCCCAACCCTAATCAGACTGATCATGTTTTTTTCTGATTGGCTAGTGTGAATGCTCGGGGCCTGAGGTCGAGGCATCGGAGGTGAAGCTCATTCGCGACCTTCAGTGACTCAGGGTGAATGTACGTTGTGTACAGGAGACCCGGTTTTCAACTTGCGACCTTGAATACATTGTCTAAGTGGTTTGTCTTTCATTCAGCATGTTTTGGTAGGCGTTCGGGAAGTGTTTCCTGGCTAGTGAGCAGTCTTTGAGTGAGGCGTGTGCTCTTGTCTCCGGTGATCCGGCAAGTAGGCTTTTCGAGCTGGATGTTACCATAAAGAATAAGTCTCTTTGTCTCATTGGAATTTATGTGCCTAATCACCACGCTGAACGACTTGATTTGTTCCGGCAAATTGAACCCTTTTTGAAAACATCTCATCGGATAGATTTAGCAGGTTATTGGAATGCCATACTTGACCTCGATATAGATCGTATAGGTGAAATATCTGGTACTAACAACCCGTATGTGAAACCATTTCGGGGTTTTATCGACTAATTTTATCATGTCAATAAGAATCTCGGCCTCGGTGGTGCGGTCTATTTACTTAAACCGAGACCTAGCTAATAGAATCATGTAGGGCTCTTAGATTGTCCAAGTTTCATGAGATAGTTTACACAGATCATGTGCTCGCCAGGGTTCGTGTAAAATGGTAAAGATATATGAAATGGTAAAAAGGCTGGCTACTGAAAATTGAACGCGTCATTGTTTAGTGAGCCAGATTTCCAGGAACAGGGTTAGGGTTAGAGTTAAGGAACAGCTGCTACTAATGCTACAGCGGGAATTGATGGGAGCTGTGGTTGGGAATATTATGTAATGGAATAACCTGTCACCCCGATGAGTGATTATACTATAGGTAGTAACTACCTATAAATATCTATAAGTCAACGGACTACAGAGACTACCTGAAATCTTTTCGGCTAGACGGTCGAACTCTCTGCCTCTGAGCAGAGAGGAACTCGAACGTCGCTCCGCCGAAGGGCAGAGTCTCGTTTGAGGAGGTGGATTGCCCTTGAACCCGTTTTTATGGGTCCAAAAGGTAATATTTTTGGCTCGGAGAACCCACGATAAACCGGCCTTGTGTCACATGCACCTTCGTGAGGTGGGGATAGTAAATACCGACTACGCGAAATCTTTTCGGCTAGACAGTCGAACTCTCAGCAGAGAGGAACCCGGACGAGGCTCGACCGAAGGGCAGAGTCTTGTTCGGGGAGGTTGACCAACCCGATACCGTTTATGCAGCTTCTACGTGCTCTAAAAGATTTACACATCAACGGCCAAACCGGCGGAATAGAGCAGCGCTAGTCAGGCTGGCGAAACCAAGGATCACCTTGACAGATCAAGCATACGACAGCCGGATACAACCATCTTATGTCAGATCTTGCCTGTCTCAATCCAATTTAAGCCGCGAGAGAGGAGCTTCTAACAAAGTAAGAGGATTTCTCTGTCACGCAGAGTTGTCCACCGAAATCAAATTCACGCAAATGACCTCGTCAATCTCTCTTTGTTTTAAAACTGTCCACGTCACCGCGGACCCCAGGGGAGAGAAAGGGTATAGGATGAGAGAATGATGACCCCGATGCTAGGATACGAGTTAGTTAATCAGTTAGTAGTATATTTTTGTTTTAACGTTGAATCGTCTAACAGAGGATTTATGCCTGATAGAAATACCGCCTGACAGATCGTCTACGACAGGATTTTTGCCTGATAGAAATGCCGCCTGACAGATCGTCTACCACAGGATTTATGCCTGATGGAAATGACGCCTGACAGATCGTCTATTAGAGGATTTATGCCTGATAGAAATCCCACCTGACAAATCGTCTACCACAGGTATTATGCCTGATAGAAATGCCGCATGACAGATGGTCTACCAGAGGTTTTATGCCTGATAGAAATGCCGCGTGGTAGATCGTCTACCACAGGATTTATGCCTGATAGAAATGCCGCCTGACAGATCGTCTACCACAGGATTTATGCCTGATAGAAGTGCCGCCTGACAGATCATCTACCACAGGATATATGTCTGATAGAAATGCCGCATGACATATCGGCTACCACAGGATTTATGCCTGATAGAAATGCCACCTGACAGATCGTCTACCACAGGTATTATGCCTGATCGAAATGCCGCCTGACAGATGGTCTACCAGAGGTTTTATTCCTGATAGAAATGCCGCGTGACAGATCGTCTATGACAGGATTTTTGCCTGATAGAAATGCCGCCTGACAGATAGTCTAACACAGGATTTATGCCTGATGGAAATGCCACCTGACAGATCGTCAACCACAGGATTTATGCTTGATAGAAATGCTGCCTGACAGATCGTCTACCAGAGGATTTATGCCTGATAGAAATGCCGCGTGACAGATCGTCTACCACAGGATTTATGCCTGATAGAAGTGCCTCCTGACAGATCGTCTTTTAGAGGATTTATGCCTGATAGAAATGCCGCCTGACAGATCGTCTACCAAAGGATTTTAGCCTGATAGAAATCACACCTGACAAATCGTCTACCACAGGTATTATGCCTGATAGAAATGGCGCATGACAGATGGTCTACCAGACGTTTTATGCCTGATAGAAATGCCGCGTGATAGATCGTCTACGACAGGATTTATGCCTGATAGAAATGCCGCCTGACAGATCGTCTACAACAGGATTTATGCCTGATAGAAATGCCGCCCGAGAGATCGGCTACCACAGGATTTATGCCTGATAGAAGTGCCGCCTGACAGATCATCTACCACAGGATATATGTCTGATAGAAATGCCGCATGACATATCGTCTACCACAGGATTTATGCCTGATAGAAATGCCACATGACATATCTTCTACCACAGGATTTTAGCCTGATAGAAATGCCGCCTGACAGAAGGTCTACCAGAGGTTTTATGCCTGATAGAAATGCCGCGTGGTAGATCGTCTACTACATGATTTATGCCTGATAGAAATGCCGCGTGACAGATCGCCTACCACAGGATTTATGCCTGATAGAAGTACCTCCTGACATATGGTCTACCAGAGGATTTATGCCTGATAGAAATACCGCATGACAGATCGTCTACCAGAGGATTTATGCCTGATAGAAATGCCGCCTAACAGATCGTCTACAACAGGTTTTATGCCTGATAGAAATGCCGCCTGACATTCGCCTACCACTGGATTTATACCTGATAGATATGCCGCCTGATAGATCGTCTATCACAGGTATTATGCCTGATAGAAATTCCGCCTGACAGATGGTCTACCAGAGGTTTTATGCCTGATAGAAATGCCACCTGACAGATCGTCTACAACAGGATTTATGCCTGATAGAAATGCCGCCTGACAGATCGTCTACCACAGGATTTATGCCTGATAGAAGTGCCTCCTGACAGATCGTCTATTAGAGGATTTATGCCTGATAGAAATGCCGCCTGACAGATCGTCTACGACAGGATTTTCGCCTGATAAAAATGCCGCCTGACAGATAGTCTACCACAGGATTTATCCCTGATGGAAATGACGCCTGACAGATCGTCTATTAGAGGATTTATGCCTGATAGAAATCCCACCTGACAAATCGTCTACCACAGGTATTATGCCTGATAGAAATGCGGCATGACAGATGGTCTACCAGAGGTTTTATGCCTGATAGAAATGCTGAGTGGTAGATCGTCTACCACAGGATTTATGCCTGATAGAAATGCCGCCTGACAGATCGTCTACCACAGGATTTATGCCTGATCGAAATGCCGCGTAACAGATCGTCTATCAGAGGATTTATGCCTGATAGAAATGCCGCCTGACAAATCGTCTTCTAGAGGATTTGTTCCTGATAGAAATGCCAAGTGACAGATCGTCTTCCAGAGGATTTATGCCTGATAGAAATGCCGCGTGACAGATCTTCTACCACAGGATTTATGCCTGATAGAAATGCCGCCTGACAGATCGTCTACCACAGGATTTATGCCTGATATAAATGCCGCCTGACAGACTGTCTACTACAGGATCTATGCCTGATAGAAATGCCGCCTGACAGATCGTCTACCACAGGATTTATGCCTGATAGAAATGCCGGCTAACAGATCGTCTACCAGAGGTTTTATGCCTGATAGAAATGTTGCCTGACAGATCGCCTACCAGAGGATTTATTCCTGATAGAAATGCCAAGTGACAGATCGTCTTTCAGAGGATTTATGCCTGATAGAAATGCCGCGTGACATATCGTCTATCAGAGGATTTATGCCTGATAGAAATGCCGCCTGACAGATCGTCTACCACAGGATTGATGCCTGATAGAAATGCCGCCTGACATATCGTCGTACCACAGGATTTATGCCTGATAGAAATGCCGCCTGACAGATCGTTTACCAGAGGATTTATGCCTGATAGAAATGCCGCCTGACAGATCGTCTTCTAGAGGATTTGTTCCTGATAGAAATGCCAAGTGACAGATCGTCTTCCAGAGGATTTATGCCTGATAGAAATGCCGCGTGACAGATCGTCTACCACAGGATTTATGCCTGATAGAAATGCCGCCTGACAGATCGTCTACCTCAGGATTTATGCCAGATAGAAATGCCACCTGACAGATCGTCGTACCACAGGATTTATGCCTGATAGAAATGCCGCCTGACAGATCGTCTACCAGAGGATTTATGCCTGATAGAAATGCCCCCTCACCTATCGTCGTACCACAGGATTTATGCCTGATAGAAATGCCGCCTGACAGATCGTCTACCACAGGATTTATGCCTGATAGAAGTGCCGCCTGACAGATCATCTACCACAGGATATATGTCTGATAGAAATGCCGCATGACATATCGTCTAACACAGGATTTATGCCTGATAGAAATGCCACCTGACAGATCGTCTACCACAGGTATTATACCTGATCGAAATGCCGCCTGACAGATCGTCTTCCAGAGGATTTATGCCTGATAGAAATACCGCCTGACATATCTTTGAAAGCTACCTTATCGCAGCAAAATAACACAAAATAAGGGAAAAGTTTTTTAGATCTTTCATGACGTCTTTTTCCATAAGAAAAAGGTCAGGGAATTTTCCGCAAAAATTTATTTTTCACTATGTTAACCAACTTATCCGGACTAGTTCTTTACAGGGTGCAGAATTAATTTAAACTCGGAATTAATTTCAACTCGGAACTAAGAGTTAGGGTTAGCGTTTGTTTTTTTAAATCGAGTTGAAATTATTTCCGAGTTGAAATTAGTTCTGTCCCTTCTTATGCAAAGATCTACATATCATGCTCTAAAAGATTTACACCTCAACGGCCAAACCGGCGGAAGAGAGCAGCGCTAGTCAGGCTGGCGAAACCAAGGCTCATCTTGACAGATCAAGCATACGACAGGTATTATTTCTACTACTTTCCAAAGAGCCTGTCTACTGAATGCATCAAAAGCTTTGCTAACATCAACAAAGCAGAGATACAAGTACTTGTTCTACAGACTTCTGAGGAGTCGCAGATATCATATGCTTCAATGGTGCCACAACCGTTACGAAAACTACAGCAAATACGCTCTTCGGCAGCATTCGAATCTGTACCGCCCATTTTTTAGGATAATCTGCCCTTTCATCCATAGTCCTTTAGACATTTGATCACAGAAAATATCACATTTGTTTTGATTACGTTTTCAATACGAAATCTAACAGATACGGATTTTTGAGAAAATCTAAACGAGGTAATGTTCATTCTTTAAAGGAGAAAATAAAACCGTACTTGGCTCGAGCCCTTCCGGACAGCACATTTGGTTTATTAATTTTGCTCGTGTGCACAGGCAGGAAGACATAATGCACACTTATTAAATGAAACGACGGTTAAACAATACTGTTAAATAAAAATGGTAATAGTAACCTTAGGCGTTAGTAAAGAAATATTCGGCATTTATAGACTAAGCAGTCAATGGTAATTTCAGTTGAAATTTATAAGATCGTACATTATTTACATTACGCGGACTATTGTCCTCATCTTTGTCACCATATTTATCACAACGTCTCGGCCGTTGTACGCTCCGGCCTTCTTCAGGTGGTTGGAATGTCGAACTGAACCCTTTATTTCGCTCACTGGGGTAGACTGTTCTAGTTCCACGTGCCATGTTTGATGGATATCAGCTATCTATTATCTCCTGTTAATTTTCCGTCTGAAGAAGGCCGGAGTAATGTAAATAGTGTACATAATACCTCATCTCAGAAATATAGACAGATACTGAAGTGCCCAAACGTTGTAATAAATATGGTGACAAAGATGAGGACAATAGTCCGAGTAATGTAAATAGTGTACATAATACCACATCTCAGAAATATAGACAGACTTTATAAGATCGATTAAAACAATTTTTTAGGAAAATAGGATTCTCATGTCCACTAATAACTATCACTTTTTCCATTATTGATGGAAGCTTCCATTCTAACCTTTTGTTGTGGAACTAACACCTTCGAAGGTATGTTTAACCAATGATCTTAGGCATCAATTGTATAGAACTGATAGTTTCAATATTTCTGAACGCGTTTGATGCTATGCGTATTAAATTCTTCATCTGATGATTCTGTTTAAGAACATAACTCAAGTTTTTACGTTTATATTTTTGTCTTGTAGCAATTTCCGGTGTTGTTCGAAACTTTCCCAAGTACAGCCTATTCCATGTTCAATTTATTTATCTTCTACGCTATATTTGTTATATCCAATCCACACACGGGGGCATTTGAAGTTTTTGGTATTTACTAGTTCCACTTCCAGAAAATTTATGGACAACTCGATATAAGTAGCATCATTGATTTCATTCCAATTCCAAATCAGTTTCTATTTTGGAAAGGTTTTTCTCGATTTCTATTTCTTGAAACACTTTACAAATGATGTTTTCATTTTGATGATGGATTCAGGGTAGGTGCCATCATGGCTTTCATTCCAATTCCAGATCATTATTTCTATTTTGGAAAGATTTATCTTGATTGCTATTTCTTAGAACACTTGATAGAGGATGTTTTCATTTTGATGATGTATTCAGGGTAGGTGCCATCACAGCTTTCATTCCAATTCCAGACCATAGTTTCTGTTTTGGAAAGGTTTATCTTGATTCCTATTTCTTAGAACATTTGATAGAGGATGTTTTCATTTTGATGATGGATTCAGGGTAGGTGGCATCACTGCTTTCATTCCAATTCCAGATCATAGTTTCTATTTTGCTAAAGATTTATCTTGATTTCTATTTCTTAGAACACTTGATAGAGGATGTTTTCATTTTGATGATGGATTCAGGGTAGGTGCCATCATTGCTTTCATTCCAATTCCAGATCATAGTTTCTATTTTGGAAAGATTTATCTTCATTCCTATTTCTTAGAACACTTGATTGATGATGTTTTCCTTTTGATGATGGATTCAGTGTAGGTGCCATCATTGCTTTCATTCCAATTCAAGATCATAGCTTCTGTTTTGGAAAGGTTTATCTTGATTCCTATTTCTTAGAACACTTGATAGAGGATGTATTCATTTTGATGATGGATTCAGGGTAGGTGCCATCACTGCCTTCATTCCAATTCCAGATCATAGTTTCTATTTTAGAAAGATTTATCTTGATTCCTATTTCTTAGAACACTTGATAGATGATGTTTTTATTTTGATGATGGATTCAGTGTAGATGCCATCATTGCTTTCATTCCAATTCAAGATCATAGTTTCTATTTTGGAAAGATTTATCTTCATTCCTATTTCTTAGAACACTTGATAGAGGATGTTTTCATTTTGATGATGGATTCAGTGTAGGTGCCATCATTGCTTTCATTCCAATTCCAGATTATAGTTTCTATTTTGGAAAGATTTATCTTGATTCCTATTTCTTAGAACACTTGATAGAGGATGTATTCATTTTGATGATGGATTCAGGGTTGGTGCCATCACTGCTTTCATTCCAATTCCAGATCATAGTTTCTATTTTGGAAAGATTTATCTTCATTCCTATTTCTTAGAACACTTGATAGATGATGTTTTCATTTTGATGATGGATTCAGTGTAGGTGCCATCACTGCTTTCATTCCAATTCCAGATCATAGTTTCTATTTTGGAAAGATTTATGTTGATTCCTATTTCTTAGAACACTTGATAGAGGATGTATTCATTTTGATGATAGATTCAGGGTAGATGCCATCATTGCTTTCATTCCAATTCCAGATCATAGTTTCTATTTTAGAAAGGTTTATCTTGAGTCCTATTTCTTAGAACATTTGATAGAGGATGTTTTCATTTTGATGATGGATTCACGGTAGGTGCCATCATTGCTTTCATTCCAATTCCAGATAATTTGTTCTATTTTGGAAAGGTTTATCTTGATTCTTTTTTCTTAGAACATAAATGTTCTCGAGGCTGTTATCGTTTTGACGATGGTTTCAGGATATACCTTCTTTTTTGTTTATATACATCATTAATGTCCAATGTACCTCAATATTTAGGAGATGCGTTTCTAATTACTGATTTTCTTCATGAAATTGAGAATACTAAGCAGACAGAATACAGAATCGTCAGTATCAGAGAAGTCAAAATACTGCAATTACGGATTGCGTAATAAGAGACAACGGAAACGGTGTCATAAATCCGAAGACTTTCTGTTTAAATTTGAGGGATTAGGAGTTAACATTGATTAAATTATCTACATTAAGATAAAGCTCCTGATCTTTCTTGTTATTACCACAACGTTTCGGCCTTCGTGCCATTCTGCATCTTCAGGAGTCGATCCGTGTAACCATTGAAATTCGAACATGACGCTTTATTCAATTTACGAGAGTAGACTGTTCTCGTTTCTCTGTTCATATCTACGTTCATGTCGTCTTTGTTCTTATTTAGTGTTGCTCAGCTTCCAATGAGTTTATGTCTGCCCTAACTGGCCCGGAGATTGAACTCACAGTTACTCTGTCATCAAATTCACGAACCACCGCTTTAATGTACTATGCCTGTAGATTAAACCTGAAGATTACTGAGATAGAGAGATATCTGAAGAAGAACGGGGGATTAGAACATCTGAAACACTGTAATAACAACAACAAAGGTAAGAGCAATTGTCCAAAAGTAAAGTCCTAAAGGACGGCAGAAAGAAGAAGAATGAGGAAACAATGCTTGGATGTCCTGATGAGTTTGTTTCTTGCTCTTTAGAGGCTTTCAGCGTAGGAGTAGCGAAAGATGTGTTTCGGAAACTAAAGAAAGTATCAATTCGAATAGAAAAATAAATTAATTAAATACACAAAAAATAGAAAGAGGTGTAAGAAAAGAATATGTCTTCTCACTTGATTAATTCAACTTATATAGTGAGGGGAATTCTGAGAGAATTAGAAGTCCTACGAGGATTCATTATTATCGCCCACAACTTTAATAAGCCTATACAGAGGATACAAATTGATGGCAAACACGGAAAGAAAATTACAGGAAATATTTACAGAATATAGTGAATGAAAGCGAGAATAAAGAACTAAATAAATTGCAAGAAGAAAAAATGCATTGTTGCTAGCAAAAGGAACAGCCCAACATGCATATTACAAATTGGAGATCCCAAAATCAAACACGTACAACAATTTAAATATCTGTTATGGCCCGGTTCCTTGTACCACGTTGATAGCCCAAGGTAAAACCAATAAAGAAGAACTCGAACACATATATGGAATAACACAGATATATTACAAACAGGAATATATACAGAGAAGTAGAAAGTGTTAGTACGAACAATCAGTTTTAGTAGTAATTGTCTGAACGCGACTCTGTTTCGGACTGCCTCTGACTCGAGTGACTGACTCGCTCGCTCTGACTGACTGACAGACAACTGACGGACTTCACTCCAGACTTCGGACTGAACGGTATTTAGTCACCCCCCACGAGGGCATCATGTGGCACAAGGTCGGTTTAACGTGGGATCTCCGAGCAGCCCGTGGGATCTCCGAGCCCGTGGGATCTCCGAGCCCGTGGGATCTCTGAACCCGTGGGCTCAGCCAAAAATATGCCATTTGAACATGAATAAACGGGATCAGGGTCGGTTAACATAGCATAGCCTCCTTCGGGTTCCTCCCCGCCCGTAGGCAGAGAATTCAACCGATCAGCCGATCAGCCGGTCGCCCGACTTCGGGCTGAACGATATTTATTTATACAATTTGTATAAAATGTTGCACAAGGCCAAAAAAGGGGTTGGGGAAGGACGGTCTTCTACTGTCTTAATTCTAAACTTAGCTAGTCGCAGACACTGACCCAAACATACCAACAATATTCCAATCACCAAAACAACACATTCAATCCTATCTTTATTACTGCGTACACCGCAATACCTCAGATTCTCCATGAAGTCCTAACTAGTCCCTTATGTACAGATATTGTTCGTGGGGGGAGGGACATAAAACAACAATTTTTAAAAAGATCCCCAAATGAATATGTACAATATGACTTAAATATTTACACGAAACTAAACAAAACGATGTGTTAGTAATAAAAAAAAACACAAATCATAAATGTGGCAGATCATCAGTTAACCGGACGAAATCAATGCGGGACTATGAAAAAAACCAGGAAAACATTCATACCTCCAAGCATTCACACAGGCACACACACATTCATACACAACAACAAATACGAAAAATCACACACACGAAACGAAAGGCGCCCCGCATCCACCAGAGAACTGACATCACTGACCACCTAACGAGGGAGGGAATGGGGGATTAAACAAAAGAGAAAAAAAAAGGGACAGTAATAAAAGGGACCAATGAGCATGCATACCCTAGCTAAGTTGAACAGAAAACGGGAAACTAAAGATTCAAAATAGAAAACCTAGACTAGCCTAATATGTGGGTGGGTTGCCTCTGTTCAACCCTGTTAGGACAAAATTCTGTGCCTAACCGACATCCAAATGCCACTCTAGGTCAGCCCCTTTCACTCTACATATTCGCGCAAGATTTACCCACCTTTTGCCAAGTTCTGATGAAGGGAGCCGCCGCCTTTCCGTCCTAATCTTGACTTTAAGCTGATGCTTAAAGAACAAGATCAGTTGGGAAGAGGTGAACTTCTCGCCCTCATGGAATCCCTTCTGACGCGTCGTCCAAATCACGACTCTCATAAACCCAAGTAAGCAACAGAACACATAGTGTTCAGCCTTCGTCAATTGCGGCACCACATTGCTACAAACAGAACTGACTTCCAGGACAAAGAACTTTCCCTGCAGCATGCGAACCATGAGGCCTTCAACAAACTTGCACAACGGCACTACCGTCTTGCACTGAAAAAAGGCGTGACCAATGGTCTCGACTTCCCCAGTACAGCGACGACAGTTTGGATATTTCTCCAAGCCTGCTGAACAAAGTCTCTTGCCGACCCAGAGGGCCTCACGAATCATCAGCCAGGTGAGTGATGCCTCATCATTATTGAGACATTTCAACCCAGGCGCCCAAGGCCATATCGAGCGAGTCTCCTGCTTCGTAAGACCGAGCTCGCCAATCAAATCATCTTGAAAGGCCCCACTAACTAACAATCGATACAATGCCTTACGAGACAACGCCTGGGCGTCGGAGAGGCCATCCGACGTCCGCAAGAGGAGTTTCAAAGCACGACGACATTCGCGGTAGAAGGAGCACTCCGCAAGAGGAGTTTCAAAGCACTCCCCCTCGCACGAGTGCACACTTCTCAGGGATGGGAAATGTTTTCGGACGTCTTCTTTCCAAAAGATGCCCACCTCATACAATCCGCGACACATTCGATCTAGAAAGGTAATGCGAAGCATATATTGACGAATCTCAATGCTAGGCATACCCAGACCGCCCTCAGAGGGATGAAGGCAACAGATCTCGCGAGATACCATAGGGGCCTTGTCTCTCCACAAGAAAGAGAACAAGGTCCGTACTAATGACATTAGTCTGGCATACGGGAGTGGAAGCACAGAGAGTCAGTACAGGAGAATCGGATATATGTGTGAAACACATACCTCAACCCTTCACTTCAGGAAAGTCTCCTCAGAGACCACAGATTAACCGCGATCTCGGCCTTCCCTTGTACCTCCGACCAATTCCTTTCCAACTGGAGATCAGGACCGAACCAGACGCCGAGTATCTTGATCGGCCCATCCGTCCAGAGGAAAGGTCCGGGAAGAGAAACTCCCTTCCACGCACCCAACCGCAAGCCCACAGACTTATCGCGGTTGATCTTGGCCCCTGTCACCATCTCATACCCACTGATCTCTTTGCTGACTTCGTCAATCTCGGCTCTGCTCGACACAAGAACCGAAACGTCGTCAGCATAGGCAGAATACCTGGCTGAGGTGGAAGCCCCAGGCAGGGAAATTCCGCGCAGGACCGGAGTCGCCTTTAACTTGCGAAGGAATGTTTCCAACGCAAGAACGTAAAGCAGAGGCAAGAGCGGACAACCTTTATGAATGGAGCGAGACAATACGAAAGGCTTCGATCTTACCCCATTCACTTCCACCAGCGCACCGGGGGTCGCATACAAAGTCGGATCCAGGAGCGAAAGTCGACTCCGAAACCGGCCGCCGAAAGGACAGCCTCCAGAAATCGATGGTCAACCCTATCGAAGGCATTGGACTGATCTAAATTAATCAGCGCGGCTTCACTGTCGACTTGTTCTAAGATCAAGCGTACCATATGAAGGTTATCCTGAATAGTCCTAGCCTTCACAGCATAAGTCTGTTCGGGGCCAATCAGACTAGACAGGACAAGCTGCAAACGGTTGGCTAAGATCTTCGCCAAAATCTTTAAGTCAGTATTTAACATCGTTAAAGGGCGAAAATTCCCTAACCCATCCCTACCGTCCTTGTCCTTACGCAGTAACTTGATCACACCCCTGGTGAAGCGTTGAGGTAAAGACACCTGCTTCATCCAGTGGTTGAAAATCAGTTCCAGCAAAGGAACAAATACATGCGACAACCTCAAGTAAACTTCGTAGGGAAGACCATCTAATCCCGGAGACTTATCCAGGCCAACCTGCTTCAGCGATTCCCAGATTTCCGACTCTGTAATGAGACCCTCGCACCTAGCCACTTCAGCTGCCTTGAGGCAGGGAAAGTCAGCTAAATAGGCGTCAAACGGAGCAGAGCTCAGACCGGACTCCCTGGTGAAAAAATCCTGAAAGTAATCCCGAAAGACTTCACATATGCCCGCGTTTGTAGTCACAGTCCGCTTATCCGGCAATGTGACACACGCTATATGTCGGCTAGATGCGTTTCGATTCTCCTCGGCACGCAGTTCAGCGGCCATATTCGTTGCCTCAGAAGACATTCTTTTTAACCTAGCCCTAACTACCAGGGCTTGATCCTTCTTGATAAGCAAAGAGGACAACTCTGCCTTAGCTAAAGCTATATCCCCACTAACACGGGATTTCACAGCCCGATCAACTTTATTTTCTAAAACCGTTTGCGCCGCTAATCTATCTAGATTGAGTCGACGACTAAAATCGGCAGCAAACGTTCGAATTTTAGATTTTAAATTTCCTCACCAGGCATTTCCCACAACCGCACCCGTCAATTCCCTTTGTATCATTAGTAACAGCTGGTCCCGGAAATCCTGCTCACTAAATAGTAAACAGTTCAATTTCCAGTAGCCAGCCAATCTAACCTTAGGCTTATCTAAGTTTACACGAACCTGGACAAGCCTATGATCCGTATAAACTATGTAATGGAAGCTTGGACACCCTAAGAGCCCTACATCGACTCTCCTAACTAAGACTCGGTCCAGGTAGCTCGCAAGCGTCCCAGGAGCCGAGTTGCCACTAGTTGTCCAAGTCCATGCTACCTCCCGAGGGTGTTCATTCCGGAACTTATCGACAAGATTGATAAAGTCCCGAAATGGTTTCACATCCGGGTTGTTAGTACCTTGTTTTTGCCCTATACGATCTATATAGGGGTCAAGGACGGCATTCCAATCCCCCGCTAAAACTACCGGACGTGACGTCGTCAAGAATGGCGTGATCTGCCGAAACAAAGCAGGCCGCTCGGAATGGGTATTGGGCGCATAAACCCCAATGAGACGTAGAATCTTATCCTTTATGGCAACATCCAGCACGCAAATTCTGCTCGCCGGATCCGTGAAGACAAGAGTACAAGCAGCCTTCAAAGACCTGCTCACTAGCCAAGAGACACCACTCGAACGACCATCAAAACATGCTGAATAAAGGGCGAACCCCTTAGACAGTCCTCACGATCATGAGAAGAAATCCGGGTCTCTTGTATACAACATACATTCACCCCGAGGCGCTGAAGGTCCCGAGAGAGCCTCGCCCTGCGAGACTCGGATCTCAGGCACCGGACATTCAAACTAGCTAACCAGAGTGACATTGTCAAATCGAATTAGGGTTGTCCTTCAGGATAGAACATGGCTGGGGTGAGGACACCGACAGCTCGTCCCATAGATCCAGAGGCCATCTCACTTTCGACGGTATCATCTTGAGACAAGCCGCCGATGTCCGAAGGGTAAGTTAATTTAAGAGCCCTATAAAGGGATGGGTGAACGAAAACGGGGACCCTCCCTTTAAGTTTTTGATTCGCATCATCAGATTCAGGGTCAAGTAAGTAGGCAGCTTGGGGCACCATTTTAAGCGACGACTGAGCCTCCTCTATCATGCCCCAAATCTCCCGCGTACCCGGGCCAGTTCTAATTACGGTCAAGATTCTTCCTGCCGAAGGGAAATTTTCAGGTTTTTCTACATCTACTCCATTAATTTTTTGGAAGTTCCTTAGAACTTTCAAGTCTTTCGGGTTTCTGGTCTGCCCGAAGACCCTTTTCGCCTGGTCCCGGGATACGAGGCAGACGTCTTCCCCTGGGAGGTAAGGTGGTTTGATGAATTTTTTTTTTCTTTTTGTCGGTGACTGTTTGAGTATCAGGCCTTCTGACCCTTTTCTTTTGTGGTGATTGGATGGGTGTTGATATGGGTGTGAAATCTGGAGTAGTTGAAGGAGTCCACCCGGAAGGTGTCCTCACCGGCGAAGGTTTAGAAGAATGAAGAGATTTAACGGGAGAGTTTGACACAGATTTGGGCGAAGGTGGATTTGTGAAGGTCTTTTTAGATGCAGAAGGAGAAGATGTGGCAGAGGATAGGGGGCCCGGTGCCCCCAGCGATTTTTGATTTTTACCCCCCGCTTTGTTTTCCAGTTTTTCTTTTAGTTTTTTAATGTCTAAAATCTTTTCCCAGCTTGGCTCATTTAATTTCTGGGCTTCTGTTGCGGTTTTTGCATAAGACGCCGAGGTGTTGCCCTCAGAGCTGGTAGAGGGAATGGGGCTGTAGGTGCTATTGTCCCTGGGGGCATGATGGGACTGAGGAACCGCTGTTTGGGTCTTTCCTTTCCCCCTCATCCTTCTCCTTATCCACACTTGTGGAAGGTGTCGGTTTAGAGGGTAATGTGGGTACGGACCCAACCGAGGGATTTTCCGCACCGGTCCGCCTCGCAGCTAGGCCCACTACAGGCGTCGCGGATTTTACCTTCTTGTCCAAAGGGGTATTTTGGTTGCCTACGACCGGAACTCCAGGGGCCTTCTTCCCTGGGCAGGAGGATGAAAGGTGACCAGTCTCTCCACACCTCCAACAAGTAGGTTTCCTAGCAGTCACAATGACCGGCATTTTCCGGTCGCCTAATCCCAAACAGTTCGGGACGGACTTGAAGGCATTCTCATCTAACATTGTGTCAAAAGTCCATGCCCCGTTCAAATTATCGGAGAGAGCCCCTAAAATTTGGCCGAACAGCATAAAAAATACAGCCAGGTGCTCTCCCGAAATTTGAGGAGGAACCTCGAAAACGGCCACCCTGGTCCTTCTCTGACCCTCATACTCCGTTCTTAAAATAAGGTCTTTAGTTATCAGCTCTTTCTTAGCCATTGCCAGGCAATCTTCTGGCGTGGGCAGCAGAATGTTCCACATGAAGAACCCGGTACCCTTAATTACTCTTTGGGGTTTTATCCCCAGGGACAAAAGTGATTTAATCACTATGTCTTTCGTGGAGAGACAAATTTTGCGTGTTCGCTTGTCCACCACGAAAACGGACACCATTCTCTTTGAGAACACATCGAGTTCTTGGACATCGAGTATCTTGATCGGCCCATCCGTACAGAGGAAAGGTCCGGGAAGAGAAACTCCCTTCCACGCACCCAACCGCAAGCCCACAGACTTATCGCGGTTGATCTTGGCCCCTGTCACCATCTCATACCCACTGATCTCTTTGCTGACTTCGTCAATCTCGGCTCTGCTCGACACAAGAACCGAAACGTCGTCAGCATAGGCAGAATACCTGGCTGAGGTGGAAGCGCCAGACAGGGAAATTCCTCGCAGAACCGGATTCGCCTTTAACTTGCGAAGGAATGTTTCCAACGCAAGAACGTAAAGCAGAGGCGAGAGCGGACAACAATACGAAAGGCTTCGATCTTACCCCATTCACTTCCACCAGCGCACCGAGGGTCGCATACAAAAGACGGATCCAGGAGCGAAAGTCGGCTCCGAAACCGGCCGCCGAAAGGACAGCCTCCAGAAATCGATGGTCAACCCTATCGAAGGCATTGGACTGATCTAAATTTATCAGCGCGGCTTCACTGTCGACTTGTTCTAAGATCAAGCGTACCATATGAAGGTTATCCTGAATAGTCCTACCCTTCACAGCACAAGTCTGTTCAGGGCCAATCAGACTAGACAGGACAAGCTGCAAACGGTTGGCTAAGATCTTCGCCAAAATCTTTAAGTCAGTGTTTAACATCGTTAAAGGGCGAAAATTCCCTAACCCATCCCCACCGTCCTTGTCCTTACGCAGTAACTTGATCACACCCCTGGTGAAGCGTTGAGGTAAAGACCCCTGCTTCATCCAGTGGTTGTAAATCAGTCCCAGCAAAGGAACAAAAACGTGCGACAACCTCAAGTAAACTTCGTAGGGAAGACCATCTAAACCCGGAGACTTATCCAGGCCAACCTGCTTCAGCGCTCCCCAGATTTCCGACTCTGTAATGGGACCATCGCACCTAGCCACTTCAGCTACCTTGAGGCAGGGAAAGTCAGCTAAATAGGCGTCGAACTGAGCAGAGCTCAGACCGGGCTTCCTGGTGAAAAGATCCTGAAAGTAATCCCGAAAAGACGAGGGATCTGAACTCTCTGCTTCCTCTTGAGGCGCAGTATTTATCACGTATGGAATAGTCGATTATGTTATTATGGGTAAGGTCTCATAACAATATCTGGGAAGCGTTTTGACAGAGGATGAAAAGCGCGACACTCAAATCTGAAGGCGCAATGGGATAGCGAAAGATGCCTTTACAAAAGTTAAGCAAAGTATTAAGAAACAGAAAAAAATCATTAGAAACAAAGAAAAGAGGACTAAACTATTATGTAATTTCAATTTTCCTATATCTTAATCATTATCTTCTGCCAATGATTAAGATGTTTGATATAAGACCGTTCACATTATACTTTGGTTTCCTTGATGACCTTTAAATGATGCTCACATCAACATCAAACATCGAAAAAGATTGAATATAAGATTCTTTTCTACCAAAACAAGGCTTTTCTCATCACTAATATGTGATTTTTGGTAAACTGATGATTCTGATTTCTTAGCCCCAGTATGAAATTCTACATCTTAGAGATTCTTTCTTGGCGGCATGCAGTACATTATATCTAACAATAAGCTTGAAAATATTGTCATAGCATTTTAATGCAATGTTTATCGTTATCTATTGACCTCCTGATTGCTTTTTCCTCTTCCAGCTCATTATTAATGTTTCTGTTTCTAATTCTTCTACATCTTGTAGGACTTTGTGTCTTAGTGGCTTTACTACCTTGCATGAGGTGATACCGATTAATATATATATATATATATATATATATATATATATATATATATATATATATATGTTTGTGTGTGTGTGTCTGTGTGCGTATAAAACAATGATGTAACATCACTTTATTATTCTTGTGCCTGCGAAAAAAATCTATCATTTAAGACTTCGCTGTAATTCTTGAGTATAATCTCGTGTTGCCAGAGACAAAATCGCAAAGTATGTTTCCAAATACCTCCTACATTATTCCATCCATGCCACTGAACACAGTTTTTTAAAAAAATCCTTTTTTTTTTATTAATTTTCTTTCACTTAAGGAATACGTCGAAATTTTTTTTTCGACTCCCAGCAAATTGAAAGGTGTTACAAAAGAAAACCTTTGACAACAACTCGTAAATCCACTTTTTTCCAATTACTAACCATAACCGGACCAAGACACAAAAGCCAGGGGAGTAGAGATTTCGGTCGGGGCTTGAAGTGAATAATTTTTTAGTACAGTGTGCTTTCAAATTTTTTCTGTGATTAATTTTCCCGCCTAAAGTCTCAGTGTGCATGTAATGTTCAGCTACCCGTCGACATTGCAAAGAGTGAAGAAAAGTACGCTTGCAAAGGTTCATGGGGAGGAGTCTCACTTAGCCAGGAGCAAACTTTGATTTGCCTGGGATTCATGCTGTGTGAAAATGGAGTGATAGTCCGGTGACTAAAGTGTGTGTGTGTGTGTGTGTGTGTGTGTGTGTGTGTGTGTGTGTGTGTGTGTGTGTGTGTGCTCGCGTTCGTGCGTGTTTCCTTATTTTCTTTTACTTTTAAAGTATTAATTGAAAGTTAAAATGCAAATACCTCTCAATATACAAAATAGTTTGGGTCCTGGAGGGCGAAAGCTGTGTTTTATTATTAAGAAAGAAAGAAAGAAAGAAAGAAAGAAAGAAAGAAAGAAAGAGAGAAAGAAAGAATAGAACTTTTAAAAAGACAGAAATGGGCCAAGAAGAAATTATGAGGTAGTAATAAAATACTGAAAGAAAAAAAAACAAGAAAGAAAAAAAGAAAGACTGAGGAATATAGAAAGGTTTAGACAGAAAGAAAGAAAGAAAGAAAGAAAGAAAGAAAGAAAGAAAAAAAAATAGAACTTTTACAAAGACAGAAATGGGCCAAGAAGAAATTGTGAGGTAGTACTAAAATACTGAAAGAAAGAAAGAAAGAAAGACTGAGGAATATAGAAAGGTTTAAAAAGAAAGAAAGAAAAAAAGAAAGAAAGAAAAAGAAAACACGATAGCAAAATAAAACATAAACAGCAAAATATTATGTATAAATAAATAAAACAAAAGAAAAATTGTCATTAAATCTTGTCTTAAAAATGTATACTTCTGAAAATCAAAAAGCTTTTGTTTCGATATATTTCTCTAATGTATGGACCCTCTTACACCTGTGTACATCTATATCAGTATAGGGGCCAGAATTTTTGTTTTGTTTTGTTTCGTTTTTTGTTTGTTTTTTTACACCTAATGTACTAACTAGTATCAAAAAAGTCTTATAGAAAATTGCACCAGCGTTAATATGAAAGATCTAGAATGGCCAATCTTCTAGATCTTTTTACAGTAAAGCAGGTGGCCCTCAGTAAAGCAGGTGGTCCTTATTTTCATCAACGACCTTTCCAATATGATTATTTTCAAACTCGATAACACTGCTGATGATACAGCTATTTACTGTTGTCTAAATGACAAGCCTGATCGGTTCAATAAGCTCAAATTGTTGCCTGTTTCAAAATGACATTCAATCTGTTATTAGCTGGGGCAAGAAATGATTTGTTAATTTTAACGCCTCTAAAACGAAACTGCTATCTTTTAATCGTCTTTTTTTGTTTGCCATCAGCACGGCTGATGCTAACCTCCAGAAAAGTGATGTCTTGCGCCTTCTTTGGTTAACATTTTTCACTGACATGAAGTGGAAAGATTATATACAATCAATTGCTAGGAAAGTTGGTTTACTATGTCGTGCTAGACAATTTTTTAACATCAGAATCCGTATTGGCCATGCATTGAATATTGCTACTATATCTGGTTTGGTATTTCTGCTATATATACTTAGAGATTTTTAGAGATTCTTGATAAAATCCAATTCTGCAATTTTATAGGTCTTGACCTGACATCTAATCATTTAATCTAACTTCTCCAGTATAAGTTCAATGCTTTCTTTTTTGCCGACTCACTTCTCTGCCAGAGGTCATTTTTTCTCTCTCAGAAAATTCATGTTTTATATGGATTTTTACAGATAATTGGTCAAAGGCTCTTTTTCTGTCTTTAATTAGGAAACGCTGTGTATTTGTTTTAAATGTTTATATCCGGGAGAGGCATGGCACGTGGAACTAAAACAATCTATCCCCGGTGGACAAAATAAAGGGTTTAGTTCAAAATTCCAATCACCACTTCCAGTTAGCTGGTCGTTGATTCATCGAAAGTTCTTCTGCCGTTTGTTAGATATTAATTTTCGTCATACTGGGTTGCTAACAAACCTCACCTCACTCAAAAGAACTTGGAGTGGAGTAGACGGTTTAGTCGCCGACGTTCAGACTGTATACTTATCCAATATATATATATATATATATATATATATATATATATATATATATATTCAGTTGCATATTCAGTTGTATGGATATGAGTTTGTAACCCTGGGTTTCACGAGTTTGCGATCAATCTGATTTATTTTTTTTAAAAATGAATCTATTTGTGTTTGGTTATGTTTCCTTGTGGTGGAGGGAAAAATACGCCCCCGCTCTCTCTCTCTCTCTATATATATATATATATATATATATATATATATATGTACATTCTCCTCTTTCTCCCTCCCTCTCTCTCTCTCTCTCTCTTTCTCTCTCTACATATATATATATATATGTCTTTGTATATATATATATATGCGAAAAATTTTAATTTAAACCTTGATATAACAGGTCCGAAACCTAATGAAATGAAAATGCATCCAAACAACGTCATAAAAAAAAAAAGGTATTCTTATTACTTACAATTGGAATCTTGCTGACCTCCAATCAATTGTCAAGTTTTAAAAGTTTGTTAAACTATAAATGCGTCTCGATTTTAGGGGCCAAATGCAGTGGGTTGGATTAAAAAATAATGTCATTTTATTGTAAATTTATGATGCAATGTATTTTTTGAAACTGCAATTTGCAGCTTCAAAACTTTCTATTCTGATTGGAAATTAAGACGATCATTATGGGATTTTGTGTGCAATATTTGGGATACAACGTATTTCTTTTAATTCTGTTTTAGTGTTATATTCTCAACATGCTATTCTAATTGAAAAATAATCTTAAGCTCTTGTTTATTTAAGATGCAGCTATATTCCTTTAATTTTGCTCATCTCGATTGGAAGGCGAAATCATTACGTACTTTTTGTGGTAGGACATAATGCGTATTTTCAAATTCTGTCTTTCTACTTATTTCATGATATCCAGTTAGAAAGGGATGTCATGGTATCCATCCTCTTGTGCAAATTTTACGATGTAATTCTTCTTCTTTTAAATCTATACGACGTTTAAAAACAGAATTTTCTCTTCAGATAAAATATTAAATTCATTATATCGTTTTACTTGTATGTATTTTTCCTATATCTGTGGGTCTGTTATAATTCATGTATTTCTTACGGGATTGGTAACTGATGTCATCATATTCATATTTGTGTATTTACAAGGCAACAGATTTAAATTCTAGACTTTTGTTGGCTTCAGAACTTGCTTTACAGCGTGAAAATTAATAGCTATATATTCAGGCACAATAATTGAGAAGCAGTTTATTTTTAGATATTTGCAGTTTTGGTTTGCATTCACACTAAGATGATTGGAATTTAATGCCATTCTACAAGATACAGGAGGGCTCAAAGTTTGCTTTTCAGGATAGAAATGCAGAATTGGAGAGCATGGAATATAACTGAATGACTATGTGAAGTGTTAAAAAAACAGAAGAATATCATGAATGGAACATGTGAGCAATCGGGAAGCTTTAAGAAAAATTAAAAAAAACAAGACTTATAATTAGAATCAGAAAGAAAATTGAAATTTTGTGGTGGAGGGACACATAATGAAAGAAGGTTCCCTCCCCTCGACTGGTTTAACTGGAATATGCTTACCTACTGTTTCTTATCAATACTGAGAAACTGATGCAACAAGATTGAACAAAGTTTTACCATCTCGATTTTTTAGCTGGACGTAGACATCAGAAATTATATTAAGTCACAACTTAAAAGGAATTCTTTCGTATTTTTTCTTTCCTTTTTTAAAAATTAATAGGTGTAGATAGACTCACCTATCTTCCCACCCGCACTCCTTCCATGTCTACTGATCAGGAGTTCTTTCTTCTACCAAGGCTACAATAATTTAACTTCTTACTCTTTGGTGATCAGACTAACCAGTGGCTGAGATCCTCCAGGAGTACTGGCTTGGCAGTTTGCTGACTGCTGCTTTCGAATTGACGTTATGAACCCCAACTTTTTGGTAGCGCTTAGAGAAGCTGCTCCAATCAACAGTTGTATAATATCGAGGTATCTGTAGTGCCATGTCGAGTATGGGTAAGTGTCCCTGTATGTATTTCCAGTGGGTAAGCCTGAGACCATATTATGCTCTGTTCTCAGCCATGTACTGGCTGGTCTATATTGACAAGGAATTAAGAATGCGATTTTTTGTGTCATATTGTGAACGGAGAACATATTGGCAAATTATACAATACGGTGGCCTTTCCTAGAATTGATCATGACAGTAACTCTTGTACGGCTGAACACAGATATCGGGAAAGCAGAATATGGCGATTGGCGTTGCATTTAAATTTTTGAGGATTGTAGGGGTCAGGGAATCAAGAAACCGGAATAGATTTCCACAGGTGAGAATTGCGAGAAAATAAACTGTTGGAATAGAACATACAGTTGCATCTTGTTAGTTATAACTGTTCATTTAAAATATCACTGTTTAGATCTAATCATTTTGACATCATTGAACTAGTTACTAATAAACATGAAAAGTAAAAATAACCAACAGTTTTAGTAACGTTAGTGGTATTTTCTCTTTCTAGAAGTTAAAAGAAAAAAGTTACTTATTAGAAGTGAATCTCCAAATCCACATTTATTTTATTGCGTGTGAGACTGCAAGGTCCAAAGATATTTTGTCGCAAGTGAGTCTGCAAAGTTCGAAGTTATTTTGCTGCATGTGATTCTGCAAAGTTTCGAAGTTATTTTGCTGCAAGTGATTCTGCAAAGTTTCGAAGTTATTTTGCTGCAAGTGATTCGGCAAATTTGCGAAATTATTTTATTGCAAGTGAATCTGCAAAGTCTTCAATTATATTTTTGCGTGTGAGTCTTCAAGATTCCAAGATATATTGTCGCTAGTGAGTGTACAAATTTCGAAGTTATTTTGCTGCAAGTGAGTCTGCATATGTCGAAGTAATTCTGTTGCGAGTGATTCTGCAGTTTATTTTGTTTCAAATGATTCTGCGAAGTTTCATCGTTATTTTGCCACAAGTGATTTTGCAAAATTCGAAGTTGTTTAGTTATAAGTGAGCCTGCAAATTACGAAGTTATTTTGCTGCGAGTGAGTCAGCAAAGTTCGAAATTATTTTGTTACTAGTGGATCTGCAAATTTCGAAGTTATTTTGCTACATGTTATTCTGTAAAGTTTCGAAGTTATTTTGCTGCAAGTGATTCTGCAAAGTTTCGAAATTATTTTATTGCAAGTGAGTCTTCAAAGTTTCGAAGTTCTTTTGCTGCAAGTTATTCGGCAAAGTTTCGAAATTATTTTATTTCAAGTGAGTCTGCAAAGTTTCAAAGTTATTTTGCTGCAAGTGATTCGGCAAAGTTTCGAAATTATTTTATTGCAAGTGAGTTTGCAAAGTTTCAAAGTTATTTTGCTGCAAGTGAGTCTGCAGATTTCGGAGTTATATTGTTGCAAGTTTATCGACACAATTAGAAGTTTATTTCTTGCAAGTGATTCTGCAATATTTCGAATTTTATTTGTTGCATGTGACTCTGCAATTTTCGAAGTTATTTCATTGTAAGTGACTCTGCAAAGTTCGAAGTTATTTTGTCCCAAGTGAGTCTGCAGAGTTAGAATTTATTTTGTTGCAAGTGTGTCTGCTATGTTCGTAGTTATTTTGCTGGGAGTAAGTCCCCAAATTTCGAAGTTATTTTGTTGACAGTATGCAGTGTTCAAAGTAATTCTTTTACAAGTTTGTCTGATAAATTGTTTTGCTGCAAGTGAGCCGGCAAAGTCTGAAGTTATTTTGTTGCAAGTGAATCTATAATGTCCAAAGTTAATTTTTAGTTAGTATTTCTTTATGATATTTCTAAGTGAAGATTCGTCTTGTTTGTAGTTGACGTGCATTTGGTTTTTGTAGTGTGTTCAGTATCGTTATTTACTTTGGAAAGAAATAGTCTAATTTGGGTGGTCTATAAGTTGGTTAGGGAAGCCATTGTTAACTAGTGTCTGTTTTGCATTGTTGAGTTCTTTAAGGAAGAGTAGTCGAGATGATGAATTCTGGTGTGCTCTTTTTTAGGAAGTATTTTATTACTGCTATTTTGTATCTGAGTGGACATTCACTTTTAAAGTTAAGGTGGCGAGAGTTGCTGTTAGTCGTTTTTTATATACGGAATTGGTAAAAGTGTTACAAGAACATCTAAGAATGTTTGTATAGTCATTATAAAATCGTTATTGATTAAAAGACTTTGGCCCTTAAACCTTTAATCTTGTTGAGATACCATTGCCTTCCTTGACGACGTTTAATTTGGGGGTAACCTTTGAACTACGTTTACTGGTAATAACTAAAACGAAATAGAATGATAATTGTGAAATATTACTCATATAGTTCTGTTATCTGATTTAAAAAAAAACACAAGCGTGTGTTAATAGACATTCATTACTCTACCAGTGGGGTAATGTTTTGTCTTGTTAAAGCTGTAATCAAATTGTTCAAATCGTAGTAATCGATAGTTGTTCAAGTGTTCTTAACAGAAAAGCGATCATCGGAAACAAAACAATTTGTCCAAAATGTTACATCCCATCATACATTCATACTGTTCATAAAACTTGAAATCAAAATAATGACAACATTCCTTGCTGCTAATTTCGGTTCAAACTTTGGAGTCTCGCTTCCGACAATGTTAATGTTCCTCGTTTCTTTGAATGGTGTTATAAAAATAAAGTGGAAACTGAGTTAATTGATTTTGTCATCGTGTAGTTGAATGAAAACTTAAATAATTTTAAACGTTAAATAATTGGAATATATAATTGGATGAAAACTTTACCTTTTCAATCACAAAAAATAAACTTTTCGCTTCAAGTATAAACATCTTTCTTTTATGTGCCTTCAAGATGTAAGCGATCATGATCCTCCACATCTTCCTGTCTTTTGTAGCTCTTAATAATTTTTGTCTTTTTTCTTTCTTCCAAATCTTGTGCTACGATCCATTTGTTTAAGTCCATCAAGTATGTTCCTCGCTGCTTTCATCTGTCCCTCTTTCCCTCAATCTGTCCTGTGAGGATCAGATTTTCTAAGCCCTCCTTCCTCATTGCGTGCCCCAGAAATTTCAACTGCCTCCTCGTGATGTTAATTATACGTTTCTATTTTCTACCAAACCTCGTCGTTGCTCACATGTTCGGTCTATGGTAACCTCAGCATCTTTCTGTAAATTAGGGGAAAATATTTTGAAAGTAATAACATGGCTTAATACGGTCGGAAGGTATGCAGCAAAAATTCTACTTTTCTCTTCCTATCTGCCTTAGATTTCCGACTTTTTGTTTGTTTTTGTTTTGTTTTGTTTTTGTTGTTGTTTTGTTTTGTTTTTGCTTTTTTTCATCCACCTTGCTCAAAGCAAATAGAACAGGAAAGCAATTAATTCACTGTTTTTCCTTCTTTTCTCGTTCAGCAAACAGTGGCTTCTCTGCTTATAATTCTTGAATGATATTGCTTCTTTACAATTTATTCGGAGAAATGAAGGAATAGAAAATCCTAAAACTTACGGAAGTACGATGAGGAGATAAAAACATTATTATCCAGGACAAAAATATAGTGCCTACATTTCATAGACTCTTCGCCAGTGTACTCTATTATACTCTATTATACTCTATTATAGCTAAAAAAAAAAAAAAAAAAAACAAATATCATTTACCCAGGAAAATACCGTACATATGTTTCATACATAGGCTATTTGCTCGTGTACTCTATTATATATCAAAAAAAGTACAAATATCATTTAACCAAGAAAAAATTAAGGCATACGGTAATACATTTCAGACGTACATTCTTCGTCCCTGTATTATATAATATATCAATAAACACAAAAATATCATTCATCCAGGACAAAATTACGACGCATACATTTCATACACAGACTCTTCTTCCTGTAATCTATTAAATATCAATAAAAACAAAAATGACATTCATCCAGGAAATGTATACAGTGCATGTATATCATACATAGACTCTTCCACCCTGTACTCAATTATATCTCAATAAAAGCACAAACATCATTGATCCAGGAAAACATTAAAGCATAGGGTGCATACATTTCATACATATACTCTTCTCTGTTTCTCTATTATATATCAATGAAAAGACAAACATCATTCATCCAGTAAAAAAATTAAAGCATACGGTGCATACATTTCTGACAGACTCTTCGACTCTGTACTCTATTATATATCAATAAAAACACAAACATCATTTATCCGGGGAAAATAGGGTGCATACATTTCATATATAGACTCTTCGCACCAGTACTCTATTATATATGCATAAAACAAAAATTTTGCAGTAAATTTATGCCGAACTAATATTAAATCAAATGGTGCATACATTGCATACATGGACTCATCGCTTGTGTACACTATAATATATCAATAAAAACAGGCACATCATTTATCCAGGAAAAAAATACAGTGCATACATTTCACACATGGACTCTATGACACCTGTACTCTATTTAATATCAATAAAACAATAAATTTCATTTATCCAGGAAAAGATACGGTGCATTCATTTCATGCATAGACACTTCGCCCCTGTACTCTATTATATATCAATAAAAACTCAGGCTGTAAATTATTTTTCTTCCCTGAATTATTTTACTAAAATGTAAACAAATGAAAATGATACTTAAATCAATACTATTTCTGTTTGCCTTACGATTTTAACGCTTGTTCTTGCTAGCAAAATTATATTTTCTTATAAATGATGCTATACTGCTGTTATTTCATTCAATGTGCAAGAACTAACAGATTTATACTGCTTTTCATATCTCTACATATAAATGTACATGTGTATAATATATATGTGTGTATGTGTGTCTGTGCCTGTGTCTGTCTGTGTCTGTTTTGTTTGTGTAGGATGTATAATAGCATCCAAAACGAATGTGAAGATGATGAGACAGAGTGGAAAATTTATTAACGACGCATTTCGCCGAAAGCCTCTGCTCTTTTTTGGCTTTCTCAGGTTAGAATGAAAGAAAGACAAAATTTTATGTATAGTTTTAAGGATTGCCTTCATGACTACACTTTTCTAATGAAAATCTACCAGTATTTTCTGTGTAATTGATGCTTGATTTTAATTAACCGACCAATGTCAAGATGCTGAACATTCTGCATTATCTGGTCAGAAACGGTCGACAAACAAAGGAATCCTATGTAGTATTTTGCCATCGTTACTTTCCTACAGCTAATTTACAATCTCAATTCGCGATTAACACCGTTGTTGAAATAAATTTTAAGGAGTTTGTACTCTCCTTTCTTTTTTTTCTTTTTTTTTTTTTTTTCCTTTTTTGACGGGGTGACGTTATTCTCCACACACCCCATACACAAATACTTTCAGGACACCGTGGGAGCATATACTATATGTTTGTGGTGTGGTAACGATTGTTTAGTGTCACGGTCCCTAGTGAATGCACAATGGTCAATTGGCATATCAACACTTACCTTTCCACGTGGTTATCTTTCCAAACGGTGAGTAATCTTTTCGAATGTCAAAGTCCTCATCAGATGATGACATTCGGGTCGGGTATGGTCTATTGAGAGACTGTACTAATATGATGCATATGTACTAGCTGAGAACTGTGAATATCTACTAGCAAACCCCGATTGCACATCATAAATACAATTAACCGATTTCATTTCAAGTGAATAATATAAAATAAATAACTAAAGAATGAATAATTTTTAATGTTATGTTTTTTTTAAGTGTCTAATATTTTCAATTATTTATTTTCCTAGCACATTTTTATATACAAATCTATTCTTATAAAGACGAATTTCTAATAACATAAAATGAAACTATTTAAATTTAAGATTATCACATTGCCATGTATTGGATATCTTGTCGGAATTAGAAATCTTAGAGCCGAGTTCGCATTCCAATTGAGTTCGTTAAATTCACTTACTAACAAATATCCCTGAGAAAAGATATGCATCCATCACTTCTCCTTATGGATTGAATTGCAGGACAAAATGAGTTCTATAGCCTTGGTTGGCAACCAGTCTAATGAAAAAAAAATTGAAATCTATTACGGGAAATTCTTCAAATTTTGTCTTCCAATGTGGAAATACGGAAGAGTAGGCTCATAAAATAAAGAGAATAATATCGCATTTTAATGAGAGGTCTGCAACAAGCGGAGTAAGTTTTTTAATATTTTTTTAAAGTTTTAATTATGTTAATAATAATAATGACATCAGACGACATTTAGAAATTCGTTTGGCACTTGATTCTCGTTCTTCATTAAAGCCTATACTAATGATACCTATTAATATAAAGATGACACCTATTACTATAAATATTATAATATTAGTATAAATATGATAACTATTAGTATAAATATTATACCAATTAATATAAAGATGATTCCTATGAGTATAAATATGTTACCTACTAATATAAATATAACTACGAGTATAACTATGATACCTTCTAATATAAAATGATAACTACTAATACAATACCTATTAATATAAAATAACTATTGATAAATATGATATCTATTAGTATAAATTTGATACGTATTATTATAGATATGATACCTAATAATAAAAATATGATATCTATTTAAATACATATGATTCCTATTAGTGTAAATATGATACCTTCTGATATAAAAATGATACCTACTTATATAATACGATACCTACTAATATAAAATGATACCTGTTAATATAAATATACCTATTAATATAATACGATACTAATTTGAATATGATACCTACTAGTATAAATACGATGCCTACTGAAATAATATGATACGTACTAATACCTACTAATGAATTAATTGATTTTCAAATGACCCTGACCAGAAGAGAAACTTGAAGTCGATAAGTGAACTTCAAGCGTCATTTTTACTAGATATCTGTATTTGAATATACTTTCCGTTTATTTTAAACATCATTTTACTTCGGCTACTGGCCTGTATACTCGAGTAAATTTAATAAAGAAAATGTGTCCTCTGACAGGATCTAAACCTGCGTCCCCGTTTACAGGCGGAAGCACCGTTCAATTCGGTGTGCTTTTACCGCACGGTCACGAAGAGCTTCACAATAAAGCAAAGTTCAATTTGGCCATTAAAGCACATTCACTTAAAACTTAAAATTAAAATTAATTACAAATGTAACGTTTAAAGTAATAAAAATATCTCGCGGTAAAAAAATAAAAAATGCTTTTTATTTTTTTTTTTTCCAATAACCAAAAACGCATTTTTTTAAAAAGTGCTCAGTACAGAGTAGACCAAATATTATTTATTCAAAAAGTATAGCATAAGCATAGTGTAACATCACACATCAACATCAAACAGCCATTTTTTCATCGCTTCTGTTAACTTCTCAAGTGATGGTGCTGAATGTAGAATAAATACTTGAGAAACATATATATATATATATATATATATATGAGTGTGTGTGTGTGCGTGCTCGCGTGTGTATATATATATATATATATATATATATATATGTTTTTTTACTGTTGTTGAATACTTCAACCATCCGTTTCATAACATCGACGACATCGGTTGCGTGCTTTTAGTATCTTCATTCAACAGCAGAGAAGAAAGCAGCAGATCATAAGCATAAAAACTCACATTGATGGATTAAATAGGGATTTGGGTTTATCATTTCGACAGGGAAACCTATAACCAACAACAACATTCCTTTGGAAGTATAAGTCCCATATCTGTGTTCATTCCTCATATCGTTGTAAAAGAACACAAGAATTCTTTTCGTAATTCAGTTTCAGACAAAAGTTTAAGATGTATTAAATATAATATAATAAATATCAATTTTATTGACGATATTGTTAACATTTTGCTGGTTTTTTATTCTTCAAATTTTATTAACCAGACAACTTCCTTAATTCTATTTCAGGTTTTAGGGAAGTTCATTATTTCTGTTCACCCCCACCTTTTCAGTATCGATTTGTTTTTACTTCATTATATTACTTAGTGAAAAAGTATATATAAAAATCTTATTAAAACATGAAAATAAAAGGAAAATGAAAAATTTCGCTAGTTGGAATATCCACCAGTTGGATAAGTTGCACCACTTGATAGGGTTTCATATCTCATACTTCAGCCTTTAATCTAACTTGATGAGTTTCAAGGGACAATATATATATATATATATATATATATAATTATTTATCTAAAAATATGATTCCAAAAAATTTTGCTTGAAGATGGAACAGAGCTTACTTTAATTCAATTTAATTCAAATAATTATATTGAAGTTTTCGGCTCTTGTTTTGAAACATGAGGCCTCTTATGTAGCGTGTTGGAATCATATTTTTAAATAAATAATTATATTTATGCTCTACTTTTGTATCGAGCACTATTTAAAAAAAAATAATAATAATAACAAAAATACTAATGAACTTTGGATTATTTACCTAACCAGTTCTTTTCTATTTCCTATATATTTTCACACACACACATATATATATATATATATATATATATATATATATATATATATATATATATATATATATACATACGTTGTCGACTCCCAAAGCGAGTATGACCATATCTTATATGCCCATCCCTTCACTTAAACTCCCCCACCCCAGCAACACCGCATTCATCAGTTGTGTAAACAACGGTGGCCTATAAAGCCATCGGTCTACATTTCTTGTTACATATATGACATGTCAAATAATCTCCCGGGTGGTGGAAGGAGACTTTGATCATCATCACTTCCTTTCATATACCCTTGTCAAGCCCGACCTGGATTTGTACACCATGGTACAGGTCGGGCATTCAAAGCACCCCACTGTTAGTATTTTGTGTGACCGCTAGTGACTGAGCAGACCCGACCTGGACAGAAAAATTCGATTGCATTCGGTGCATGGCCAGGTTGGCACCTCATGGCAATTCAGGGATCCCTTTTGAATTCCTCTCTTCAGTTCTGCATATGTTTGTGATGCCTCGTGGAAGATCTTGATGCCATCAGCAATACCAGCTCTCCAAGAAACTTGGTCTTCAGCTAGAGTCTCCTTGTCATCTAGACCAATACTGCACTTGCATAGTGACTCTTTAAGGCAATTCTTTGTAACAAATTTTTAGCTTGTGCTGCAGTCCCAATTCCAATTCTCCATACATTATTTGTTTTGGCATTCTGTCATCCGCCATACGAATAACATGGTCGGTCCATCGCAATCAGTGATTGTGTATAAGTGCTTCGACAGAGAGTGAATTGGCCCTTTGTAGAACAACAGTATCAAGGGTGTGAGACATCCAGTGGATTTCAAGCACAGACCGAATACATTCTTGATGAAAACGTTCCAGTACCTTCAGATCTTTGCGATAGACTCCCCATGTCACACATGAATATAACAGAGATGACATAACGCAGGTATTATATATTCATTTTTTTTCTGCTTTTGTATACCCTTCTGACTCCAGACACGGAACTTGAGTGCTGCAAATGCATCGGAGGCCTTCTTAATCCGTAAGGCTATCTAATCTTCAAGAGAGCAGTAGCAGTTGAGGATGCTACCAAGATATACAAATTTGTCAACTATCGCAAATACGATCAACATAAATTGATGGATCTATATACTGAATTTCTCGGGCAGGTTGATACATCACCACTGTCTTGTCAAAGCTGATGGACAGTCCAAAAGCCTTACACGAAACTAATAGTCTATCTATGAAATCCTGTGCTTGCTGAATTGTGTGTGCGACCAGTTCACAGAAAGAAGGTTGCGCACTAAACTCAAAAAGAGTTTTGTCCTTGCTGCGAACCTACATATATTGAAAAACTTGCCATTTGACCTGTACCTTATCATAATACCAACATGGCACTTCCTGAATGCATCAAGCAGTACAATTGCAAAGTGGATAGAAAATAATTTAAGAGCCAGAAAATCTCTCTGCATTTTTTCAACTTTCATGGGGCCTCGTAAGCATACCACCAAAACTGACACTATCTACCCTAGCGTTCATGGAAGGACCTGAAAAGAAATTGTGTAGGGTGAGGGGACAGCCCAATTTCGAGAGGATCTTCCAGAGACCATCACGATTAACAATGTTAAAATCCTTCCTCAGATCTACAAATATTTGATAAAGGCCCAATTGTTGTTCACAGCTCTTTTCCTGGATTTGTCATGCTATGATAATCATATCTGCGGTCCCTCTGTGTTGGTGGAAACCACACTTTGACTCAGGCAGTATATTGTCAACTATTTTCTGGTTTACTCTTAATAGGAGAACAGAGGTTAAGATCTAACCTGTCAAAGAAAAGAGAACAATCCCTCTATAATTACCACATAATTCCCGAGCACCTTTACACTTATGTATACGTATCATTTGGCACTTCTCCATCTATCAAAACCTTTACATGCTTAAGTCAACTTAAATGCATTCCACCGTAACGGAATATCTCAGCAGGAAGGCCTTCAACCCCAACAGCCCTTCCCATGTTCAATCCTTCCATGCCACGCAGAACCTCAACCAGCGATGTTTTGCTGTTAAGTTTTACCACTATGGATCTTTGGGATATTTTCTCGAGAACCTCATGGTCGACATTTGAAGGCCTGTTCAGTACCCCATCAAAGTGTTTCTTCCATCATTTGGCCATGCCATCCATGTCTGTAAGGCGATCATTGCCATCTTCTCTCCTGAGAGGAGCGATCTCAGAATATTTCATCTCCAAAACTCGGACACAAAAGGCAGAGAATACAAAAAGTTAAACATTTTTTTTTAAAGTCACTCATTTTCTTTCTCTTTTTTTAGTCTCAAGCAATGCCAACTTGATAAAAATAATATAAGATTTAATTATTTTAAACACACACAAATGCATACACATGGAACACATCTTTTTGTTATCCATCTAAGAAGCCATAAAGGCAAAATGCAATATCAGATATTATTTTTGAAACATGCTTTAATGAACATTTTTCCAAATGTCAGTAACTTATATATATATATATATATATATATATATATATATATATATATATATATATATATATATATATTTAGACATGTTTCATTGACTAATTTAGACAAGTTTTGTCTACTTATTTTCAATTAGATCCTTTCATATTCATGGACAAACTTTTTGGTGTCATTATTAAAGGAGGAGAGAACATCTCTGTGTTGATACATATTATTTTATTCCGAGCACTTTCGACATCATAATATCATCATCAGGAGTTTGTTTATTTCAAGATAAATATTGTAGTGTTTCATTTTCATAGATAAAATTGCTGTGTTCATTTGAAAGTTAATTTTTTTTACTTGTGAAGTGAGTACTGTGATGTCTTGACTAACACTTATGGTGTTGTCCATAGTTTTTTAAGAAATAAATATTAAAACTATTAATACAAACCTCGATATTTTAAGCTATCTACTGTAAAAATGTTAAAATATTTGTGCAGTATTCATAATTAATTTTATTAAGGGTTGGTTTCAATTTTTTAATATAGATAGCTTCGAGAATGTTTAGTTTATGATTATTATTCTCATGAAAAGATATAAATGTATTTTCAACAAGAAGTTTTCTGAATTGCGAATGTGGACAGGTATGCTGTTGTAAATGTTTAGAAATGATGGACACATCATTCAAATGAAAACTCAGCCGACGAAACAACGTAGTCGTAGTGTGGCCAACATAAATACTATTTTTCCGTTGGAGATACAATCGCCCAGAAAATATTTAAATTTATAAACAATGTTGGATTTTTTCTCTCCAAAGGGTAGTTTATATGGATAGGAGGCGAAGACAACGGTTAACTCTAGACTTGAACAGTATTGATTCCTATGCTCACATTCTCTATATCAATAAACGCTCTGCCTCCAATACTCAGCTCGCTTCAAAAATTATATGAAATTTATCCATTATATATATATATATATATATATATATATATATATATATATATATATATATAAAGTATAAATTTGGTATCGGAGACAGAGCGTTTATAGATAGAACTTAACCTGTTCAAGTCTAGAGTTAACCGTTGTCTTCGCCTCCTATCCATATAAACTACCCTTTGGAGAGAAGTAAGTTCCACTCGAACAGCTTCTTCTCAAGAAACCAGTGCCCAGGAGAACAGACTCCCAAGAGGATGTTTCCCCAATCACTACAATCTTAACTTGCTCAAGTCTAAAGTTATGCGTTATCTTCCCCTCCTATCCATATAAGCTACCGATTGGTGAGAAGTAAGTTCCACTCGAACAGCTTCTTCCCGCGAACAACTCTCCAGGGGAACAGTCTTCCAAGAGGATGTTTCCTCAATCACTGCAATCTTAACTTCTTCAAGTCTAGAGTTAAGCATTATCTCCCCTCCTATCTATATAAACTACCCATTGGTGAGAAGTAAGATCCACTCGAACAGTTTCTTCCCACGAACAACTGCCCAGGGGAACAGACTCTCAAGAGGATGTTTCCTCAATCACAACAATCTTAACCTGTTTAAGTCAAGAGTTAAGCGTTATCTTCCATTCCTATCCATATAAACTACCCATTGGAGTTAAGTTCCACTTGAACAGCTTCTTCCCGGGAACCACTGCCCAGGGGAACAGACTCTCAAGAGTATGTTTTCTCAATCACTACAAGCTTAATCTGATCAAGTCTAGTGCTAAGCATTATCTTCCCCTCCTATCTTATAAGCTACCCATTGGTGAGAAGCAAGTTCCACTCGAACAGCTTCTTACCGCGAACCACTGCCGAGGGGAACAGACTCCCTAGAGGATGTTTCTTTAATCACTACAAGCTTAATCTGATCAAGTCTAGAGTTAACCGTTATCTTCCCCTCCTATCTATATAAACTACCCATTGGTGAGAAGTAAGTTCCACTCGAACAGCTTCTTCCCGCGAACTGCCCAGGGGAACAAACTCCGAAGAGGATGTTTCCCAAATCACTACAATCTTAATCTGTTTCATTCTAGAGTTAACCGTTATCTTCGGCTTCTATCCATATAAACTACCCTTTGGAGAGAAGTTCCACTCGAACAGCTTCTTCGTGCAAACCACTGCCCAGGGGAACAGACTATCAAGAGGATGTTTCCTCAATCACAACAATCTTAATCTGTTCGTCTAGAGTTAACCGTTATCTTCGCCTCCTATCCATATAAACTACCCTTTGGTGAGAAGTAAATTCCACTCGAACAGCTTCTTCCCACGAACCACTGCCCAGGGGAATAGACTCCCAAGATGATGTTTCCCCGATGACTGCAATCTTAAACTATTCTTTTAGTTAACCGTTATCTTACCCTCTTATCCGTAGAAACTGCCCCTTAACGTAACCCTCTGCCACAGGTGGAAACTTACTGTTAAAAAATGACTTGCAACATTAACTCATAATCTTTTGATTTTTACTAAACATACCTTAATCTGACACGTGATCACGGTAGTTTGCCAAACTTTGTGTATCAAATCGAAGCAGATCGATGAGATATTTGCTAATCATCGGTTCCAATAACAGACGCAATAAATCCAGGTTATTTCTGAATTTCTGACATATATTGGGGAACGAGATCTCTCTTTCTTTATCATTCATTTAATCACTTTTTCTTTCATATCTTGCTTTGTGATAACGTTCACCTTGTACAAAGCCCAAGGGCTACTCAAGATAAAGAGTTACATAGTAAAAGTCACAGTTTATAGGGATTATTTTAATCTTTCGCCCCAAGCAAGGCAATAAATCCACTAAAATGCAAGGAGTTTATAAGTGTTAGAGAATATGAGGAAAAATCTATCAAGGTGAGAGAACAATAAGACAACAAGAATTAACAAGACAGAAAATAACGACTGACATTGCATTTAAATTTTTGAAGATCAACGTTGACTGTTGTGTTGTGAAATTTCTAACGAGAAATTTGCCTTAGTTACTCCAAGTGCTGAAAAGCAAATAAAATGTAAAAAAAGAATGTCTGACATAGGTGATTTGGGGGGTGAGGGTTTTGACTGGCAAGTTGTATTACCTTCTTAATATAAAATCTGAACTAATTAGTCCTCAAAGTATTCTAATTAGTATTCTTATTTTTTTTATTGAGATTAATTGTTGAAACTCAGATTTGTTTTTACTCAAATGATTAAAAGTAATTTGCACAAACGCTCATATATATGGTACAAACGTTTTTTCATTAGTGCGCTAATTAAATTATAAAAGAAGTTTAATTTCGTTCGCTCGATGCTTGTTTTGAATAATTCTTTTTTATTATCCTTGACTAAACTATTGTAAATTCTGTTACTACTTACGTAAGATAATTTTGTTTAATATCTAACATTAAATTAATTTTCTTGTCACCTATCAGAGAAGCGTACGTAATACTTTTAAGACTAAACATAGTTTTTACTTTAAATGTAGTACATTTCGACCCATACTTTCGGTCTTGTGTTACATCTAAGCTACACTGAGAAAACTACTATATAGTATATATATATATATATATATATATATATATATATATATATATATATATATATATATATATATATATATATATATCATTTAGTACATTTCGACAGAAACGTTGCTTATGAACTGAAATTTCTTTAAAAAAAATTTCCCTAGTATTTCTTTCATCGTGTTTTTTTTCTTCATAACTCCCTGACCATTATTCTACGAACATTCTATGTAAAAGGCGGATCTTATAAACTGTTTATATCTTATCCATCTTGTTAAGTGAACAGTTTCTTTTCTCGCACTTCTCACCCGTGGAACTCACTTCCGGTTTCTTACTTCCCTGCCATTTACGATCCTCAAAGATTTAAATGCAACGTCAACTGCAATCTTCAGTTTTCCCGAATACTTTTTTTTATTGTTCTTTCTTCTCTCTCCCACTAACCCCTTGCGTCTTAGTGGCATTATCGCCTTGTTTGGGGTAGAAATATCCCCTTTTTAAGGTCTAAAATAATAATGTGAGATGTAGCATTGTCCTAAAAATGTTTTGGCTTCTACCAGATCAATGAAAACATAATATTGCCTATACAGGTATCCCTTGATTAATGCCCATTCGTTTAATGCGTTTTCGATTAGTGCGTTAAAACATTCTGCAGTTTAACGATCGTAATTGAAAATCGATTTTTATAGTTATCGATTATCCGCACTAATTGAACGATTCATTTTGGCATCAATAGTTTCTTTATAATTTCAAACTTTATTCAGACAAGCATCACGATTTGATCAATAGAAAAATAAAATTTAAATTTAAATTTAGTTATACTATAGAACCGAACCTTATACTGTAACTAATTTACATTTGGTTGTTCTTGTACGGCCGCTTCTATGTTCCATGTCACTCCACGACGTGGAGTGACATGGATCTCCAAAACTTGTTATTGCTTGTGGCTTTTAGTAGCGTTCTTTCTTATGCCATAAAAGTCGATCCACCATCCGTTCAAGCGAAGCTCGTCTGGTAGGTGGCTTGCTGCCTTCTCATGTCTCTCTCGTCCTCGATATGCCTTGTGAGGATTAAGTCTGCCGAGCCCTCTTGCCTTATTATGTGTCCGAGTAATTTCAGCTTTCTTTTTCTGATTCGAGGTATAGGAACTGAGCGGCGGGTGAACTCAAAATACCTACGTCTCCCTCCTTACAAAAAAAAAATATTTATGACATTTTTCCACTTGACAAATTCAGTTCACTCGAGCGAATTATTTCACATTTGGACACAGGAACAGAAATTTACAAAACAGCTACACCAAAAATGAATCAAAACTTCAACGTCAGTTCCAGATTCTCGCTCCAAGTTCAACACCTATACGGATACCAAACCATCAGACGTATGCCCAAGCCCAAGTGACCTCGTGCAACAAGGACAAATTTTAATTCACATCAAAGAAAATTTGACGGACGTTGAGGAAACAGAGAAGGCACACACCCTAACCCTGGCCCTTCTTGACACCTGCGACCACACAAAGGAGCGATCAATAGCAGTTAACCACCCACGCTCCTAGCTGACACCAAGACTGCAGCCGACCTAGATTCTTGAACTTATATAAACATACAACACCACCTGCCTGAACAGAACATGTGCAAGGTTTTTTTTATTGTTTTTGTTTCTTATATATATATATATATATATATATATATATATATATATATATATATATATATATGAACAAATGAAAACTACAGAAAAAAAGTTCATTTTTTCCATCAAGACATTCATTTCTGTAGTTTACTGCTACCAGCAAGCAGAAATATTTCTTCTCCTGATGATGGCCATGTTGGCCGAAACTAGTTGAGGAATCTAAATGAAATAATGATAAAAAAACGAAAGAATATTAATCTACAACCCAGTGTGTCTGAAGATTTTAATTTTTGATATTTTTTTATTGTTCAAAAAAAAAAAAATATATATATATATATATAAAATAGCTGGTCACTCGTATTCGATGATACCCGTCTACTAGGGCGCCTAGCCAAACCCGATTGCAGACGCTTGCTCAGGCACATTTGTGTTTATACTGTCACTATGCTGAGCAGACCTTAGTTACAGTTTCTGGGAGATCATGTGATCGACAATTTGAACAAGGCCAGCACGCTCAAGCCCTCGGCCACTATGACTTGTGGCTTCGTTCTAGCACAGATGCCGACGGCCGACAAGAGTTCCGTCTACCGAGTTTCACTCACAAGGCTTGGATCGATCCGTGGCATGGTTTTCAGGCACCTTCCTGACAAATCGACCAAGGTGAGATTCGAACCCGGATCTCATGGTCAGAAAGCGAATATTCCAACTGCTCGGCCATATATATATATACACACACACACACACACACACACACACACACACACACACACACACACACACACACACACACACACACACACACGTTCATGGAATAACACTGTTTATAGAAAGGTCAGTAAAGTTTAAATACATTCAATAATTTCTTGTTTTTTGGAATAATTGGATAGAATACATTTGAAAACAGTGCATGGGCATCCGCTACCACTTTCCTGAGGAGGAGATATATCGTAATATATTTTACTGACAATCCTGTGGGGTAAGGTTTTAGTAGAGAGTCCTTCAATTGTGATTCATCCTAAGCTTCTACTGTTCATACTGGCCCCTTGATCTCTATTCTTCTCTTGTCTCTTCATGACGTAGGAGATCATGGCCCTCCACATCTTCCGGTCCCTTGTAGTTATTAATAAGCTTTTGTCTTTTTATTTCTCCGCATACCTCTGCCCCTCTTTCCCTCATTCTGTCCTGTAAGTATCAGATTTCCCAATCCCTACTTCCTCATTACGTGCCTTAGAAATTTCAACTGCCTCTCCCAGCTTTTAATTATAAGTTCCTTATTGTTTACATTCTCTTCAAAACTATGGCATTCTCAGCATTCTTCTGTAGAACCACATTTCTATTGCTTCGAGTCTCTTCTTCATCTAATGAAGGAGATTATCCAGAATTCATTACCATACATGAAAGCTTCGTTCCCCCTATTTATCAAGGGTATAAGTCAAATGAACTGTTGCCGATTTTCAGCGAAGTCCCATGAATTGAGTTTCTTTTCATAAATAGCGCAAGTCCAAATTATTTCCAAAAGTCACATGTAACAAAATAGAAAATTTCGTAGCATTGCTCTTTCAAATGTAGTTCAATCTGACATCCATGTTGACGAGTGTTTTCTAGCCCACACAGAAATATAGGTCAGTGACAGTGAGATTTCGTTTATAACAAATCTGTCAAACAAAAATGACCCCTGGTTTGTTAATAAAATAGTGATGATAATAGCAAATTGGGCTACATCTGAAAGTCCAACGGTACCAACTTTTTAATTGGCGTATTAGTATCTAATTTCTTACTCTAAAAAGAGTCCAGATTCGCAAGTAGTCAGATAGAAAATTTAGTAGTGCTGGGCATTAATATATTGGCCAGTTAACAACCTTAATATGGACGTTCATAATATATTACACTCTACAGCAGGGCCGACTCAAGGTAATGGCAACTTGGGAAGCTGCCTGCGGTGCCATCAAGGCCGAGGGCGCTATCATGCCGGCATGTCGTGTGTTTGGAATCTTCCAAAACTAAAGCTTTTAAAAACATACTTGCGGTTGTCCATGACTCAAGACAGATTAAATTCTTTAGCTATTTTGTCAATAGGAAATGATCTTGTAAAGAAGATAGTTGTAGAAATTACCATGAAAAGATTTTCAGATCTAAAGTCTGGAAAATTGTTTTAGCTAGGATAATGAATGTTTTCTTTATTTTATATTAAGTTGTATATTGTAATAAACTACATTTTCAGTTTTTCTCCTTGTGAAACTTTAAAAACTTATAATTGTAAAGGCGCTGAAGTTGAACTTGACGAGGATGCCAACAACCATAGGGACGTCACTCCTCTACAATCACCTTGTTAAAATAAATAGAACAAAAAGAATTGTGTAATGTAAGTCATACAATAAAAACCTAAAGAAAAAACGGTTTAATACATAGACTAGTTGAAGAAAAAGAGAGAATGCCAAACGCAAACAGACAAAATTGGAAAAACAAAGAGAGAGACACATACGTGTGGAGATGTAATAGATACTGCTTCAGAATGAGAAAATCGATGTTCGAATTCCAGTCGGGTTCGTTACATTCACATGCGCGCAAATACTCTTGGGATATGTATGAATCCATCTCTTCTCGTCTCAGCTATGGGTCAAATGTTAAGTCAGACTAGGTTTCTTTGTCTTTGCTGAGGAAGGCTGTTGTGGTACTTGTGGCACACTATGGGCGCCAGTTCTTTGAATTCAGTTATTCCGAAACCTTTATCACTATAATCAAATCATATGTGCGGGTAATCTAGCGGTTCGGTTGCAGGACCTGAATTGTGTGACTCCTACGTCGAAAACAATGGAAGATACGCAAATCCACGCAGACACGCGCACACATACTATTAAATAATAGTCTAGCAGACTATTACTTTTTAGAGAATTGTATTTCTCTTCTGACTTCCTCATTTTGACCCTTGAAGTCAGATACAGGAAAACAAAGGAAGTCGTTTCTAATTGGCTAAAACTAGTGTGGGAATGTTAGATATAGAAAAGGATTTCAGGGAGTTCAATTTTACATCATATAATGTAGACGTGTGTTTTGGGGGGTTTTGGGGGGGGGTGTTTTGTTATTTGTTTTGTTTTTTTTTCGTGTCTCGGAACTTTCTCCCCAGTGGTGGGGGGATAGAGCGATTCCACTGGCTAGTCAAAAATGCACACGTCGATGCGGTGAATAAAAATTATAAGATTCAAATTCCCTTTGTTTACGTCTTTCATCTCTGGACCCGCAAAACATTTCGCTGCCCGGTCGGGAGACGAGAGAAAAAAGAGAGGAATATATTGTGGAGTCGACCTCAACAACCAAGACCTCATCACTACGAGGAGGTGTATGCAACAACACTATGAAAAAACTTACAATGATATGTGCATATAAAAAAGAAAATTCGAGATGTAGTCAATTGGTGATCGTAGACGGATCCGCCGGGAATCACACCGTCCACACTTCAGCGGATATAAGCGATTGACTGCTTATACTTCTCGAATTTTCTTTTCTATATGTGCTTTCATTGCTCTAATTATTTTTAATAGTGTGTATGTGCGTTCGCGCGCATGTGCCCGTCTGCGAGTATTTGCGTACGTGTAGAGTGTCATGATTATGTCCTTTTCGTCATTCTTTATTTTTTATTTTTTTTGGACTTACCTATATGGGTTGCAAAAATTCATTTTAAAATGTTAAATTCAACCAACACCAAATCCGTTTTTTTTTCACTGTATTTTTATAAATTTTAAATAAGTTGTATATACAAATCAAAGTTGTAGATAAACTCTCCAAAGAATTTGTTTTTGTTCTATTTTTTTTTAAGTACTTCAACCACCTCAATCATTGTCAAGAACTAGATGTTGTCAGATTTTGTTGGCTATACCCTGGCATTTTCCTGGAATGATACATTTCAAATTCAAATATCCATTGCATAAGTAATATCGCGTTTAGAACAGTTTCACAGAGCTTACAAGCCCTGGAAAATGAATAATTATTATTTTATATGTATATTAAATATTTTATACACACTTTAAAATTCTGCCTCCTGTGGTGAAAGATATCTTATTTAATGTGAATTGTTTCTTTTCTATAACAATAGCTTTGAATATTTTAAATCTTTCCTTGCAATGAGTGCTATAAAATATTTCCGTATTATCTAAAATTCGTCTTTGGTTAAACCAGTGGTTCCCAAATGGTTACGACAGAAGAGGATAGCAGGCGAGGCGGAATGATTGAAAGACAATCAAAGATTTAGAAACAGTTTCAAAAAATTCATATGCAAAAATAAATGTTTTCAAAATTGCATGCATGAGTTCCAGTATAAATCGTTATAAATAATTATTGACGGATTTTAGCATTGTGCATATTTTGTATTATATCAAGTATTAAAGATATAGTAACTAAGGCCCGCAAATTGGATGAGATAGTTATCAATGATAATGTTCTGACTTCGAATCCGTGGTTATCTCCCTTTAATCCTCTCTGGGGGGGGGGGGTTAAGCATACTTTTTATCACATAAAATTTGGTGAGGCCCGAGCAAATTTTAATTCCGAAAATGCGGCCCAGAGAGAAAAAAAAGTTTGTGAACCACTATGTTAAACTGTCAGGTGTATACAACCACTTGCTGAGATCGATGGTTAAAATGGCTTTCAGAAAATTAAACTTGTAGGTATTAGTGAGAGACATCCTTCTTCAAACCTCATTGACTGGCATGACAGGATTACAAAGAGCTGCATCAAATAACAAAAGATTTTCAACAGCAGGAACGATTAAAATGATATGCCACATGTAACTAGAAAAGGAAATAATCAAGGTGTTGATGTTCCATATTAATTCAAACAAAAGATTACGAGGGAAGCTACCATTTATATTGAAAAGAACGATGTTAGGGCATTTGACAAACCTGTTTTCATGAAAAACTGCTTTAACAGAAAGAGTTTAAGTACAACTGGCTGCTGTATTTTTAATTGCTCACTGGCAACATGCTTAATGAAATTATTGTGCACAAAAATTGTTCAATTCTTTATAAAATAATGTGTTTAAAGAATAAATTATCTTGGCATTGGTTAATAATGTTTATATTATAGTATTATTATCTAAAAATATGTATACATCGCGACAGAAATTACCATGTTTTGGAACTAAAAAATAAACTTTACATTAAACTTAAAATTAAAGTTTTTCAAGAAATGTTGAATAACTTTCGAAAAACGAGTTATCAACATCGTTTGAAAATAGAACAAAAACTTTAATTTTGAGTTTAATTTAAAGTTTAGTTTTTAGTTCCGAAACATAATTTCTTTGTCTTTTTAAATAATAATTTTAATATTATGCTCTACTGTGTATCGAGCACTGGTTTTAAAAATAAATGCTTAAGAACTGTGGATTATAAATCTGACTGTTCTTTATATATATATATATATATATATATATATATATATATATATATATAACGTAATAACCTTGCCTGTTGCAGTTCTGTCCTGTCTCCCCGGTGGTTCTGGCCGAAAAGAAATCTACCCGATCTTCCTCCGGTGAACTGAAGGAACCACCACTATTCGCCACGTTGTGAATTCTTGATCCGAACAGCAGTGTATCGATCTCCCCAGAACGATCAGGTGGGAAGGGGAGGAAATGGCTGGGTATTTCGCTGAAAGGAAATAACTATTCATGCAGCAAAAGTTTCTTGTTGTAGCCGCAAACACATGAAAAAGAAAAAAAAATAAGCAACTCCTGTTCCTGTACAAAGAGCCCTATTTAGGCCACTGTTTTTTATGTCTCTACCGAAGAATTTACACGAGTACAAAATGTCGTAACGAGATTCACTCGTTAGGGTGGTAAAGTCACAGAGAGAGAGTAGGAAAATTTCTGCCTAAACAATTTCGGCTAATCTAAGGGAAGTAATTCGTGGATCTTCGTCTGCACCCTACGATATAGCAGTCTGCTTTCTCGCAGCCTTGTTGACGAAGTTATCTGGATTCGTACGGGTTCTGTTTCAATCTCTTGGTTCGGATCGGTCTTCTTGACACAGGGCAACCAACAGACCAGACCAGCAAATTCCAACAAGCCGCCTCTTCCGCGTTCTGATCTCCGAACTCATCTGACTAACTCAAGCGTGCGGGCAGCTTATATAGAGAGAGGCGGAGCTAAAACATCTTTAGGCACCGCCCCCGACTTTTAATATGCAAATTGCCTGAACCACCATGTGTTTCCGCTAATCTCCGGATCTCCACGGGCAACCAGTTTTCAAGAGGTACTAAAATCGGATTCGAACCTCCTGCTGGATCTTCCGCAGACAACGTATACTTAAATTTTGCCAAAACCACTTATCCCGTCTGGTTGAATTCCGCTATTCAGACCACCCAAAAATCCAATTTGCCATTTATCACAAACTTTACTTTAACGAATGCGTCTCTTAATCACTTTGGAATTATTATATGTAATTAACTAATAACTCAACCCCAGAAACAATTATCAAGAGAAAAAAAAAACAAGAGAAAAAAATAAACTTATTTCTGGAATTACTCCGGAATCCCTTCTACCCAAGTAATTAGTACCTTCATCCTAATTCTGTTGATTACTAAATCCACCTCGTTCTCTCTATGTCACACATATATATAGTGCTAAAGAATTAGGATGAAGGTATCTCTCTCTCTCTCTATATATATATATAGAGAGAGAGATGTATTATATATATCATATATATAAATATATATATATTATGATGCAAATATTTATATATTAGTAAAATGATATTTTAGTATAATATTTTGGCGATGTAAAATATGATAAAAATAAAAGTAAAAGTATTATTATAAAATGTTGCTCTACTTTGTATTGAGCACATTTTTAAAAAAAAATGTAAACGCTAAGAACTGTGGATTCTTAATTTGCTTGTTCTTTCTTTGTGTATATATATATATATATATATATATATATATATATATATTTGTTGACAACACCAATGTACTACACCACGAAGATAATAAACAAAGACTTCAAATCCTCGAGGCCCTCCATATCAAAATCAACACTCAACAAAATTTATTATGAATATGGCAACAACATAATGATGTAAATATAACATTCAATGGAATTTTACATTTTCAACAATTTCCGGTCAGGTCCCTTATATTGGGATGCTTAAAAGATTCCATGGCTACAACAGATATTTTTTTAAAAATCAAATATTTACCGACCGAGCGCGTTTGCGCGTTTTTAAAAATCACCATCACAACAGAATGAAAATTTTATCGCAGTTACGAAAAGTTTGTCTTTGTAATTTACCCCTGAAGATGATCTTGGAAGATATCGAAAGTACTCGGGTTAACAAACCTTCCTTGATGAATTTCAATTTAACATCAAGAAACAGATTAGACAACTGAAAAGGATTAGTATAAAAATAAGTAAACATAATGTCTGTATTATTCAATGAAAAAATATAATGGATACTTTATTAATCCGACAGAATTTTATCACTTTAAAATAAATGTACTTATGTTTGAATAGACACTCCGTTTATTTATTAAACAGTATTTTTTTTTTCTATTGGCCTGAATTTCAAGAAATCTTACGAAAGGAAAACATGTGCTCCCCAGCAGGAATCGAACTTGCGTCCCTCAGGGCAAAGGGACCTATCGTTTAGACCGGCCCACCATATCAACGTCGAGCAGTCAGTCAGCCGATGCCAAATTTCTTAATTCAAGCAAAATACTTCATCATAAATCACTCGAAGATTTTCATGTCTGTACAGTTATATCCAAACATAAAGAAAGAGAATTTTTTAGGATGGATCTTTTATTAGTCCGATAGATTTTAAAGTGTTAATCTGAGGTGCTATACCATTTAGTCATAGATAAGCGTCTGGTTAGTAAAGTCCAAATTACTTTTTTTAAACCCAAAAACTTCAACGATTCTTCCCGATCGATCATATCTGCAAAGGAATGAAGGTTTCCGTCTAGGTATACAGGTTCAATACCTGTCGGAGAAGTACATATTTTCTACAAAAATTCTCAAATATTTAGGACGGTAAATGTTGTTAATACTGTTTATTATAAACAGAGCATTTCTTTACTTACATTGTATCTACAAAAAAGTATAACCAATATATATATATATATATATATATATATATATATATATATATATATATATATATATAACAGTTATTTTATATGTGAGAGCATACATTTTTATAATTGAGAACAGATTTCTTTAATCAAGAAAACTGATCCCACACTTTATGTCCAGTCGAATCTTATATCAGTAAGTCAATCAAGAATCAAAAAGAGACATGATTGCCCAAGTGGGAATCATACATGGCACCTAAGGAAAGATAATAATGTGTAGTAATTCTAGGGGATCAATTTAATACTTAATGACAATTGGAAACCGATCCTACACAATATATCCACTAGAATCTTATAAGAATAAGTCAATCGCGAATTAAAAAGAGACATGATTACCCAAGCAGGAATCATACATGGCACCTAAGGAAAGGTAATAATATGTAGTAATTCTAGGGGGACCAATTTAGTACTTAAAGAGAATTGGAAACCGACCCCCATATTATGTCCAGTAGATTTTTATATGAATAAGTCAGTCATGAATTGAAAAGAGACATGATTGCCCAAGCGGGAATAGCACCTATGGAAAGATAATATTATGAAGTAATTCAAGGGGGATCAATTTTATACTTAATGACAATTGGAAACTGATCCTCCACATTATGCCCAGTAGAATATTATATGAATAAGTCAATCATGAATTAAAAAGAGACATGATTGCCCAAGTGGGAATCATACATGGCACCTAAGGAAAGATAATAATGGGTAGTAATTCTAGGGGATCAATTTAGTACTTAATGACAATTGGAAACTGATCCTCCACATTATGTCCAGTAGCATATTATATGAATAAGTCAATCATGAATTAAAAAGAGACATGATTGCCCAAGTGGGAATCATACATGGCACCTAAGGAAAGATAATAATGGGTAGTAATTCTAGGGGATCAATTTAGTACTTAATGACAATTGGAAACTGATCCTCCACATTATGTCCAGTAGCATATTATATGAATAAGTCAATCATGAATTAAAAAGAGACATGATTGCCCAAGTGGGAATCATACATGGCACCTAAGGAAAGATAATAATATTTAGTAATTCTAGGGAGATCAATTTAGTACTTAATGACAATTGGAAACTGATCCTCCACATTATGTCCAGTAGCATATTATATGAATAAGTCAATCATGAATTAAAAAGAGACATGATTGCCCAAGCGCGAATCATACATGGCACCTAAGGAAAGATAATAATATGTAGTAATTCTAGGGAGATCAATTTAGTACTTAATAACAATTGGAAACGAATCCTCCACATTATGTCCACTTAAATCTTATATGAATAAGTCAATTATGAGTTGAATTGAAAATAGTATAGAATTGGAACTCTCTCTTCATCCATTTGCAAACATTCTTGTGTTTGGTGATTCAAATGCTCAAGTGGCTTAAGCACCATAATGTCAAAGATATTGTTTGTATTCAGACATTCAATTCTTCCTTTGCTCAGTTTCTTATGTAAATCATAGATGTCTCTACTTGTTACTGAGAACTGCACCAGTTTTGGTTTCTTCTTGGGTCAATTCCCGCATAGATTCTTTTATTCCTTATCAGAAATACCAGGTTAAACCTCAGTCTTCTCCATGTTCTGCAACTATAGCTCACAGAAATCACTTTTTCCAGCATGACAGTTACATTTGCAACAGACACCTATTAATTGCCATATATAATAACTGCAAACATGTCCTCAAAGTAGCTAAGTCTTTGTTCACTGATAGAATGAAGCACTGTATATCCTATATCAACTTTGGCTCTTGTTATTAATGGCGGCTCTGTAATAGTGTATTAAATAACAGAAAGATTTATATTCTTCCTCCCTTTAATTATTTGAAGTGTTAACATGAATATTCCACCCATAAATTCTCTTCAAACCCGTCTTGATTCATCTGCAGAATACTTACTTAACTTTCCACTTAGAACTGAGCCTCTGTTGAGTGATATGCATATAATCCCTTCAATATTTTTTTTTCTATCATCTTTAAACTGGATCCACACAAAGCATGTAACAGTTATAACCTGATGGTATTTCTGCAATAATGCTTAAAAAATGTGCACATAAACTGTTTCGTGTTCTCTCTAAACAGTATAATAAATGTCTCATTGCCTCTTGCTTGTTGGAAATGCTCAATTGTTGTTCTAGTCTTCAAGAATTCTGGTGAAATATCTGACTCTCCCTATTATTAGCATTCTACCTCTTTTTTGTAAACTACTACAGGCCCTAATCAATACTGAATTAGTTAGGCATCTCACATAACAGAGCCTTCTTTCAGACAAGCAGTATGGCTTTCTCTAGTTTAACTGCTGATATATTAATGATTACTGCAGAAAGAGTCTATCAAGTTTTAGATAAGAATGGTGAAGTTTAGGCTGTTGATTTGGACATCTTGAAAGCATTCAACAGAATTTGGGATACCAGTCTTCTTCACAAGTTGAAAAGTTATGTTGTCTCCAAACAAATTTCTGAACTGATACAATCTTTCTTATCATATCATGAAATGAAAGTCATCCTGAATGACCACTCTTCTAGATCTTTTTGTACTAATGAAGGTGTCCCTTGGTTCTACATTTTTTTTAATTTTCATTAACAACCTTCTCAATGGTAGCAGCTGTCAATTTGTTATCTATCCTGGTGGCACAACTATTTACTCCTGTCTTGATAGTAAGTCAAATAAGGTGGCTGCTATCAAAAACTATAATTTGTTGTTAACTGGGACAAGAAATGGCTTTTTAATTTTAATGTCTCCAAAATGAAACTGCTCTCTTTTAATCATTTTAGCAAAACATTTCCATTTTCCATCAACATGGCTGATGCTAGCCTTCAGGAATGTGATATGTTGCACTTTCTCAGATGACATTAAGTTAAAAAAGTATACTGAATCCATTGCTAAGTCAGCTGCTAAGAAAGTTGGTCCAATATACCACACCAGACAAGTTTTCTCTCCAGTGTCTATTCTTTATATCTATAAGTCTACCATTCATGACTATAATGTTGCAGCCAAATATGATCTGGTGTTCCTGCTATATTTAGTAATTCTAGATAAAATCCAAAGAAGAATCAGCACTATTGTTGGTCATGACTTGGCATCTTAGCTTCAGCTACTTTCCCTGTGCCTTTTCTATGAATATTTTTATGGTAATTGTTCAGATGAGCTCTTCACGATGGTACCTACATTTTATGAATTTAAGTGAAGTACTAGACTGGTAACAAAGTTTCATTAATTTACAGTTGAATTAGCTAGATGTTAGTTTAAGTTAAATACTAACTTCTTGGGAAACTCTCTTATGGCTCCATGCTTTCTAGCCAACATTGATCTTCAAAAATTTAAATGCAATGTCAATCACTGTCTACTGTCTTCCAGATTACTCATCCATTGTTCTTGCTCCTTGGTAATGTTTCTGTTTTCTAATTCTTCCTCACTCAGTAACACCCTGTGTATTAGTGACTTTACCATCTGGCTTTGGGTAAGTCCAATTAGAAAAAAACTAAGAAAAATATCTTTGTACCTAATCAATATTTGATTAACAATCAAGTCTTTTTGATTTTGTTAATATTTCCATGTTTATTGCCATCATCCTCATAACATTATCTACATCTAGAAAGGATGAAAGCAACTATGAAAAACATCCTTGTAGGTAATCAATATTTGATTAAAAAGCAAGTCTCCATGATTTGGTTAATATTTACATGCTTATTGCCATCATCCTCATAACATTATCTACATCTAGAAAGGATGAAAGCAACTATGAAAAACATCCTTGTAGCTAATCAATATTTGATTAACAATCAAGTCTCCATTATTTGGTTAATATTTCCATGTTTATTGCCATCATCCTCATAACATTATCTACAACTAGAAAGGAAGAAAGCAACTGTGAAAAACATCCTTGTAGCTAATCAGTATTTGATTAACAATCAAGTCTCCTTGATTTGGTTAATATTTCCATGTTTATTGCCATCATCCTCATAACATTATCTACATCTAGAAAGGATGAAAGCAACTGTGAAAAACATCCTTGTAGCTAATCAATATTTGATTAATAATCAAGTCTCCTTGATTTGGTTAATATTTCCATGTTTACTGCCATCATCCTCATAACATTATCTACATCTAGAAAGGATGAAAGCAACCATGAAAAACATCCTTGTAGCTAATCAATATTTGATTAAAAAGCAAGTCTCCTTGATTTGTTCAATATTTACATGCTTATTGCCATCATCCTCATAACATTATCTACATCTAGAAAGGATGAAAGCAACTATGAAAAACATCCTTGTAGCTAATCAATATTTGATTAACAATCAAGTCTCCTTGATTTGGTTAATATTTCCATGTTTATTGCCATCATCCTCATAACATTATCTACATCTAGAAAGGATGAAAGCAACTATGAAAAACATCCTTGTAGCTAATCAATATTTGATTAATTATCAAGTCTCCTTGATTTGGTTAATATTTCCATGTTTATTGCCATCATCCTCATAACATTATCTCCATCTAGAAAGGATGAAAGCAACTGTGAAAAACATCCTTGTAGCTAATCAATATTTGATTAACAATCAAGTCTCCTTGATTTGGTTAATATTTCCATGTTTATTGCCATCATCCTCATAACATTATCTACATCTAGAAAGGATGAAAGCATCTGTGAAAAACATAATTGTAGCTAATCAATATTTGATTAACAATCAAGTCTCCATGATTTGGTTAATATTTCCATGTTTATTGCCATCATCCTCATAACATTATCTCCATCTAGAAAGGATGAAAGCAACTATGAAAAACATCCTTGTAGCTAATCAATATTTGATTAACAATCCAGTCTCCTTGATTTGGTTAATATTTCCATGTTTATTGCCATCATCCTCATAACATTATCTACATCTAGAAAGGATGAAAGCAACTATGAAAAACATCCTTGTAGCTAATCAATATTTGATTAACAATCAAGTCTCCTTGATTTGGTTAATATTTCCATGTTTATTGCCATCATCCTCATAACATTATCTACATCTAGAAAGGATGAAAGCAACTATGAAAAACATCCTTGTAGCTAATCAATATTTGATTAACAATCAAGTCTCCATGATTTGGTTAATATTTCCATGTTTATTGCCATCATCCTCATAACATTATCTACATCTAGAAACAATGAAAGCAACTCTAAAAGAAAAAATATCTTTGTCATTAATCAATATTTGATTTAGAATTTATGAATAGTTCCATTTAATGAGTGTTATGCAAAATTAAGCCTGGCATAAAACTGGCTGTAAATAATTTTCTGTTTTAAATTAAAAATTTCATATTAATTAAGAATTTCATTAATTCTTTTCCTGAATTTTCTTTTCCTTATATAATGGATTAAATTTAATCATTTGAAAATTAATATTAAAAGAAAAACATACTTGATTGCTTTAAAACTTTTTTGGCAATATAATAATTGGTACATCTGGATATTAAAATAAATCAGTAAAATTTAATTAAAATTATCTTTAAAATTTTAAAGATTTTTGTTCTTTTGTTCATATTTTCTGAGTTTTCAGTTCTCAATGTAACAGTTGGATTCAAGGTTCGAAGGTCAAATCTGCAAAGATAAAAATAAAATTTCTTTATTACTTTTAGAGACAAAGTAATAATGAAAACATAATCAAAATGAATATATATTAATAAGGAATGATTACAAAACACTTGTCAAAAGTACACAAATGCATGCTGGTATTTTTTTTACTTATCCAATAAAATAGACCAGTTTATTGTTTAATATGACTCAGTCTCAATCTGCCTTTTCTAGAAGACAGAATAATATGTCCATTTATCCAACCTTGTTTTGTTTTCGAGGCGGTGTAATGGTTAGCAAGCTTGTCTCGCTAGAACAATTACAACTGAGTAGTGAGTTCGATCCTCACTGGGTGCATCATACTTTCGGCCTTGTGCCACATCTAAGCTATGCTTAGAGAATCACTTAGGGCATCTCGGCATGGTGTAATGGTTAGCAAGCTTGTCTCACTAGAACAATTATGACTGAGTAGTGAGTTCAATCCTCACTGGGTGCTCCATACTTTCAGCTTTGTGCCACATCTAAGCTATGTTTAGAGAATCACTTAGGGCATCTCAGCGTGGTGTAATGGTTAGCAAGCTTATCTCGCTAGAACAATTACAACTGAGTAGTAAGTTTGATCCTCACTGGGTGCACCATACTTTCGGCCTTGTGCCACATCTAAGCTACACTTAGAGAATCACTTAGGGCATCTCGGTGTGGTGTAATGGTTAGAAAGCTTGTCTTGCTAGATCAATTCCGACTGAGTAGTGAGTTTGGTCCTCACTGGGTGCCCCATACTTTCAGCCTTGTGCCATATCTAAGCCAGGCTTAGAAAATCACTATCCAATCTTGTTTTTATGCATAGACACCAGATCATAGTTTGTGAACATTTTGCCTTCTTTACTGTTAATTTGCCTTGCATACATTGCTTGCTTGCTTGCTTGCTATTATTTCATTTTTGCCCTGTTCATTTTCCTTTTTCTTGCAAACTTTGTTAATTCTTTTTTATGGACAGTTTTGTTCTATATTTTGTATTTGATGATGGCTACTCACTCCACAGGTTATGATCCCAGGAATAGATTCTGTTTAAATGGTGATGAATGAATTATATGTACTATGATTATATTTGGGTTACATGTGAATCCAAAAATTACTCAAAACAATCTTGGCACCATTTGTACTGACAAAGAGTACTGTGAAAAGGATGTTAACTTTTGTTGAAAACAAAACAGTCACTGGTAATTTCACAGACTAAATAGTCACATATTTCCAACTGGTAGAGTAGGTTTTGACTGAAGCTTAGATTACAAAAGTTGATTTTCTGGAATTGATAAAGTGACAGACAAGTCATTCTGCTTTAATACGAAGTTAACAGTAGTAGATGTACAATGGCAAACTAATTCAGTATCAGTAGTTCCTAAGCCAATAGTCTTGACACAAAGGAGAATGTCTGAAAGTATATCCCTACAGATCATAAGATGTTGTTAAAAAAAATAGAAGAAAAAACAAGTTTAAAAAAATAAACAATTATGTTTTATATTGTAATATAGGAATACAGTATTATTGACATTAATTTGAACATTATCTGTTTGTTTTGCAAGATGACTGGATGCAGCATATACTTAGAAAAATCCAGAACATCAGATCCCATGCAATACTTAACACAATTTATGGAGAAGTGATACCAATCTCTCTTAAGCTCAAACAAAAACAATTACAGTTTGCTGGCTACTGCCACCAAGTGGACAGAGAAATCATCTCATCCTTATTCCTATGGCATCCTTCTTCTGAAAGTGTCTTCTCACGAAAATTGACTTTCCCAGACACCATAGCTCAGGACTCGGGGTTGAAGATTGGGGATATGGGGACAGCAATACTGGACCGAACAGTGTAGAAAGGGAATGTGAATGGAGTTCTGTCCAACCATAAAAGGAGGTCAAAGGAAAATGATGATCATTATTGAGATTCCATTTGTGTTAATATAAATTTATTGTAGATTAACAACTAAAAGACGTCAGGATGTTTTTTATAGTAATGATGTCAAAATATTTATAGTGATATTTAAGTTTCAGTTTATTATAATTTATCAAAGATTTATTATCAGCTTATCAATACTTTATTATTTACAATTATTTATGGCCAGAAATGAGTAAGAAAATGTTATAAAATGTTTAAATTTAAATTTTAAAATGTTTTATTTCACTTTTATTGTTTTGAATGAGTTTAACAAACATTATTTAATAAGAAAAAATTTAAGTGATTATTTTGAATAATTACAAATATAAAAAAATGTCTTTTGAGGATATAGACAATAATGGTTCTCCACACTTTCCTTTTTCTTCACTATTACATGAATTTTCTTGGGAAAGAGAGTGGAATAATTTCCTGTTGCCTTCTCTATAGTTTTGAGTTCAGAGAATATCTGTAAAGTTGCCAATTAATGCTAGTAGAACCAGTCTAACCTACTAATTTATCCATAGCTGGGGGCAGAAGAAATGAGTTCATGCCTTTCCCTAGAGTATTCTAGTAAAGTGAACAGAATAATTTAGGACGACATTATGTATGGTGAATTATTCTGTTACAATTTGATTATAGTAATGAAGGCTTGTGTAGTACCAACAACACTTTTTGAAAGGAACTAAAGCGCTCTTTTAGTCATCTGCGAGAACCCTTTTTACCTTCCATCAGCACAGCTGATGCTAACCTCCAGAAGAGTTACACATTGCAGCTTCTCAGTTTAAGTTGGTACGACATGGAAAGAGTATATTGAATCCATTGCTAAGTCAGCAGCTAAGAAAATGGGTTAACTGTGTCATACTAAATACAGTGAACAATTTTCTTTATTCCTCATTGAAATCTATCTTACATATTTATAAATCTACCATTTGACCTAGCTTTGAATATTGCTGTGACACCTGGTCTGGTGCTCCTATTATATATTTAAAACTTCTTGATAAAATCCAAAGGAGAATATGCAATCTTATTGGTCCTTAGCTGGCATCTCGGCTTCAGTCCCTTCCCCATTGCCAAAACATAGCTTTCCTGTGTCATTCCTATAAATACATTTATGCCAATTGTTCAGATGGACTTTAAGTACAGTACAAATTGGCAGCAAGGTCACATCATTTTCCAGTTGAAACGGCTAGATGTAACCATAAATTATAAGCTAAGAGTTTCTTGTATTGCACTTATTGCTACCAGAAATCTCTTCTGGCTTCTTACATCCCAGTCAACTTTGTCAAAAACTTTAATTCTTATTCTTTTATTGTCCTATCTCCTTAATACTAGTTTTTTTTTTCCATATTCTCTAAGACTCAGTAACCCCTTGTGTCCTTGTGGCTTTATTGACTTTGTTCTTCAAAAATTTAAATGCAATGTCAATCATTATATTCTGTCTTCTTAATTCTTGTCCTTTTATTGTCCTCACTCATTAATAGTAGTTTTTTTCCCATATTCTCTAACACTCAGCAACACCTTGCGTCCTAGTGGCTTTATTGCCTTTGTTCTCTAAAAATTTATATGCAATGTCAACCATTATCTTCTGTCTTCTTAATTCTTGTTCTTTTATTGTTCTCTCACCTGAATAGTTTTTCTCATATTCTCTAACACTCTGTAACCCCTTGTGTCCTAGTGGCTTTATTGCCTTTGGTCTTCAAAAATTTAAATGCAATGTCAATCATTATCTTCTGTCTTTTTAATTATTGTTCTTTTGTTTTCTCTCCTTAATAGTAGTTTTTCTCATATTTTCTAACACTCAGTAACCCCTTGTGTTCTAGTGGCTTTATTGTGTTTGATGTTCAAAAATTTAAATGCAATGTCAATCGATATCTTCTGTCTTCTTAATTCTTCTCCTTTTATTGTCTTGTCTCCTTAATAGTAGTTTTTCTCATATTTTCTAATACTCAGTAACCCCATTTTTCTTAGTTGCTTGTCTTGCTTAGTGTGAAATGGTTCTTGCTTTGTCCTGAAGCCTCCAAACAGTCTACTTACTCAGCATTACAGAAAATTGTGAATCCAAACCTGTTTAGTCAATAAATGCCAAATGTTTCCTTATAAGCAGCTAATCTCACCATTACTCTTATATTTGCATGATGTATATAATTTCTTATTAGTTCTATGTGTTGAATGCCTTCAAGATGTTGCTGATCATGGCTCTCCACAATTTCCTGTCCTTTATTGTTCTTGATAAATTTTCTTTTTGTTATCGCTCCTTAACCCTGTTCCACTATCTATTTACTCAAGTTTATTAGGTAAGCTATGAGTTGTTTTCTCTATTCCTCTTGTCTTTAATATATTGTTTTACCTCATTATGTGCCCTGGAAATCCCAAGTGTCCTTCCTGGTGTTAAGTATAAGTGTCTTTTTTCTTTCCATTTTCTCTTAACTTCCTCATTGCTCACATGTTTGATCCATGGTATTCTCAGCATCCTTCTGTACAACTACATTTTTGTTGCTTCAAGTCTCTTTTTCATCCGTGAGGAGATTGTCCAGCATTCACTGCTAGATATTATTTTTATTATTATTTTTTTTCAGTCAGGGAAATCTCTTCATGCCTTTACCAACCACAAAAAATAAATTATTCACTGCTATATATTATTTTTAGTGGCATCACATATTTGAGTTGCTATCCTTTTTTTTATTTTATTAAACAGTGAAATTAGTAACAACTGACCTAGATCAAGAAGTCCTACTAAAGTAAGATTGTGCCTCCGACAGGAATTGAACCTATATTCCCCTTTATATCAGGGAAAATGTTTCTATCATCAAAACGTACCTTTACCAATTCGTCCATGGAGGCCTCATTGATAGAGCAAGGTTTGAATGTCTTATTTAAGGAAAGCACAATTTGTCTCATCAGGACGTCTACAAATCTGTGTCATTATTATTTTTATGTTTTATTATTTTATTTACATATTATTTTTTATTATCTTATTATTTTTTCTTATTTTATCTCATTGTTTACTATTTTATGACTTTTTATTATTTTTCTTATTACTATAAATGTTATTTTTTAAATGGTACATATATTTCAGTTTATATTTCAATTTTATTTTCTTAGTCAAATTAATAACGACTGGCCTAGATCGTGATGCCTTAAGATAGTGCCAATGATAGGAATTGAACCTGTGCTCCCTGGTAGTCATTAGTATGGTTACTGCATTGCAGCATTACAAATAAAATAATGACTTTTTTTCAGTTTCCATTAGATTTAACTGTAATCAGAACCCATGTTTTGTTTTTATACAGATATTGTACCTTGTAACATTTTAATAGCTTACTTTCCTTCTCACACTCACGGTGATATCATTGATGATGTACCCCTTCCCTCCAGTTTCACACACCTTATGTAGGTGTAGTGTTTGGCGTTTCATTTATATATATTTTTATAAGTAGTGACCATATTTTTTTGTACATGTACAGAAAACACAAAACATTATTTTTATGTGAAATCTTAATTTCACCATTTAAAAATCTGTGTAACAGAGCATGCAGCAGAATCAGTCCAGAGATAGGACAAGAACGGTGCAAGTTTGTTGTAGACATCAGAACAAGGATTGCAGTATTCAGGCTCAGAATGTTATCAGAAAGAGTGGTACAAATGCAGAAGGACGTGTACCGATGTTTCATAGACTATGCAAAGGCCTTTGACAAAGTACACCACAAGGATCTGATGGAAATCCTCAGCAACCTTCATATATTCGGGAAAGATATCAGAATAATCAAGAACCTATACTGGCAGCAGACAGCATGTATGCGCTAGGAATGAGTTCAGTGTATATACAAAAATAGAAAGGAGTGTAAGGCAAAGATGCATCTTCTCACCCGACTTGTTCAACCTGTACAGTAAGACAATTCTGAGAGAATTGGAAACTCTACCAGCATTTAGCATTGGTAGTTACAATCTTAACAACATAAGATATGCAGATGACACAGTACTGATAGCAGACATGGGAAAGAAATTACAAAATCTCCTACAGAAGGTAGTGACGGAGAACGAGAAAAAGGGACTAAGCTTAAACTAGAAGATGGAGTGCATGGTTGTCAGTAAGAGGATGAGCTTGACATGAAGGCTGGAAACACTAGAATCAAGTAGATGTTGAAGTTTAAATTCCTGGGAAGTATCTTGACAGAGGACGGTAAGTGTGACACTGAGATCCGTAGACATATTGGGATGGCCAAGGACACGTTCCATAAGCTGGGCAGAGTATTGCGAGACAGGAGGATATCTTTGGTAACAAAGAAAAGAATACTGAACTGTTACATGACATCTGTCCTTCTTTACGGTAGCAAATGTTGGATGATTTCCTCAAAGATGAAGAAGAGACTCAAGGCAACAGAGATGTAGTTCTACAGAAGGATGCTAGGGATATCATGGACCGAGAGTATGAGCAATGATGAGGTCTTAGAGGGGTTGCAAACAAGAAGGAAGCTTATACTTAATATCAGGAAGGGGCAGCTGAAGTTTCTGGGACATATAATGAGGAATGAATGTCTGGAGAATCTGATATTCATGGGTTGAATATAGGGAAAGAGAGACAAGGGAAAGCAGTGTGTAACATATCTAGCAGACTTGGTCAGGTAGATGACAGAACATGGTCTGGGAGAGGAAGCAGAGGGAAGGAACTTGTTGAGAGCTGCAAGGGATACAGGGAGGTGGAGAGCCATGATCGCCTACATCCTGAAAGGACATGGCACATAAAAAGAAAGAGCATTACATGACTAACATCATTACCTGTATCTGTATGTATGCAAAATTTATTAAACTTATATTTAAAACAATTTTCAGAGTATATGTTATTTATATAAAACTACCTTCAGGGTATATGTATAAACTGTGTTATGAAATGTAAAGGGATATCATGTTTAATGTTTGGGTTCCATTCCCAAGCTGCCTCATTTTATAGATGCTCTATGTACAAATTAAATAGTCTGTATTCCAAAATCCAAAAAAAATCTGAAAAGTGAAGCACTTCTGGTTCCAAGAATTTCAGATAAAGGATTCTTAACCTGTAGTAATAAATAATATTGGATAAAACATCCACTTAAAAATTAATTTGTATATTAAATAAAAAATAATAAAATAGAACAGAGTGGATACTCACTTCCATCTGGCTCAGCTTTGAAAGGAGAATCTTTTAAGTTTCGATGATGGATTCTCCCAGACTAACTCCGAAGCAATATACGTTGCCTGCACATTAAGTTGATCATCAAGTAGGATAAAATCAGCATCAGTACCAAATTCCAAGGATCCCTTTCGATCTGTGATCCCCAAAAGCTTGGCTGGGTGTAAAGAAGCCATTTCTAAAGCAGATACCTTGGTACAATCTTGATATAAAAAAAAAAAAAAAAAAATGAAATTCATATATATATATATATATATATATATATAATATGTGTGTGTGTGTGTGTGTGTGTGCAAGAAAATATATAGAAAATAGGAAAGAACTCGTTAGGTAAATAATCCAAAGTTCTTTAGTATTTTTGTTTTTATTTTTAAAAAACAGTGCTCGATACAAAAGTAAAGCCTAAATATAATTATTTATTTAAAATAATGGAATATTAGTGTTTAAGCCTTTTTATTATATCCTTACTCTGTCCTGGACATTGAGTTCTACCTGGATTCTATCCTCTTGGAATTATCTTTTATACAAATATATATGCATGTATGTATGTATATATATTTATATATTTTAGATATATGGTTGCATATGTATGTGTATATTTTCCACTAATATTATCTATATATATATATATATATATATATATATATATATATATACTAACAGCCATACCAAGTTGGTCGATCAGAAAAAGTGTTCAATTAGAATGGAGCAAAAACAGAATCATGTTTAGATGTAACAGAGTCTATCTTCTTCAATTACTTTCAAGTAGTTTCATTAAAAAAACATTTGAATTAATGCGGTTACTGTTATAGCAGAAGTAGTCTTATTTAAGTAGAAGTTCTGTTTTTTAGTTAAACAGTATTTTAGATCCAACTACATCTATTGGCCTGAATACTCAAGAAATCTTGTCAGTACCTAACTGCTTAGCCACATAGGACTTTATGGTCAAACAAAGCCCAAATAGTTCCTTTTGAACACAATACTTTTCTGACAATTCCCAAAACATCCGCATCTACTCTGTATCATATCCTAACATAAACAAAAATTATTTTAGGATTTGGATTAAATCAAACATATTGTTATTTTCAATTTACACTGTTTAAATGTTATTTTTTATGAATGTTCATATTTCAAGTAGCAGTACTGTTTTAATTAATTAAACAGTATTTTTAATCCAACTACATCTACCCAGCTGTATATTCAAGAAATCTTGTCTTATTGAATAGTTTGTTTTGGTCTGGGAAGGTAATTAAAGCTATTTATTCGTCCAATGTTTAAATTGCTTCCCATACTTTCTATTCTGTTATTTTGGCAGGTGGAGAGTTTTGACTTATTTATTTACATTCATTATTTTTAACTGTTCTTGCTTATTTATGCTTGTTTTTATTAGTTCAAATGGTTATTTTAGCCAGCGTAGCCTTCCAACATTTGTGGCCTGAAAATTCGCCTTCCAACATTCATGGACTGATGATTGTGTCGAGCATGAAACAGCCCGTCGCTTCTGAGTGTTGACTTAAATATTCATTTTTATATTTCCATATATATATATCTATCTATATATATATATATATATATATATATATTAAATGGTGTATAATTTAATATATCAACAGTATTTAGAAAAAGAGTATGACAAATTAGAAAAAAGATTATGACACATTTTCTTCATTAGGATTTCATCGAACTAGTCTTTGTTGATGGTGTCACATCCATACATGCACATGAAACAGGAGACACTGATAGTTTTAAAATTTAAAAAAAAATATTTTTGGAACAATTTTTCTCTTTTTTCAATCTAGCCAAATTCATCTATATTGGTTTTCTTTTTCTCTCTATCACCTCTGTCCCTGATTATCCGACATTGTGACAACAGAAATAGGCTTCATTGATGGTGTCACATCTTTACATACACATGAAACAGGAGACAAGGATATCTTTAATATTTTTAAAAAAATATTTTTGAAAGAATTTTTTTCTTTTTTCAATCTAGCCAAATTCATCTGTATTCTTTTTCTTTTTCTCTCTATCACCTCTGTCCCTGATTATATGACATTGTGACAAGAGGAAATCTACCAAGGATGGTGGCATATTTTAAATGCCCAGATGCAAATTTACTATGGCTGATCAAGGCACTTTCCAGACCATTTTGTCTCACTGGATTATTTTCTCTTTTAATCTAAGAAACATTCCCTATGTCAATATTGTTCTCTGTTTTGTTATGGTGAACAACCAAGGCATTCTCTGTGTTGTTATTTAAAATGGCCCTTTTGTATTTATATAGTCTTTTGTTTAAAAATTCTATTTCTGGCAATTCCTTCAGGTGATAATTTAAATTCCTCTTTCAAGTTTGTGTTTCTTGTTTTGTTTTTTATTGATTAAGTCTGATTATTCCAGAGGTAGTTGTGACAAATTTTATGTTGAGTTTAGATATATTCTTTACGGTTGCAGTTGTGATAGATTTTGTGTGTAGAATAATATGTTTTTTGTTTTTTTTGATTTGTTGGGTTTGTCAGGAAGGATAACTCTTTTATTTTGGAATATTTCATGAGCCTTTTGTTTCTCATTGAATAACAAATACAGTACTGAAGAGTCTTGAAAGTATTTTCAGTATATTTCCCCTTTTCATGTAAATATTGAAAGCTGCAATTTCTCTTAAATAGACTCCAGTGATCATCCTTGATTTTATTTTGTTGTTATAACAGGAATAGAAATTTAAGTCATTTTTATTGATTGATTTTTGGGGAACACTATCTTTTAGGGTGTTGTCAACTCAGTGTAATATGATGTCTAAGAAAGGTAAAGTAATATTTTTCTTATTTCATATATAAATTCTATTGTGTGTTCAACATATCTACAATATCAATTAAGTTAGTATTATAGCAATATATTAATAGAACATCATCAATATATCAGAAATATGTTAATTGCTTAGGTAAAATGTGTTAGAAAGAATATATATATATATATATATATATATATATATATATATATATATATAATTTTAGTGTGCCCTTTTTTAGCATTCATTCATTATTATTATTATTACAAATTTTAACATTATTAACATTATTATTAAAAACAAAAAATAATTGATATAATTCTTTACTGCCTTTATTGTGGAACTCCCTTCCAGTTCCATGCTTTCCAACCAACTTTAATCTGCAAAAATTTAAATGCAATATCAACCACTATCTACTGCTCTGATTACTCTTTCCTCTTCCCACTCATTATTAATGTTTCTCTTCCTAATTCTTCCACACCCTGTAACCCCTTGTGTCTTAGTGGCTTTACTGCCATTCTTGTGGAACTCCCTTCCAGTTCCATGCTTTCCAACCAACTTTAATCTGCAATAATTTAAATGCAATATCAACCACTATCTACTGTTCTGATTACTCTTTTCTCTTCCCACTCATTATTAATGTTTCTGTTCCTAATTCTTCCACACCCTGTGACCCCTTGTGTCTTAGTGGCTTTACTGCCTTTCTTGTGGAACTCCCTTCCAGTTCCATGCTTTCCAACCAACTTTAATCTGCAATAATTTAAATGCAATATCAACCACTATCTACTGTTCTGATTACTCTTTCCTCTTCCTGCTCATTATTAATGTTTCTGTTCCTAATTCTTCCACACCCTGTAACCCCTTGTGTCTTAGTGGCTTTACTGCCTTTCTTTTGGAACTCCCTTCCAGTTCCATGCTTTCCAACCAACTTTAATCTGCAATTATTTAAATGCAATATCAACCACTATCTAATGTTCTGATTACTCTTTCCTCTTCCCACTAATTATTAATATTTCTGTTCCTAATTCTTCCACACCCTGTAACCCCTTGTGTCTTAGTGGCTTTACTGCCTTTCTTTTGGAACTCCCTTCCAGTTCCATGCTTTCCAACCAACTTTAATCTGCAATTATTTAAATGCAATATCAACCACTATCTAATGTTCTGATTACTCTTTCCTCTTCCCACTAATTATTAATATTTCTGTTCCTAATTCTTCCACACCCTGTAACCCCTTGTGTCTTAGTGGCTTTACTGCCTTTCTTTTGGAACTCCCTTCCAGTTCCATGCTTTCCAACCAACTTTAATCTGCAATTATTTAAATGCAATATTAACCACTATCTAATGTTCTGATTACTCTTTCCTCTTCCTGCTCATTATTAATGTTTCTGTTCCTAATTCTTCCACACCCTGTAACCCCTTGTGTCTTAGTGGCTTTACTGCCTTTCTTTTGGAACTCCCTTCCAGTTCCATGCTTTCCAACCAACTTTAATCTGCAATTATTTAAATGCAATATCAACCACTATCTAATGTTCTGATTACTCTTTCCTCTTCCCACTAATTATTAATATTTCTGTTCCTAATTCTTCCACACCCTGTGACCCCTTGTGTCTTAGTGGCTTTACTGCCTTTCTTGTGGAACTCCCTTCCAGTTCCATGCTTTCCAACCAACTTTAATCTGCAATTATTTAAATGCAATATCAACCACTATCTACTGTTCTGATTACTCTTTCCTCTTCCTGCTCATTATTAATGTTTCTGTTCCTAATTCTTCCACACCCTGTAACCCCTTGTGTCTTAGTGGCTTTACTGCCTTTCTTTTGGAACTCCCTTCCAGTTCCATGCTTTCCAACCAACTTTAATCTGCAATTATTTAAATGCAATATCAACCACTATCTAATGTTCTGATTACTCTTTCCTCTTCCCACTAATTATTAATATTTCTGTTCCTAATTCTTCCACACCCTGTAACCCCTTGTGTCTTAGTGGCTTTACTGCCTTTCTTGTGGAACTACCTTCCAGTTCCATGCTTTCCAACCAACATTAATCTGTAATAATTTAAATGCAATATCAATCACTATCTACTGTTCTGATTACTCTTTCCTCTTCCCACTCATTATTAATGTTTCTGTTCCTAATTCTTCCACACCCTGTAACCCCTTGTGTCTTAGTGGCTTTACTGCCTTGTTTGGAGTGATTACAATTAAAAAAAAATATTTCAGAATTTGAACTATTATAAAGGGAAAGTTCATAAGTATCTAATTAATAACAAAGTTACATTAAAACTCAAAAATATAAAAAAAATATATTTTTTTTTGCAACAATAATTTTTATTTTTTTGTAAAAATTAAAGTATTCTGCAAATGAGATTGTTATTATATTTGTTTAACCATTAATATGTAATATTAATATTAATTAATATTAATAATTTGTAAACATTAATATGAGTTAATATTACTACTATATTTTAGACTGACACTGTGTCACCATGACAGTGTTTAAAAGTGATTACGTAGCGTTATGAGTGATTATTTTCAATACTGCAACCTATTATCTCACAAACAAAAGGTTGATAGAATATCATGAGATTCCTTACCTCCACCAGTTCAGATCTTCACAGCTAGAACCCAACATGGTATAAACATGACATCAATATATGCCCATTTCTTTCTTTTATATTCCATTAGTCAGGAGTAAGTTCCAGCTTCCCCATAATTGTTACTTTGTGGAACAAGCTCCCAAGAGAATGCTTCCCTGACCTCTACAATCTTACTCTAAAATCAGTCAACTGAGATCTATCCTCCATATCCTCATAACATGCACCCCTTCCACATTACAACAGTCTCACTCAGTAACCTGCTACCTTGAGTGGCTCTTGTATTTGGTGAAATAAGGTGAAAAAAATCACAATTACTTAATCTGCAAAATTTAATTTTCTTACAAAACTTTGATCTCATATTTCATGCATTTTTTTTAAATAAAAAAATCAAAAATAGTGTTTATCTTTGATAGTATTTAAATATACATTTTAAATTTTATTAAATATACACTTTACATTAAATATATATTTTAAATTTTATTAAATATACATTTTAAATTTTATTAAATATACACGCTACATTAAATATACATTTTAAATTTTATTAAATATACACTTTACATTAAATATACATTCTAAATTTTATTAAATATACACTTTACATTAAATATACATTCTACATTTTATTAAATATAC
>OZ010616.1:52672170-52784670 GCA_963932145.1 Acanthosepion lycidas
GTGTTTGTGGTCTTGCCAAAAATTTAAAATTAAAAGAATATTTGGTAGCAGAGAAAGAGATGCTTGGAAACTATTTTAGTGAATTTATGTGACAAGATCAAAAGAAAGAAATGCTCAAAAAAGGCATTTTTTTCAAAATTTATAATTACAGTTACGTGTTTGTTTAAATTTTCTTATGCACATTTTTATAAATTTATCAGTAAAAAATTTAATTTAAGATTTATTTCTTTATAAAATGGTAAATAATAAATATTTCATTATATTTGGTTCACATTTTTTATATTCTTGTAAATAAGCAATCTAATAGTGTTTAATATTCTTGTCAAATCTCATGAATAAAGAAAACATATAGATCCACTTTGATGTTTGGAATTTATTAAAATTCTAATCATTGCTTTTTAAAAGAATATACATTGCTGAGGGGATCAATAATGTATGTAGAAATAGCAGTGTCAAAGGAATAACTGCCCTTTTGACACATCATATATTTGCATGCATCGAGGTTAAACATTGCCTGTATGTACATGATTATATGAAACTTTCTCTGGGTTAACCTGTAGAAAAGAGAATATTTATAAATATAAATGACAATAGGAAACTGTAATAGTTGACAACGCATTTCGTCCAGTGTGGACTTTCGCAAGACAAAAAACGAAATGAATTTATTTAAACAAAGTAACTAATAATAACAAAAACAAAATTGCTAATGTTGAGGTAATAGTAATATTAGTCATTTCTCTACAATGAAACATTTGGCATTCATTGACCAAGCAGCCAGTACTGCTTTCAGTTGAAATTTATAAAATCTTTCTCTTAGAACAATTTTTTAGGAAAGTAGGTTTCTGAAGTCCAGTTGCTAAGGACATTTTGTTTTTGTTATTATTAGTTACTTTGTTTAAATAAATTCATTTCGTTTTTTGCCTTGAGAAAGGCCACATTGGACGAAATGTGTCAGTAACTACTACAGTTTTCCTATTGTTATTTTATAAACATGATTATACGTTACATCTATTTAAATGTCTACTTTTAAAAAATCCAGTGTAAAATGTCCTATATTTTGTGTTCAAAAGCATTTGCTATGCATCTGAGTAGACAGAACTATGATGTATGAGGAATGTTCTGAGAGTAATGTATTTCATTTATTTCTCTGGAAACTACAACAAATACAAGCACAATAACATCATTAGATAGACTAAGTGTGTCAGAATGTGGAGGCTGATCAGAATACCTTGTGGGTGTGGTATTCTGACAGTGATAGATTATCTAAGTTTTGCATTTAAGACCAAAACAACATACAGTGAGAAGAGAAAGACGGGAATTTTGAAGTGCCAATATGCTTCCAACATCCAGGTTCAATAGACAGGATAAGACCATACATGGAGGAACACTAAGCTAATGAGCAGGCATGTGTCCTCTTGAAGTTCTTCCTCTTCCTGTCACCTAGAATCAATGCTAACATGCCTGTCCCTCTCCTCCAAATCAAATAAGAAAAAGAAGCTGGCTTTTGTTGATACCATCTATGAAGTAGTGTTGTGGTATGAGGGGATGAATCCAATAACAACACAGAATACAACATGAAGTTTTGACCTGCAAAACAGTTTTCCCATATATCCTCTATCATTGGCTAGGCATTTTCAACAGATGAGCAAAATACTAATGGTAATATTAACCATTGGTAATAGCAATATTAACCGTTTGGTAATGATAATATGAACCATTTCCTTATAAGGAAACATTTGACTGAGCAGCAAGTGTTACTATCAGTTGCACTAACAATAATAATACTGTATAGATATTATTAAAACTAAAATGTTTATACTGCTATGACTGTGTGGACAAACCATGTTGACGTAATAGTAATATTAGTCATTTCTCTACAATGAAACATTTGCCATTCATTGACCAAGCAGCCAGTACTGCTTTCAGTCGAAATTTATAAAATTTTTCTCGTAGAAGAATTTTTCAGGAAAGCAGGTTTCTCGAGTCCAGTAGATCTTTCAGTATTGTTAGGGGGTTTCCTTCCCAAACTTTTATTTGAAGTCATATGGAATATTAATATCTTATGTCATTATTTTCTCTTCAAGTTACATATGCTAACCATTTTAGTTGTTGCTGCTGCTGAAAGTCCTCAAGTGATGGGGGTTTCTGTTACTTGGTACAGTTCTTTGAAGAGCTGACCTAACTTTTCTACAGTAACAATAACTGTTGTTACAGTACAGAAAAGAAATGTTTTGCACATCAATGAAACCTCCACATTAATAATATTGTTCATCAGATTACTTCATTCAATTATTTACTGAGGAGCAAAAAAATTATATTTTTGATGTAATCATCCCCATGCATGACTACACTATAGGTAATGACTACTTATAAGTATCTGTAAGTCAATGGACTACAGAGTCTAGCTGGGATCTGTTGAGTACGACTCAGACTTACACGAGAACTACCGACCTTCCAATAGTAGCACTCATTACTGGATTAACTTGTGACGACCTTGTGCATAACTCTTACCTTTATTCTTATTGTATTGGTTTTTACAATAAACCTTTACTTATTTTATCTACCGTGTTTTTCAAGTATATATTCCTATTAGCAGGAAATATAACAATTTTTAAGTCTTTAATTGTATAAATATTTAGCCAGTTTCATTTTCAGATGTGAGGCTAGGTGTGAAGGCATTTTCTTTTTAAATTCACCTTTAAAGATATTGGAAATTTTTCTATATTCCATTCCTATATTCATAAAGAATACCATGTAGTAAAAAATGATGATCACATAGTTAATCTATCACTGGCCAAATAGATTTTCATCAATGATCATCCTAATGCCATCAGATCTCAACTCAGTATATATATTGATGATACAACTATTTACTTCTGTCTTAATGGTAAATCTGATATTATCAATAAGGACATATTGGTAGCTGATCTCAAAAATTACCTACAATCTGTTGTTAACTGGGGCAAGAAATGGCTCACTAATTTTAACGCTTCCAAAATGAAAGAAACTGCTCTCTTTTCTTCATCTTAGAAAACCTTTTTTTGTATTCCATCAGTATGGCTGATGCTAGCCTCCAGTAGAGTGACTCATTGTTCCTTCTTGGACTAACATTTTGCACTGACAAAGTGGAATAATTATACTGAATGAATTGCTATATCTGCTGCTAGGAAAATTGTTTCATTGTGTTGAGTTAAACAATTTTTCTCATCAGAATCTATCTTACATTTTTGTAACTCTTCCATTCATTCAAGCAATGAATATGACTGTTAATCTTGTGTGGTGCTTCTGCTATGTATTTAGAGATTCTTGACAAAATCCAAAGAAGAATCTGCATTGTTATCAGTCCTGACCTGGCATCTTGGCTCCAGTCACTTTCCTACTGCTGTAATGTAGCTTCCTTTTCTATAAATATTTTAATGGTAATTGTTCCCATGAGCTTTCCTCTGTTAGCCCCACTTTGCAAATTTAATCACTGTATGAAATTGGTGGCTAGATCTCATCATTCTACAGGTAAAATTGTTACATGTAACCAAAGGTTCTATGCAAACAAATTTTCTCTCACACTTCTTATTTGTTGAATTCCCTTCCAGCTTCTTGAATTTTGATATTCAGAAATTTAAATGAAATGTCAGTCTTTATCTTTTGTCTCCTTAATTCCTGTTTTTTTTGGTTTTAAATGTCATTTTGAGTCTGGTTCATAGCAGTGACACCACATATTATCACTGGAAACTGATCTTCTGCCTTGTTTTGTTTTTTCCAAGTACTGAGAGACTTGCAGCCAATAAGTTTTCTTGCATGAGTATCAACTGAATCTATCTGGCATGATCTTATTAATGACATCTGAATATAGCCAAGATTGTTTCCATGTTGAAGTAAACATTCAAGACCATATACAGTTTGGTCAATCTGAAGAGCTAAGCTGACCGAGATACTCATTATTTTGTGGCTTGGCAGGATCACCTGTAATAAAGCAAGTCATACACATTGAACATACATTAACCACTGTCTGTATGCTCTCTATCAACATTCAGCAAGTAACATTAACATCATTGTTTTTTTCTGCAAGGGAGGGATTTACCTATGCTTCCTACGAGTTTTTATATCAGATGCTATTTTACCAGATTGCTATCTGTAACAAAAAAAAAAAAAAAAAACGAAAAAGTAAAGAATTTATGGATTATTGACAGAAAGATTTAATCTTCATTGCCACACCACTCAAAATCCGCTTTCGTCGAAATGGACAAACGTAATAAAATTAAAAAAAAACATATTACTTTCGGAGCGAGTCTGATATGAATAAAAATTCCGTACAATTAATAAATATGATCCGTGCTGAAATATCTGGGATGTTACGGAAACAGAAACAATTATCATATCATTGCAGGCAAATTTGAGCTGAATTTGTCTACAAGTCAAATTCTCTATTAAACTTTAAAGTATTTGGCTACTTCAATAACTCAATTCAGTAATTCCTTATTTCTGTGAGTGATACGTGAATGTAGGTTTGTCCAGATGTTTTCATTAAAATTGCAACGCGATTCAATTGCAAAATCTGCATGTTTTCGTAACGTCACAGTCACACACATCTCAACATAGACATATCGGTAGCTGGCATGTAGCAAACAAAAATCTAAATATAGGAGATAATACAATATTTTCACAGGCAGAAAAATGTAATCCGGTTAAGAAAACACCTTAAAATGTAACATAGTTAATAATTGTTAAACATATATGTAAATTTATTGTCGATACATTCATGGCCTTTTGATTAACAAATTTCAGATTTGACAAAAAAAAAAAAAAAAAAAAAGAGAGAAAGAAAATAAACAATTAAAACACTAAGAGGAAAACTTTTACTACAACATACTTCCTCAGAGAATTATAAATTTAATTTATTGTTCAGATACATAAGTAAAACTCTGGTGTATTTTTTAAATAAACAAGAAGAAGTCTTATTCTAAATCGGAAAAATCAAAATAAAATTGAAAGTAGTCAATGATAACACTGACACGCTTCAACTTTAGACATTGAATAAACAAGGGGGGAAAAAAACTGGTTTTTACACTATTGAAAAAAATAAATCCTCAAATTTACTTTTACACTCCGCATCCGCGCACATCTTCAAGTTGGAAATTTTTGACGGGGCAACAATCTGACAAAGCGCTGAAAACAACAGCAAAGCGAAGAGTAACGGTCGGGCCTCATAGTAGGCGGCCATGTTTGTTGGCACTTTTTCTACCTCCACGTCAGCTGAGCGTCAACCGGAAATGGAAATGATTGTCAATAGGAAACGGAAGTACAAATGGAGATTTTGCGGGACACTTGTTTGTAGAAATTGCTGCTTGTGAAATGTAAAACTGCTCAATGATTATCATTATTTGTGTAAAATGTGAATTTATACAAAATTTTGCTGTGTAATTTAAAATTCTGATAACTTATCTTAAGATTAAGGAATTTTTTACTGTAACAAAATTTGTAAATGAAATGTGTTCGTCATCATCGACCATAAGTTTAAAGAAATGTGTGAATAAAAGTTTACTTTGAAAACATCAATATATAAGATTTGCAATAAAACGAAGAGTAAAAACAATTTGCTTATTAATAATATTGATTATTGATATGTTTATTTTTTGGCTTTGGATATAAATATTTAAATGCAAATTATAGTTACATTTTATAATATGTGCTACATACATCTTTTTGTGATAGACATGTTTTTAAAGGGAAAATAATATGAATAAAAAAAATTATTTATAATTTTATTTTTAAAAATAAAATGTAATGCAGTTTTCTAAGATCAGCATTTTCTTGCTTATACTTCGTGAATAACAAACTAATGATGAAATTTTTAAAATATATTTCCAGTAAAGTTTATTTCATGTATATTTCTATTTTTTAGAAGTTCTAAATTTTAATTACAAAGCCATTTTATTATTATTAATGAAATTCCTTTTGACCTGCATTTGTTTTTTTCAATAACATGTCAGATCATAACCCGTGACCTAGGGCAACGAAAAAAAAAACCGGTTATTTTGTTATTTCTACAGCAAAAGACAACTATTAAAAAAACATTTAAATGGACAAAGCTCTTCACAGGATATTGGCTGTACTTGTTAGAACTGTTTTTTATCATTAATTCCTTTGCACCAGGGATTCTGTTGATTTGTTGTTGAGTTCCTTTCTTTATCAGACACAAAGCTCCAACCACAAGAAGAACATTTTTCAGTTTCCATTTGTAGGTTTTTCAATTTAGTTTTGTTCAAAAACCTTTGCAAAGATGTTTTTGTCACTTGGTATGATCATGTCAACTTTTCCTTTTTTGTCTTTGATAATAATGTCTGGGCACTTTGCTTGTATTCGTTGATCTGTATTAATAAAAAAACTTCCAATCTTTGTACTCACTGGTTTTTAGGTTTTGAACATCTTGAGATAAAGTAATCGATAATTTCAATGAATTGGAAACGGAACTTACATTTTCAATCTCTACTATTATATAAGACATTAGCTTGGTAGTTATGTGTAATCAGGCTCTAGTCTTGTGCAGCAAGAATGATTCTCACCCTTAAGTCATGAACTCCTTAGCTACTGGTGATCTGCAAAATGGTCTACATTATCATTTTTGTGTCAGAGATGGAACTGCACTTTAGATCAAGATTGCTTTTATTCCTGTGGCCAAGATTTGCACTTTTTTTTTTCATTTCTTGCTGATTTCCTGACAGTTGTATCTACTTCACTGTTATATTCAAGATTTAACTGGAAATCGCTTGCATATTTATAGAATTCTATTGATGCAGAATAAAGCTTTATACTTTTTCATTCTTCATTATGTGATGTAACATCCAATCTTTTATAGTTATTATTGTTTAAATGGAAATCTCTAGCATATTTATAGAATTCTATAGATGCAGAATAAAGCTTTATAGTTTTTCATTCTTCATTATGTGATGCAACATCCAATCTTTTATAGTTATTATTTAAATGGAAATCTCTTGCATATTTATAGGATTCTATTGATGCAGAATAAAGATTTATACTTTTTCATTCTTCATTATGTGATGTAACATCCAATCTTTTATAGTTATTATTTAGATGGAAATCTCTTGCATATTTATAGGATTCTATTGATGCAGAATAAAGATTTATACTTTTTCATTCTTCATTATGTGATGTAACATCCAATCTTTTATAGTTATTATTTAGATGGAAATCTCTTGCATATTTATAGGATTCTATTGATGCAGAATAAAGATTTATACTTTTTCATTCTTCATTATGTGATGTAACATCCAATCTTTTATAGTTATTATTTAAATGGAAATCTCTTGCATATTTATAGGATTCTATTGATGCAGAATAAAGATTTATACTTTTTCATTCTTCATTATGTGATGTAACATCCAATCTTTTATAGTTATTATTTAGATGGAAATCTCTTGCATATTTATAGGATTCTATTGATGCAGAATAAAGATTTATACTTTTTCATTCTTCATTATGTGATGTAACATCCAATCTTTTATAGTTATTATTTAGATGGAAATCTCTTGCATATTTATAGGATTCTATTGATGCAGAATAAAGATTTATACTTTTTCATTCTTCATTATGTGATGTAACATCCAATCTTTTATAGTTATTATTTAAATGGAAATCTCTTGCATATTTATAGGATTCTATTGATGCAGAATAAAGATTTATACTTTTTCATTCTTCATTATGTGATGTAACATCCAATCTTTTATAGTTATTATTTAGATGGAAATCTCTTGCATATTTATAGGATTCTATTGATGCAGAATAAAGATTTATACTTTTTCATTCTTCATTATGTGATGTAACATCCAATCTTTTATAGTTATTATTTAAATGGAAATCTCTTGCATATTTATAGGATTCTATTGATGCAGAATAAAGATTTATACTTTTTCATTCTTCATTATGTGATGTAACATCCAATCTTTTATAGTTATTATTTAGATGGAAATCTCTTGCATATTTATAGGATTCTATTGATGCAGAATAAAGATTTATACTTTTTCATTCTTCATTATGTGATGTAACATCCAATCTTTTATAGTTATTATTTAGATGGAAATCTCTTGCATATTTATAGGATTCTATTGATGCAGAATAAAGATTTATACTTTTTCATTCTTCATTATGTGATGTAACATCCAATCTTTTATAGTTATTATTTAAATGGAAATCTCTTGCATATTTATAGGATTCTATTGATGCAGAATAAAGATTTATACTTTTTCATTCTTCATTATGTGATGTAACATCCAATCTTTTATAGTTATTATTTAGATGGAAATCTCTTGCATATTTATAGGATTCTATTGATGCAGAATAAAGATTTATACTTTTTCATTCTTCATTATGTGATGTAACATCCAATCTTTTATAGTTATTATTTAAATGGAAATCTCTTGCATATTTATAGGATTCTATTGATGCAGAATAAAGATTTATACTTTTTCATTCTTCATTATGTGATGTAACATCCAATCTTTTATAGTTATTATTTAGATGGAAATCTCTTGCATATTTATAGGATTCTATTGATGCAGAATAAAGATTTATACTTTTTCATTCTTCATTATGTGATGTAACATCCAATCTTTTATAGTTATTATTTAAATGGAAATCTCTTGCATATTTATAGGATTCTATTGATGCAGAATAAAGATTTATACTTTTTCATTCTTCATTATGTGATGTAACATCCAATCTTTTATAGTTATTATTTAGATGGAAATCTCTTGCATATTTATAGGATTCTATTGATGCAGAATAAAGATTTATACTTTTTCATTCTTCATTATGTGATGTAACATCCAATCTTTTATAGTTATTATTTAAATGGAAATCTCTTGCATATTTATAGGATTCTATTGATGCAGAATAAAGATTTATACTTTTTCATTCTTCATTATGTGATGTAACATCCAATCTTTTATAGTTATTATTTAAATGGAAATCTCTTGCATATTTATAGGATTCTATTGATGCAGAATAAAGATTTATACTTTTTCATTCTTCATTATGTGATGTAACATCCAATCTTTTATAGTTATTATTTAAATGGAAATATCTTCCATATTTATAGAATTCTATACATGCAGAATAAAGCTTTATAGTTTTTCATTGTTTATTATGTGATGTAACATCTAATATTTTGTAGTTATTATTATTTAAATGGAAATCTCTTGCATATTTATAGGATTCTATTGATTCAGAATAAAGCCTTATAGTTTTTCATTGTTCATTATGTGATGTAACATCCCATTTTTATAGTTATTATTTAACTGTAAAATCTCTTGCATATTTATAGGATTCTATTGATGCAGAATAAAGCTTTATAGTTTTCATTCTTCATTATGTGATGTAACATAACAATCTTTTATAGTTATTATTATTTAAATGGAAATTTCTTGCATATTTATAGGATTCTATTGATGCATAATAAAGCTTTATACTTTTTCTTTCTTTATTTTGTGATGTAACATCCAATCTTTTATAGTTATTATTAACTGGAAATCTCTTGCCTATTTATAGAATTATATTGATGCAGAATAAAGCTTTATAGTATTTCATTCTTTATTTTGTGATGTAACATCCAAATTTTTATAGTTATTATTATTTAACTGGAAATCTCTTGCATATTTATAGGATTCTATTGATGCAGAATAAAGCCATACAGTTTTTCATTCTTCATTATGTGATGTAACATCCAATCTTTTATAGTTATTATTATTTAAATGGAAATCTCTTCCATATTTATAGGATTCTATTGATGCAGAATAAAGCTTTATACTTTTTCATTCTTCATTATGTAACATCCAATCTTTTATAGTTATTATTGTTTAAATGGAAATCTCTAGCATATTTATAGAATTCTATAGATGCAGAATAAAGCTTTATAGTTTTTCATTCTTCATTATGTGATGCAACATCCAATCTTTTATAGTTATTATTTAAATGGAAATCTCTTGCATATTTATAGGATTCTATTGATGCAGAATAAAGATTTATACTTTTTCATTCTTCATTATGTGATGTAACATCCAATCTTTTATAGTTATTATTTAAATGGAAATCTCTTGCATATTTATAGGATTCTATTGATGCAGAATAAAGATTTATACTTTTTCATTCTTCATTATGTGATGTAACATCCAATCTTTTATAGTTATTATTTAGATGGAAATCTCTTGCATATTTATAGGATTCTATTGATGCAGAATAAAGATTTATACTTTTTCATTCTTCATTATGTGATGTAACATCCAATCTTTTATAGTTATTATTTAAATGGAAATCTCTTGCATATTTATAGGATTCTATTGATGCAGAATAAAGATTTATACTTTTTCATTCTTCATTATGTGATGTAACATCCAATCTTTTATAGTTATTATTTAGATGGAAATCTCTTGCATATTTATAGGATTCTATTGATGCAGAATAAAGATTTATACTTTTTCATTCTTCATTATGTGATGTAACATCCAATCTTTTATAGTTATTATTTAAATGGAAATCTCTTGCATATTTATAGGATTCTATTGATGCAGAATAAAGATTTATACTTTTTCATTCTTCATTATGTGATGTAACATCCAATCTTTTATAGTTATTATTTAGATGGAAATATCTTGCATATTTATAGGATTCTATTGATGCAGAATAAAGATTTATACTTTTTCATTCTTCATTATGTGATGTAACATCCAATCTTTTATAGTTATTATTTAAATGGAAATCTCTTGCATATTTATAGGATTCTATTGATGCAGAATAAAGATTTATACTTTTTCATTCTTCATTATGTGATGTAACATCCAATCTTTTATAGTTATTATTTAAATGGAAATCTCTTGCATATTTATAGGATTCTATTGATGCAGAATAAAGATTTATACTTTTTCATTCTTCATTATGTGATGTAACATCCAATCTTTTATAGTTATTATTTAAATGGAAATCTCTTGCATATTTATAGGATTCTATTGATGCAGAATAAAGATTTATACTTTTTCATTCTTCATTATGTGATGTAACATCCAATCTTTTATAGTTATTATTTAAATGGAAATATCTTCCATATTTATAGAATTCTATACATGCAGAATAAAGCTTTATAGTTTTTCATTGTTTATTATGTGATGTAACATCTAATATTTTGTAGTTATTATTATTTAAATGGAAATCTCTTGCATATTTATAGGATTCTATTGATTCAGAATAAAGCCTTATAGTTTTTCATTGTTCATTATGTGATGTAACATCCCATTTTTATAGTTATTATTTAACTGTAAAATCTCTTGCATATTTATAGGATTCTATTGATGCAGAATAAAGCTTTATAGTTTTCATTCTTCATTATGTGATGTAACATAACAATCTTTTATAGTTATTATTATTTAAATGGAAATTTCTTGCATATTTATAGGATTCTATTGATGCATAATAAAGCTTTATACTTTTTCTTTCTTTATTTTGTGATGTAACATCCAATCTTTTATAGTTATTATTAACTGGAAATCTCTTGCCTATTTATAGAATTATATTGATGCAGAATAAAGCTTTATAGTATTTCATTCTTTATTTTGTGATGTAACATCCAAATTTTTATAGTTATTATTATTTAACTGGAAATCTCTTGCATATTTATAGGATTCTATTGATGCAGAATAAAGCCATACAGTTTTTCATTCTTCATTATGTGATGTAACATCCAATCTTTTATAGTTATTATTATTTAAATGGAAATCTCTTCCATATTTATAGGATTCTATTGATGCAGAATAAAGCTTTATACTTTTTCATTCTTCATTATGTAACATCCAATCTTTTATAGTTATTATTGTTTAAATGGAAATCTCTAGCATATTTATAGAATTCTATAGATGCAGAATAAAGCTTTATAGTTTTTCATTCTTCATTATGTGATGCAACATCCAATCTTTTATAGTTATTATTTAAATGGAAATCTCTTGCATATTTATAGGATTCTATTGATGCAGAATAAAGATTTATACTTTTTCATTCTTCATTATGTGATGTAACATCCAATCTTTTATAGTTATTATTTAAATGGAAATCTCTTGCATATTTATAGGATTCTATTGATGCAGAATAAAGATTTATACTTTTTCATTCTTCATTATGTGATGTAACATCCAATCTTTTATAGTTATTATTTAGATGGAAATCTCTTGCATATTTATAGGATTCTATTGATGCAGAATAAAGATTTATACTTTTTCATTCTTCATTATGTGATGTAACATCCAATCTTTTATAGTTATTATTTAAATGGAAATCTCTTGCATATTTATAGGATTCTATTGATGCAGAATAAAGATTTATACTTTTTCATTCTTCATTATGTGATGTAACATCCAATCTTTTATAGTTATTATTTAAATGGAAATATCTTCCATATTTATAGAATTCTATACATGCAGAATAAAGCTTTATAGTTTTTCATTGTTTATTATGTGATGTAACATCTAATATTTTGTAGTTATTATTATTTAAATGGAAATCTCTTGCATATTTATAGGATTCTATTGATTCAGAATAAAGCCTTATAGTTTTTCATTGTTCATTATGTGATGTAACATCCCATTTTTATAGTTATTATTTAACTGTAAAATCTCTTCCATATTTATAGGATTCTATTGATGCAGAATAAAGCTTTATAGTTTTCATTCTTCATTATGTGATGTAACATAACAATCTTTTATAGTTATTATTATTTAAATAGAAATCTCTTGCATATTTATAGGATTATATTGATGCAGAATAAAGCTTTATAGTTTTTTATTCTTTATTTTGTGATGTAACATCCAATGTTTTATAGTTATTATTATTTAAATGGAAATCTCTTGCATATTTATAGGATTCTATTGATGCAGAATAAAGCTTTATAGTTTTTCATTCTTCATTATGTGATGTAACATCCAATCTTTTATAGTTATTATTATTTAAATGGAAATCTCTCGCATATTTATAGGATTATATTGATGCAGAATAAAGCTTTAAAGTTTTTCATTGTTCATTATGTGATGTAACATCTAATATTTTATAGTTATTATTATTTAAATGGAAATCTCTTCCATATTTATAGGATTCTATTCATGCAGAATAAAGCTTTATAGTTTTTCATTCTTCATTATATGATGTAACACCCAATCTTTTATAGTTATTATTATTTAAATGGAAATCTCTTGCATATTTATAGGATTTTATTGATGCAGAATAAAATTTTATACTTTTTCATTCTTCATTATGTGATACAACATGCAATCTTTTATAGTTATTATTATTTAAACGGAAATCTCTTCCATATTTATAGGATTCTATTGATGCAGAATAAAGCTTTATACTTTTTCATTCTTCATTATGTGATGTAACATCCAATCTTTTATCGTTAATATTTCTTCAATGGAAACCTCTTGCATATTTATAGGATTCTATTGATGCAGAATAAAGCTTTATACTTTTTCATTCTTCATTTTTTGATGTAACATCCAATCTTTTATAGTTATTAAATCCTTTTTCGTTCTCCATTATGAGTTGTAACATACAATCTTATATAGTTGCAATGTACTGATAAAGTCACTTTGTTGGGATTTCATAAGACAGTTCCAATTGAAACATGCCCTTAGACAGACACCTCCTTGTTAGATACAAGCAGTTAACATTTTCTTTTGGGTTATTATGTATTTGTTGTTGTTGCTGTTGTAGTAGTAGTATTCTCTTCTGTCTTCTCCTTCTTCTTCTCCTCCTTTTTCACTAGCAGAAGTAGCAGCATCACTAATACCTGTTTTGACAGAATATCCTTTTTATATACCAAATAGGTGAAGACCTAAAGGAAGAAACCCATTAGAAAACAGTTTCCTAAACATTTTCCTTAAAGTTGTTATTGTATATCAAAATGTATATACCATCTTCTCTCATATTAAGCCATTGTCTTATTAATATTATTGTAGTGTTAGTGAAGAAAAAGTTTAAAATCTATATTAATTAAGATGTGATAAATCTGTTAAAATTAGACTGATTCATATGTAATGGGTACATTAGGAAATACCCAGTCCAAGTAAAATTCTGAGTCAAAGTAGTAAAAAGTGTTGTTATAACAGCTATTAAGAAGAAGAAAATAATAATATTATAACAATGATACCATATTAACCTAAACCAAGTAATAAAACCACTAAGATATCTAGTGTTACTGAGAGTGAAAAACTGATAAAGTGTTATTGAGGATAAACAACTATAATAGGAGAGCTATGGAAGAAGATTTATTCTCCTATTTGTAATTCCCCCATCATGGGCATTATTATAATGACACCATAATTCATGGATAGAACGGAATAGCTGAATGGAAAAGGAATTACAAACTTGCTTTGTTCTCAGAGAGACTTTTGTATCACTAATACATACACAAAACTATATATACATATATGCAAATGTCCCATGCAGAAAAAATACATATATATATATATATATATATATATATATATATATATATATACAGCAAAGCAGAGTGTAAGGAGAATTAAAAGATGATTTTACATATATGGAAATTCTTCTGTGTTTCTGAGGTTACATCTGAATACGCTGTCAATTTACGTTCATCGGATCTGATAGATTTGATAAAGGAAAATTGGCAGCTTACCATTAAAACAGGATTATATAGTTGTGTCAAACATTTTTATCATCTATTTCCTTCAAAAGATGAAAGTTGACTAATAAAAAATGAACAGTTTTAGTAAATATCACGTCAACAATTTTTTGGTTATAAAATCTATTTATCTGCTATCTTTTCTTTTCTCTTTGTAGATGAGTTGAATATTTTTAAGAGTTCAAATTTTCATTGCTTCAACCTTCCACAAAATGCCAACCATGATGGTGGAATCAAACTCAAGCAGCAATTTGAACAGCTAACTACCATTTGATTTTATAGTAGCATAGGGTTTAGGGGTTAAAATGAACAGTTGATTTAACCAGGCCAAGAAGGTTAATGAAGGATGTTAACATGGAAACATATGGGTAATTTCAACAAAACATAATAAGGAATTTATTCATGAATTTACACACTTGAAGTAGTGTTAATATCTTATTAAAGGGAAATAAATCATAATTCTTAAAGTCTATAGTTTTACTGTATTTTTACGAAGAGGAAATATTCATACAACAGATTAAACGATCTGACAAAATAATATTCAAAAATGTTTAACAGAAAGGTAAAAGCGATACATTCAAAAGTAGACAAAGAAAAAAGTTTGAAATACTTAGCTTTCTTGGATTATTGAGAGAAATTTCTTTGAGATGCCATGTGCTGGTTAGAGGCTAATAATATAATTGGCATGTAATTTTACACTGGCAAGAACTTAATGCTGGTCACAAAGAACTGAAATAAAACCCTTCACATGATTTCAGACACTCTGCTTAATTTTCTCATCATTTTATATCAAAAACAATTTTACAGAGACTCAAATTTCTCTCCATCTTCTTGGTGGACTGGCTAATTTCTGTGAAGGCAAGGTTTTCATTGGTCCAAAGAAAATTTCACATAGGCTCCTGAATTCTTCATCAGTCTTCCAAATTTGAAGGGAATGGTTGAAGGGAGTTATTATTATTTCACACTTACTACAACTTCATGGAGACCAATGTAAATAGTTGGTTCTCCATTATAGAGGCATGTAGTTCTTCATGATTGTAGTTTCTGAAGTGGTAGCAAAAATCCTGTCAGAAGTCCCTCAAAGACAGGTTTGTGAGGAACATGAGACCAAAATATTAGCTTTGTAGAAAAAAAAATTCAGAATTGCTGGGTAATCACATGCCGACTACAACAATAGCAGAAAGCCCTATTTATATTTACAAGAAATGCTGGCTATAACAGAGAATTGGACTCAGCTTGGATATAGTTATTCCTAAATTTATAAAAGTATTACCCTCATCCATATCTCTGATAATATCAGCACAGCTGACATTGCTACAATATTCTTATTAATAAAAGCATCTGTAACAGTACTTCATACAAGAGAAATTCACACAAACTAAAAATTTAATGTCATTGTATAGAATTTGAATTTCTTTTACTTATTCTTTCACTAATGGTAAGAATAATATTTTCTGCAACCAATGCTTTATCTGTTTAATTGCAATGCTTCTTTTCATTATTTCAAATGTCTTGATTAAACAAGTATTATGCCTCATAAAGATGAATGCTTTTTGATTCTGATTGACTGAACTTTTAGTAATATGATATCTAGTATTAATTATAATAAGTATCTTGCTGGCTATTATGGCATGTGGGGTTTCCTTACTTTGTTCAATTCAGCAATAGCAGTAACAGAAGTAATCAACTATAAAAAATATAGGTTATCTCCCCTTGGTTGATAAGATACCTGATAGGAAAATGAGTACATTTATCTGATAATAATAGGTTTTCTTTTTATGTGCCATGTCCTTTCAGGACATAGGCAATCATGACCCTCCATTTACCCCTATCCCTTGTGGCTCTCAACAGGTTTTGTATTTCTGCCAACTCCCCAGACCATGCTCCACCATCCACCTGCCCAAGCCCACCATGTACGTCATGCACTGCTTTCCTCTGTTTCATTTTCCCTCTATTTATCCCATGAGTATCAGATTCTCCAGGCCCTCCTTTCTCATCATGTGTCCCAGAAATTTCATCTGCCTCGTCTTTATGTTAGGCATAAGCTTCCTCCTTGTTTGCATCCTCATCGTTGCTCACATGCTCGGTCCATATCCTCAGCATGCTGAGGATATAATAATGGGTAAGACCCAAATTTAGGCACCAAATGGATTTTAGGTGCAAATGGGGAAAGGCCCTGAAGATCACCAAGATGAAAGGACACATTTTAGCTGACTCCAGAGATGCTGGCTACAAGCAAACCTGAATTGACATGTTAATGCCTCGACAAGCAGACATTGGAAGAAGAGATATGATCAAATTCAGATAAGTGTTTCAATCAATTTCAAACAAATACATGTATTGCACTTCATCCTACAATGCCATGACATTAACTGCTAAAGGAATATGTTTAGCAATTCTCTCTTCTCATTTTCATTGTATAACATATTACTTATATAAAAGAATGTTTTTTAAACTGTCCATTTGTCTTGTCCTTTATTCTTCTGTTATGACTCATAAGGGGAATTTCTAATTTCCACATGCAACAAGGTACAACCAAGAGTCTCAGAAATCATAAAAACAATAACTAAGCTCTATTCAGTCTTTTTTCCATTTTCCTTTTCATTGACCATTACCTTCAAGAACCTTCCTGCAGAAGACATACAATAAAATTTTTCAAATTCATTTTATATATTAATTTTTTATTTATCTTTTTCCAGAATTTATTTCAATACTAGCAGTATAACCCATCTTTGACTGGGTCTTTTATTACTGAGCATTTTTGCCATTCAATTGGAGCAGTTTAAGTTTAAAGTCAGCCTACCCAAAAATCAATATTAGTAACAACATTTGGGTACAACTGAGGCACATCCCCAAATGGGGGATTAACAATTTGAATGGGGGGCTGAAAAAGGAACTGTATAATAATGAATAATATTATTGTAATAATTTGAAGTATTTATTTTTATTAAAGTTTTTATGAAAGATATATATCCAAGAACAGATAGTAAATAGTAAAATGTTGCTAAGAGTTATAATGGACAGGAAGTAGTGGAGAGTCATTGTCGCCAACAATTTGGACTCAAAACCGGCACTGAAGAATTATCTAGAAAACAAAGAAAAATTTAATCAAAATCGGATGAAAACTGTGGAAACACATAAACATCATCTGATCACACACACAAACACACATATTTTGAGAATTATAGATATAGATAATATTATTGTAATAATCTGAACCATTTATTTTTATTAAAGTTTTTATGAAAGATATATATCCAAGAATAAATAGTAAAACATTGCTGAGAGTTATAATGGACAGGAAGTAGTGGAGAGTCATTGTCACCAACAATTTGGACTCAAAACTGGGACTGTAGAATTATCTATCAAACAAAAAAATTGTCACAATTTTTAGCCTAAAGTAATAAAACAACTGACTACCATTGCTTTTTAAAATTATTCTTGATCTGAAGCATGGTGAAGTAATGGCTTGGATTGAAGATACATTATCACCTAAGCGTGTATCATGCATGACACACAACTGACTGACATCAGACAAGGGAGGTAAGCAATGTTGCCATTTTCTGTTCTCCTTTATTTATAAATAATATTCCTAAATAGCGGCTTGGATTGAGGAATCGGAGAGCCGAGTTCGAATTCCAGTGAAGTCCATTACATTCACTTATGTGCTAATACCCTTGGGAATGGTATGAATCCTCTTCTTGTCCCCCCAGCTATGGGTAAATAGCAGGACAGACCGGCTTCTATAGCCTTGGACGGCAACTGGTCTACCGCAGAAAGAAAAGGCAACCTACTGCGGGATAAATATCTGCCTCGTCAGTCATGTATCAAAAGATACATGATCACCTAAGCATGTATCACGCATGGTACACAACTGAGTGACATCAGTCAAGGGAGGTAAGCAATGATGCCATTATCTGTTATCTTTTATTTATAAATAATATTCCGAAATAGTGGCTTGGATTGAGGAATCTGAAAGCTGAGTTTGAATTCCAGTGAAGTCCATTACATTCACTTATGTGCTAATACCCTTGGGAATGGTATGAATCCTCTTCTTGTCCCCCCAGCTATGGGTAAATAGCAGGACAGACTGGCTTCTATAGCCTTGGACGGCAACTGGTCTACCGCAGAAAGAAAAGGCAACCTACTGCGGGATAAATATCTGCCTCGTCAGTCATGTATCAAAAGATACATGATCACCTAAGCATGTATCACGCATGGTACACAACTGAGTGACATCAGTCAAGGGAGGTAAGCAATGATGCCATTATCTGTTATCTTTTATTTATAAATAATATTCCGAAATAGTGGCTTGGATTGAGGAATCTGAAAGCTGAGTTTGAATTCCAGTCAAGTCCATTACATTCACTTATGTGCTAATACCCTTGGGAATGGTATGAATCCTCTTCTCTCTACCAGCTATTGGTAATTAGCAGCACAGACCAGGTTCTATAGCCTTGGATGGCAGCTGGTCTACTGAAGAAAGAAATGGCAACCTACTGCAGGATAAAAATCTGCCCCGTCAGTCATGTATCAAAAGATACATGATTGCCTAAGCATGTATCATGCATGTCACATAACTGACTGACATCAGTCAAGGGAGGTAAGCAATGTTGCCATTTTCTGTTATCTCTTATTTATAAATAATATTCTTAAAAGACCAGATACATACATGATTGTTTTAGTGTGTATCATGCATGGCACATAACTGACTGACTGACTTGATCTGCTGTTGGGAAATAACTTTGCCAAGACTAGAAAATGGTTATCTGAAATGGCGAGTCTCTGAAAATGGAACAAAGTCAACAATAGGAAACTTGTGAACAAGCTGTAAAATTTTGAGCAGCCATAAATTGATAATGGATAGAGCTATGAAACTAAAATTTCCAAGAAATACTTTTCTAAAGTGAATGGTGAAAATTTGGAAACAATTTGAAGACATTGATTCCGGGTCCCTGTTGAATTTGATTTGGATGACCCCAATACCAATACACAATCTTTAGGACATGATTAAACAAATATCTCAATTTAAACACGCCATTTAAAGACCAAACAATAACATCCTTTAGTGTTTATCCTAGAATAGCCACAGTTATTCACTCACCTTCTGGTTTATTATGGCTCTCCACAATTTCCTATACTTTGCAGATTTTGTTTTTTGGCTATCTCTCCTTATTCTGTTCTGCTAATCAGTTACACAAACTGGTTAAATAAGTTATTCTCTGCTTCCTTCTGCAGATCTTCACTTCTCCTGTGTGTGTCAAATTTTCCAAACCCTCTTTCCTTATTATGCACCCAATAAACTTCAGCTGTCTCTTTGTCTGATTTTAAGTATAAATGTTCATTTAGTTTTCATTTTCTCAAAAACTTTGCCATTGCTCTCATGTTCAGTCCATGATATACACATCATCTTTCTGTAGAACAACATTTCTCTTACCTACAATTAGTCTCTTCTTCATCTGTGATGAAATTGTTCAGCATTCACTACCATATAGGAGGACCAATATTATGTAACAGTTCAGTATGCTTTTCTTTTATTTCTAACCAAATTTTCCTGTTTTTTAATACCTTGTTTAACTTTTTGAAGACATCTTTCACTATTCCAGTGCTCTTCAGATTTCACTGCCACATTTTCCATCTTTTGTTAAAAAATTTCCCAGATATTTAAATCTCTGTACATGCTTGATTTTGACATCTCTAATTTGTAGCTTGCATCTATGGTTGTCCCTTTTGCTGACAACCAGATATACTTTATTTCAATTTTCAATTTCTTAATACTTTGTTTAGCTTTTAGAAAGCATCTTTTGCTATTCCAATATGTCTTCAGATTTCACTGCCATATTTTCCATCCCCTGTTAAAAGACTTCCCAGATATTTAAATCATGGTATTTGCTTTATTTTGACATTTCTAATTTGTATCTAAGGCTGCCCCTTTTACTGACAACCAAATATTCTTTATTTCAATTTGCAATTTCTTAATACTTTGTTTAGCTTTTAGAAAGCATCTTTTGCTATTCCCATTTTTTTTTCAGATTTCCACTGTTAAAACACTATCTAGATATTAAAATTTTTTAATATGTACTGTAATAAATGTTTGTCCTTTTAAATTTCATAAAGTGGTTCAAGTCATTGTTTGCACCTTGTTTAATATTTGGGTTAAGAGAGCTGATGTATTCTCACTTACAAAATAAATTTTATATTCTGCACAAAAAATAATTTGGTTATTGTAAAATTGAATTGTTATAGTTTTGCACAAAAATTGGTTTTTGTATAAGAAAATTCTTGTTTTGCACAAAAAATAAGTTCTGCAAAAATAAATTTTTTATATTTCACACAAAAGTCGATTTTTGTATAAGAAAAATTAAATTTTTATACTTTTTAAATAGGTGGGGTTTTACAATTTTATTTAATTTTTTTTTTTGTTAGTGCTATATAAAGAAAAAACCCTGAAAATATTATTTTCATAAAAAAAAAAAATTATACACTATCAATGGTACTATGTTACCAAAAATAATTCAATAAAACTAAAAAAATAACTTTCTTGTGAGTTGCTGCTTGCATAATTTAATAAAATATTTTTTTTCTTTCAAATTACACTTAATATTTATTTTTTTAAAATTACTTGAAATTTTTCAGCATGATTTTGAAATTAATCCCATTCATAACAAGACTTTTTTTTAATTAAATAAGGACATGTTTGAAGAATCAAAAAGTGTAAAGTTTAAAGTCATTTTTTAATGTGAATCATTTTTAAAGTATTTTTTATCATCTATTAGATTATTTATTGTATTATGGATGTTCAAAAGGGAAATAATTCTGAATTACCTCCTATGACTGACTATTCTTCCTTATCGAATGAGTAATCTTACTTATTATAAAACGCAGATTGTGTGTGTGTCTGTACGTTTATATATTGGATCGGATTTCCTACATTTTTCAACCGATTTCAACAAAACTTCACAGGACTACATAAAATTACCTTGCGGTGGTTCTGACAGTGCCAAAAATTGGAAAATGTTTTGCATGAAATCAATTTGAAAACACGATAAAACAGGATACTGTCACGAGAATGAAAGGGGGACAACTCATATAGAGTTATACTTATTATAAAACCCAGGTTGTTTGTGTGTGTATGCGTGTGTGTGTTTGCTTATATATGGGATCAGATTTCCTACATTTTTCAACCGATTTCAACAAAACTTCACTTTTTTTGACAGGTAGTGTTTCTTATTGTCTTGCACACTTTTTTCTTAATTTTTACATTTAAAATGCTTTAAAAATTCCATTTACAAGACAATTGTTTATAATAAAATTCTATTCAATCAGTAGACTCATAACGATTGAAAACAGTGTTTTTGTTTGAGTTTGGGTTTGACCAATTCGTAAAAAAAAAAAAAAAATTATTAAGACATGCGTGTCCGTCAACCTTAAACAATAATCTTTTTCAATTTTATTTTTCAGTTTTTATGATGGTTGATACTTGATCTATCTCTTACTGTTACATCCCCGGGCAACGCCGGGCTCTACTGCTAGTATATGATAATTCAATAACTCTTAAATTGAGAGTAATTATAAACAATTTCATGGCGTGAAATTAATTATTTCATGAAAGGAAAGAAAATAATAAAGGCATAAAATCAATGAGTTAAACACAAAAGTATTATTTAACTAATTTTTAATTAACTTTTTTTTATTATATTTCTAATGCAATATAAAAAATAAAATTATGAATTCTATTAAGTTTCATAAAAGTGTATAGGATAAAAGATACATCCTTAAACTATATAGGTTTAAAAATAATTTATTTAAAAAATAAATGCCAATTTCTTGACTACTGCACTGCTGATGTTCTATTTTTTAATTTTTCACATTTTTTTTAAGTCAGGGCTTACAGGACAAAACTACTGTTGTTGCCCTATGACATCACAGACTACCGTGTGGAAATAAATGTTATTTTCATTGTGCTTAAGCAAAATGTAAGCTTTATTTTTTACAAAATTCAGTTAATTAATCTTTATATTTAGTAATTTATTTGAAACATCTCTAGGACGAATATTGGATTTTTAAGAGATTTGTAAATTTTTTTACATTTTTTGTCTATAATAGTGACTTCATGAGCCAATATGTGAATGTGCAAATGTTTTAAAAATGTCTAAAATCTTTATTTACATACAGAAATTTATTTTATTTTTTCATATGGATTATTTTGAGATTATTATTATTATTATTATTATTATTATTATTTCCTTTAATTTCTGGCATTTACACATTTCTTTCCGGGTCCGGCCCAGAGACCTAAGGTTAGAAATGGCATCATGACACTTTGCACTGACAAAAAAAAAAATATATATATATTTTACATAGATAAAGCCCTTTGTAAAGTGTGGGCTGTACTTGTGAGAACAATTTTTTATATTTCTTTGAGGCATGGACTTCCAGGAATCCCTTCAATTAGTCTACTGGAATCTTTTCCAACCAATCCGAGGGCACCAACTACAACAGGGATTGTTGATGTTCCCATGAGGGTGTGATAGGATAAAGAACAAGTAGAAAACAGATCTTAATCTAACTCTTTCAAATAAAAATAAAATCTAACTTCAAAGAAGACATTTAAATTACAGGGTTGCTCAGTTCTTTGAGGATATTTGCATGAATTTAGTAAAAGAAACATGTCATGGAAGAAGAGCTAGTGTTACTGTAGTATGATATTTATTGTCCATTTCCTACTCTCGTATGATATTTACCAACTGTTGGAAGTATGAAATATGTTAGTGTTAGGATTTAGGCTTAAGGTTAAAGGCAGTGAACAGTGAACTGGTTATGTATTAAAAATCATTAACAATTTTTATACAAAAAAATCACCAAATAGTAATTTTAATCTTTGCAAACTGATTTGATGTCATTCAAAAAAACAGTCAACAGATCATCATTTTTCCTGAGCTTTTACCAGCAATAATGAATACAGTGTCATTTATGGTAGGTCACAAATCTCTCAGTAGATATCATACTATAGTAGCACTGAAGAGCTTCATTTGATAAAAATATTGTCATGACTAATCTAGAGATTCTTCTAGATGCATCTATTTAATGAATCCATCATTAGCATATTGATGACTTCTTTAATATGAGGTCTGGAACAGTGACATGGTTGAATCAGGCGATCTCTATCTATTTTGGACATTGTACTAGTTCTAGTGGATATCAGAGATTTTATAGTGTTATGGGGGTGTTAATTGACTTCCCTCTTGATTACACCCCCTATGTAGCAGTTCAGTAGATTCAGGTTTGGAGAGCTAGGAGGCCATGTATTTGGGGTGATGTGATCACGGATATTGTAACTCACTCATTCTTGGGCTGTTTTGGCCTTATGAGATGGTGTGGCATCTTGTTGGTAGGTGTATGGTTTTCATTCACTCATACTCTCTATCTAAGACCTTATAAACCATCTCTAATACATCTGTATAGTCAGCAGTATTGGCCCTTAAGCCATGAGGAAAGGAGGCATGGCATCACCTTCATTGCTTATGACTCACAGAATCATAGTTATCAGAAATTTTGTGTGCATGACTGTTGGAACACCATTAATGTTTGGTTTGGCTTGTTCTGTTTTATTTTATGGCATATCAACATCAATGGTTTATTTAATGCTGACAAGATTTTTATTGTTGCAATAAAGACGTGGTTCCACACTCCTGAAAACCTCCTGATCAGAGGCCTTGAAGTCAGATGTAGTTTATCATCTTACCCAGAACGTGGATGTAATTTACTGTCATACCCAGGATAGGCTCTTATCGGGCACAAATCATTCTGATTCTATATTGTTTACTTTAGATAATGTCACCATAACATTTATAAGATGAAAAATAAAATACAGGGTTGCTCAGTTCTTTGAGTATATTTGCATGAATTTAGTAAAAGATGCATAAAACATGAAAGAAGAGCTTCATTTAAAGAGGAAAAAAGTGAAGAGGCATGGCATCACCTTCATTGGTTATGACTCCCAGAATCATCACAGTTGTCATAAAGTTTTGGAATGTTTTGGATCACTACATAACCATCTGTCATTCTTTCAATGGACTTGGTCCCAAACAAAGTTGTTCTCACTATTTACATTATTCAGACTATTGTCCTCATCTTTGTTGCCATATTTATCACAATGTTTTGTCCGTTGTACACTCTGGCCTTCTTTAGTATCTGTCTATATTTCTGAGATGAGGTATTATGTACATTATTTACATTATTCAGACTATTGTTCTCATCTTTGTTGCCATATTTATCACAACATTTCGGCTGTTGTACTCTCCGGCCTTCTTCAGTATCCGTCTATATTTCTGAGATGAGGTATTATGTATATTATTTACATTATACAGACTATTGTCCTCATCTTTTATTGCCATACTTATCACAATGTTTCAGCCGTTGTACACTCTGCCCTTCTTCAGTATCTGTCTATATTTCTGAGATGAGGTATTATGTACATTATTTACATTATTCAGACTATTGTCCTCATCTTTGTTGCCATATTTATTACAACATTTCGGCCGTTGTACGCTTCAGCCTTCTTCAGGTGGTTGGAATGTTGAACTGAACCCTTTATTTCACTCACTGGAGTAGACTGTTCTAGTTCCACCTGACATGTTTAATTGATGTCAGTTGTCAGTTATCTCCTGTTAATTTCTCAAGGACACATGGCACAGTGGATAAAGGTGTTAATTAGATCCAGTGATAGGACCCAAAGAGTGTGAGTTCAATACTTGATTAAGGCAGTGGAGAACATGGAGAAGGGAATTAATAGAATAACTGATAACTGACAACTGACATCCATTAGACAAGGCACGTGGAATTAGAACAACCTACCCCAGCGAGCAAAATGAAGGGTTCAGTTTGACATTCCAACCATCTGAAGAAGGCTCGATCGTACATTGGCCGAAATGTTGTAATAAATATGGCGACAAAGATGAGGACAATAGTCCGAATAATGTAAATAGTGTACATAATACCTCATCTCAGAAATATAGACAGATAAAGTTTTTCTCATCAGAGAAAAACCAAAGCATTCTAGTCTTTTGATGTTTCAGCTCGTTTACAACCTAATAAAGTTTTACAAAGATCACCAAATATTTACTAGCAGAGATTTTAAACTGTGTGGGTGAATCTGAGTGAAACTCTTTTCAATACTGCATTTGAACATCAACTGCATTTTCATACTTTTCATTTCATGATGAACTTTATTTCTTCAAAGCTAAGCCTGGATGACATTAGTAATATTAACGTGTTAATCTAAAAAGAAATGAAGCTGTCTTGAGATATATATTGTATTTATAGATAAACTGAAACCGTATATTGAACTTTTTGCACAAGAAAAAATGACAAACATAAAGGCAGAGACAAAGGTCAATGCACAAAAATATAACATAAACAATAATTCCAAGTATTGTTGATAAAACAACAACAAAACTTCTTAACAAGAACAAAAGTTGTGTGAAAAAAATACAATGATTACTTCATTTTAGGCATGGTAATATTATTCATTTTTTTTTTTGATTTTAATAATTTTAACCCAAACAAGGCAGTAAAGCCCCTAAGACACAAGGGGTTACTGAGTGTGAAAGAATATAAAAAAAAACACTATAGGGAGAGAGAACAATAAAAGTACAGAATTAATAAAACAGAAGATAATGATTGTATTGAATTTAAATATTTGAAAATCAAGTAAATAAGAAACTGAAAAAGATTTTCACATGTGAGAGGTACGAGACAAGAAACTGTTAGCATAGAACTTATGGTTGCATCTAACTATTTCAACTATAAAATGAGACATTGTTGTAAATCTAATAGTATGCTTAAATTCATAAAGTCTAGGTACCATAGAGGAAAATGTCAACAGAATAATTACCATGAAAATACTTATAGAAAATGCAAAGGGAAGCTACATTAGATGGGAAAGTGACTGAAGTTGAGATGCTAGGTCAGGACAAATAACATTGCAGATTCTTCTTTGGATTTTATCAAGAATCTGTAAATATATAGCAGGAGCACCAGACCAGATATGGCAGCAATATTCAAGGCATGGATGAATGGTAGACTTATAATATGTAAATATTTATAGAAATAGGTCAGCTATGTTATAGTGGTGGGAAAGTAACTGAAGCCAAGATGCCAGGTTAGGACCAATAACTTTGCAGATTCTTCTTTGGATTTTATCAAGAATCTCTAAATAGATGGCAGATGCACCATTGTAGTGTTTTTTAAGAAAAACCTTAAAATCTATATAAATTAAGATTTGGTAAAACAAATTAGACTGATTCAAATTATAATGGATAAATTGTTATAATACATGCTACTAATTAAGCATTTCCACACTAATTAAAATAGATTTTTATTGAAAAGTATTAATAGGATAAAATATCCCAATTTAAAATAAAACTTACCATTTATGAATAAAAGTTATATAACATTTAAATGTATATAAAATTATTGCAATGTTACAGCTTCTAAGCATGTATAGTTATTGGGTTTTTAAAATTGTTATACTCATCAAGTAACATGCACTCAAATAGTGTTAAGCATTTTTCTGTTAAATATTCATGTGTGCTATATTAAGTGTATGGTGGAAGAACAAAAACGATAAATGTTTAAGAAATAAAAAATTGTATTAATGTAAAATACAACAAATGGTAAATTGGTATAAATGTCTCTTGTTGAAAGATAGTGATAAGTAGAACTGTAAAAGTCATCTGCCAAGGTTGACAATAGGAGAGGGAGGGTGAGTTGTGACTTACTGCGGTGACAACCTTTGGTGAGTTGTTTTTGGAGATGGGATGCTGTGCTCAAATGAGAATTGTGAATCTTGGCTGTTGTGCTGTCTGATTGCCAAATATGTCTCTTTGATGGACTTTTATGTCCTCTTCTTAGGCTCAGATCAGCTCCAATTTTTATTTTGTTTCTTTAGGCAGGTGTGGGTGTGATTGGGTGGAAATTCTTGTTTGTATTATGAGTTTGTACAGAAGATAGGTGTGGAGCTGATCTGCAGTTGATAGAAATTTTTGTTCAGTCTTGGGTTTCAAAGCATCCAGTGGTGGAAATTTGTGTAACATGAATCAGAAGATCTGGTTTTAGGAAAATTATAACATGTGCATTCTTGCATTCTAGGTGGGTCATTTGGTTGATTAGTTGATTTTGATCAGTGGCATATCAACACCTCTATGGGTTATTGAATGCTGAAATCTAAATATTTTGCACACAATTTTATGGTTTCAACTAAATATACTTTGAATGCAATTGTATGCCTTCAACTACAGATAAAATGTACTGTTAGTCATTTTAATATATGTATTGTTTAGTGGCATATCAACACCCCTATGGGTTATTGAATGCTGAAATCTAAATATTTTGCACACAATTTTATGGTTTCAACTAAATATACTTTGAATGCAATTGTATTCCTTCAACTAGAGATAAAATGTACTGTTGGTCATTTTACTATATGTATTGTTTAGTGGCATATCAACACCCCTATGGGTTACTGAATGCTGAAATCTAAATATTTTGTACACAATTTTATGGTTTCAACTAAATATACTTTGAATGCAATTGTATGCCTTCAACTACAGATAAAATGTATCTTTGGTCATTTTGCTATAAAATGTATTGTTGGTCATTTTCTATACAAAAATGCTGTGCTGGTATTTTTACCACAAACGCACACTTTCCCTCTTTCACAGTATTTTTTTTTGTTTGGGGGTTCAATATTTAACCATAGCTAGAAACCTAACAGATTCTACTACCCTCAGTAACACTAGGTCTACACATCATGTATAAAAAAAAAAAAACAGTAAATCAAGCAATGAGTTTGTGTAAGTCTGAATTGAGGTTAGTAAGAGAAGTCATTAAGAAATCATAATGTGTCTAGTCTATTTTCATGCTGTATGAAAACAGTCTTCAATTTTAGTAAAAATCACCTCAACAGTTTCTTGATTATAAAATCTTGTATTTATCAGTTTTCTTCTATTCCTTTTCTTTTTAGTGAACAATTTGAATATTTTTACAAGGACAAATTTCACTTCTTTAACCTTCTACATTATTGTTATTTTTATGGATTAGGATGTATGAAAAGCATTTTCTTTTTTTTACCAATCTTTACTCTGAAATTTATTTCATGTACATATCTAAAGACTATCTATGACTCCACTATTATTATTATTATTATTATTATTATTATTATTATTATTATATATTAGGGTGTAATATGATAAAGAACAAGTACAAAACATTTTAATCTAACATGTTTCACTTAATTAATGTTTTGTCAGAGTTCAAGATAGTAATGATAAAAAATGATAAAAAGCAAAGAGACACAGATTAATGGTATGTTGTTTTTGGCTATTTCTTATTGGTTAGATACATATCACGTGTAATGAAATAACAGATAATATTCAAATATGTGTGAAAAACGTTTTAAGTTTAAAACTTCAGTCTGATGAGATGAATATTTGTATATATTCATGAAATAAATTATAACTGAATGGATTTTTAAGGACTGTCTGTACTTATGATTATACACACACACACACACACACACACACACACACACACACACACACACACATATATATATATTATAATTGTTTTTTAGAAATATACAATCATCGCAATGCCAAAATTCCCATGTTTCAAAACTGAAACTTCAATATAAAATCAATCATACAAATTAAACTTAAAATACAAAGTTCCGTTCTATTATCAAGTGATACTAAGAATAACTTTTTTGAAATTGATTTACTTAATTTATAAGTCCAGACAAATTTGATATTTTGAGATGTTGCGGTTAAGGAAAAATCCATCTTTTTTATTTTAGGGGTGTTAAGATTAACTTAACTTATTTAGAAAACTTGTGTATCTAAAGTATTGTAACTATCAAGTCAGTCAAGTCAAGGTGGGGGCTGGGGTATCTATCTATTAGTACAAATTTCCTTTTTCCAAGTAGAAATTTGTGGTAGTGTCTGTGTTCCAAACACATTGTCTGGGTTTTGATAGCAATACATTTGGAATTTTTATTTTTTAATCTAATTTTTATTTTTATAAATTTCAGTTATGATCTTTTCAAAAGGGGCATTCAAATATTATTTAATCACATTTTTAATATTTATATTTTTATAATATTTACATTATTTAGACTATTGTCTTCATCTTTGTCGTCATATTTATTACAACGTTTCTGGCCTTCTTCAGGTGGTTGGAATGTCAAATTGAACCCTTTATTTCGCTCACTGGGATAGACTGTTCTCTTTCCACATGCCATGTCTAATGGATGTCAGTTATCAGTTATCTCCTTCTTAATTCCCTCTCCAAGTTCTCCACTGCCTTAACTGGGTATTGAACTCACATTCATAGAGTCCTGTCACTGGATCTAACTAACCATGTGTCCTTGAGGACATCGCTGTATGAATTTCAGGGTATTATAAACCTAATGTCTTCAGCAACCATATTTTACCAGTGCAATTTTTACTGTTATCATTACATATTTTTACAAGAGCTCATATTGCAATTTTTGTTGTTATTATTGCTTTTCTCTGGCACTCCTTATTACTGGTTCCCATATTGTATTCATTTCTATGCTTCGTTGGCTTAGGAGATTTTTGTGGCCTAGCATATGTGCTGATTCCTTAAGTTTATGAATTTTCCAATGATGTTCTTTGTCTTTGATCTCAACCTGATCCCACAGAGGGCGGCGATCTCCCTTTTCTCTCCATATGTGGTCAGCCACAGCTGATTTTTCCACTCCCCTCATGTTACAGGTTTCTGGTGTTCATGAAGCCTTATCTTAAGGGGGCGGCTTGTCTCTCCTTTATATTCCTTTCCGCAGCTGCATGGGATAGTGTACACACAGTCTTTAGTCATGTTCTCCTCTATAGTGGGGTCTTACTCGGGAGAGATATCTGCAAAGTGTTGTCCAGCTTTTGAAGGTTGTCCTGATGTTATATGGACCACAGATCCTTTGTATTTTCTCTGATAACCCCTTCACATAGAGCAAGCAGACTGTTTTCTGAATGTTGTTGTCCTCCTCCTCTTGTGCCCGCCTATCCCAGTTTAGTTGTTATGTTGTAGGGTGCTACTTATACTGACCAATTCTTTATCTAATGTCTCTGGGTCACCACTTATGACTTTTGCTCATGTTGTAAGCAGTGGACGATCCCTTTTTTTACACTGTATGGATGGTGGGAGTTGAAATTGAAGTACTGTCAAGTGGATGTTGGTTTATGGGATATGGATGTCATGATCCCATGCTCTGTTCGAGCTATTAGGACATCCAGGAATGGGAGTGTGTTGTTACTCTCTTTCCCCACTGTGAACTGTATCAAAGGTCTTATTGAGTTCACATGGTCCAGTAGAACCTGGACATCTTCCAAGTGTGGCCAGAATATGAAGGTGCCATCTACATACCTTAACCATAGAGTTGGGTTTAGAGATATAGATTCTAATGCCATTTCCTCAAAGTATTTCATGTATATATTCACCATTGCTAAGCCCTCATCCTGTCAATATATGTGTGATCCCATTCTGGAGTGTGTTGTTTGTGTACAGAAAGTCAACATTTACATCAGATTATCTATTGGAATACTGGTCCATTCTATTTTTATTTGTACCGACTTAAGATATTATATTTAATTTACTTACTAATTGAATATATATATTGTAATGTTAAAATTAATATATTAGAACCTACTTATGTATTCATAAACTATTTTATTTATGGTCAAATATAAATATTTTAATTTAATTTTTTTTTAAATTAGCTATTACTTAGGGAAAAAATTTAACAATGTCTACAAAAACTCACTATTTTATTTCTTTTATTTAATATACATATATTGTATAATAGCTATATATATATACACATATATATATATATATATATATAATTATTTATTTAAAAAAAATTTATAGCATAAATATATATATATATATAATTTATATACATACATATATGTAATTTATATATATTTATTTAATTTATATACATATATATATATATATATATATATATATATATATATATATATATATATATATATATATATATATATATTTAATTTAAAGAAAAACAGCCCACTTTAAGGCTCCATTTGTAATAATTCATTTCACCAGAGAATTTTATTTTTCTCTGGATCTTCAGACTTCACTTTTAAATTAAATTATTCACACTGACTTAATATTGAGCTCTCAGGATTTCATCCTCCTTGGGATTATTCATATGGATTACCAAGATTTTCATTTCTTAATTATATATATATATATATATATATATATATATATATATTGTATAATAGCTATCTCTATCTATAAAAGGCAGGATGTGTGTAATGAATGCATGGCTGCAATTTTTGACAGATTTGCACTAAAATTTACATGCATTTGCTCCAAGTTAGCGGGAAGGCCAAGACTGACTTTGCATTTCCCAACTCCCATCAATAGTGGAAATAATCGATTTTTTTCATGCTTCTATGGCAATTTTCATGTAGTTTGCAGCCATTTTGTACTGGCCAGAGTGAGAGCCTATAGCTGGCTGCCAAAAATAGGCAGGAAGATTCTATTGGCCAGTGTGAGAGCCAACAGATGACTGACATGAATGTTAACTAGCATGCTAGGATGCAAAAAAATCGATAGCTGCATTTATCACAAGTGGGAAAAATTTAAATCTGCATGGTACTTTACTTCAATTGGCTCATTCACTTGCTTTAACTCAACATTGATTCTGATTCTGCAGAACTGGGTTGGGTGTGAAAAAGTATTTGTTGTTAACATTCTTTTTTCATTCGGTTTTTCCAGTTATGAGTCCTTTTTTAAAGCTGATCGTTTTGTGTTCATTTTGTTTAGTTCTTTTTCGTAACAGATTTAATGTTTAGTATAGAGCTTAGAAAAAATTCGCAGTGTGAGATAGGCAAGAAGTAAGGCATGTAGCAACATCAGCACGGCAAAGGGCACTCCTTTAAAGGCAAGGAAGGGCAAAAATATTTTAAGTCAAGTGATAGCGATTGCTGTATGAGTCGTACGATTTTTGAATCAAGCACGGGCAATGCCGGGCCATGCTGCTAGTATTGTATAATATTGTATAATAGTTATATATAAAAATATTGTATAATAGTTTTATATATATGCATGTATGTGTGTGTGTGTGTATTGACTTAATAGGAAATAATTGTTAGACTGATGATCTGAAGTTCTTTAGTATTTTTTATTTTATTTTACAAAACAGTGATCAATACAGAAGTAAGGCCTAAATTATAATTATTTTTTAAAAAATATGATTCCAATGCGAAACAGAAATTACTATTTTGAAACTAGTCAGATGTATTTAAGTATAATTTCAATGTGTCATGATGAAATCGTATTTTTAAGAAATAATTATAATATATATATATACATAGTTTATAAATTCAAGTGCCCTTTGGGAAAGTGTATCTCCAACGAATTAAATAAATATTTATGTTGGTCACAACACAAACTCGCTTTCACGATGCTTGGCACTACATTTGAATGAAAACTCTAACATTTTTAGGCATTTAAAACAACATGCCTGCCCGCATACACAATTCTGTAAAATACTTGTACATTCAGGCCGGTAAATGTTGTTTAATACAGTTTATTATAAACAGAGCATTTACTTAAATACTTGTATCTATAAAAAGAACGTTAAACATAAAAATGTCTTAAAATATATATATATATATATATATATATATATATATATATATATATATGTATGTATTGTTGATGAATGCCACAAACCTACTTCAAAGCGGTCAATATACTTTGAAAAAGTCCTGGAAGAATGGGAAAACAATATTAATAGTGAAGTAAGTATAACAACTCAGAATTGATGATGGTGTGTAAAAACTGCACAAATAACAGGCCTTCATTACTGCAAAGAACAATAAGGAAGATTTCCCTAATAATAAACAGTGACGATTGCTTAAACCTTCCAAAAATACCATCAGTAAAATCAGTAAGACTATACTCAAGTGAGCATGAAACCATACTAGGAACACTATTAACTAGTGTGGGAATACAATTGATGCCATTAACTGGTTCTCCACAACAAGAAAGAAAAATGAATGCCCCTTTATGTGACTTGATATCTGCAATTTCTACCCATTGATCACTGAAGATATACTAATGGCATCTATAAACTGAAGATATACTAATGGCGTCTATAAACTGAAGATATACTAATGGCATCTATAAACTTGGCCAAAAATTATTGCATCATCAGTGACCAGGAAGTTAATATCTTTAAACAAGCCCAGAAACTTATCTCATTTCATGATGGTTCTATGTAGACCAAAAAGAACAACCCAATCTGTAGTGATGAGGGAGAGGGGCATTTGATTCTGCAGGAGCTTGTGAATTGGTTGGTTTACTACTACTTGAGAGACTCAGATATACATTTGATACCAACTATACTGGTCTGTATATAGATGATGGAATTATCCTCCTATATGTAATACCAACCCACAACAAACAGACTTAAAAAAAAAAAAAAATGACGAAATTCTTCAAGCACCATTGATTAAGTATTACTACTGACACCAATGCAAAGGTGATCAACTTTCTGGATGTCACTTTTAACCTATCCAAGGATAAGTTCCTTAGTGAACGGTTTATATACTTCTATATATGTATATATATAAATAAAAAGAAAGAATATTAAGATATATAATCCAGTGTTCCTAATGATATTTTTATTTTTTACAAAATAGTGCTCAATGTAAATTTACAGAGCATTAATATTATAAATTAACTTATTTAAAATATGTTTTTTTCGCTACACAATAATAGCCATATTTCAAAAATGGAAGTTAAAAGCTTTGAATTTAATTTTGTAATTAAATTAAAAACATTAATTCCATTTCATCCTCATGCGAAATGGAAGTAGTAGCGAAAAAAACATATTTTAAATAAGTTAATTTATAATATATTTCTCTATAATCTATAATCATAGATACATTAACAAAGAATCTAACTGTCCCCCCACTAATTTTAAATAATTTACACAAATCAGTACAATTTAGACTTTCAACTAATTCTAGCAATAAAGATATTTTTCATAAATACAAGATCAAATATGGAGATGCTTTATATAAAAGCAAACAGAAATTTAAACTAGAATACATGGATATTAATAATTACAACAATAGGCATAAATATAGAAAATGCAATATAATTTGGTTTAATCTACCATTTAACTGAAATGTCAAAACCAATATAGGTAAAATTTTCCTTAGCTCAATTCATAAGTAATTTAAACTATATTCCAATGCTGAAAAAGATTTTCAACAAAAACAACATTAAAGTTAGTTATAGCTGTACTAAAAATCTTGAGCAATATATATTAAACCATAAAAAATATAATGTTAATTATTTAAGCAACCTACATGGTAATAATAATACTGAAAAAAAATTGTAATTGTAGAAAAAACAATATCTGCCCACTAAATGCTAAATGCATGCCTAAAGGCATTGTTTATAAAGGTAGCATTAAACATAATGGTGAAAGTAAATTTTATTTTTGTTTTATTATGTTGGTGCAAAAGTAATGTCGTTTTCTCATATAGTAACATATGTGAGAAAACGACATTATTTTTGCACCAACCTAATACCAAAAACCCTGGAAAACCTGGTATTACCAACATAAAATGACACTTACCTATAGTCAATATTCCAATAAATTAATGGGGAATTAAGACGGATAACTACATACCATTAGTAAACTGCAATTACATTGCTAAATCCAAATCCTTTAGTGGCAAGGGGGAAAATGTAACCTATGCCTCTTGGAAAAAAACGTATCATTCTTAAGCACATTGACAATCCCCAACCTGTTGAACAAAGTGAACTTATGACCACATGCATTCATATAAAAAACTTTCTTCTCAAATATTTTGATTCTGATTAGTATATTAATCCTAGCAATTATTAGAATTAGAATTACCCACCTAACCTGTCTCTGTTTTGTATTTTTTCTTTTTAATCTACTCTGTAGAGGTCACTAGGGCCTTATGTATTTATATTAATGCAAAATACTGCAAATTATGAAACAATAAGAAGAAACATTCAACAAGAAAGGTTGCACAATGTAAATGGAATTTATATATGCATAACAACAATTGTACAGACATTAATTCAGTTGTGTTTGAAATGCTGAAATATACTTGTCTTTGGAATTTTGAGTGAGGAAAATATTCCCATCAATAAACTGTATTAAAAGTGTGTGAGTTTGGAGAGCTTAAGTAAGATGTATTATTACTTGTAAGAGAATTAAACAGTTTGTTACAATTTCTATAGTTGAAAGTTCACTGTTTAAATATAGCAGGAGTTATTTACCTTTAACTGTTAATTTGAAATGCTTATGGGCAGTTCAAAGAAACTTGTTGAGTGAGAGAAAATAGTAGTCTTCACTTGAAAATCGAGAAGTAGTGAATAGATGTTTGTAGATGTGTGATGTTCATATATCTGTGTAGCTGTGTGATGTTCATACGTATGTGTGTGTGTTTCATAGTGTTTCTCCTGAGGGACAAAATGCAATTTCTCAACAGAGCTATGTTACTGTGGATCTGAGAAGACAGGAAAGAGGAAGAGTGAAGATGTGTCCAAGTATTTATAAGTAATGTGAATCACAAATTTGCTGAATTGAAAATAATAATAATAATAATATAATACAATCAAGTGAAAGCAGAATGCTAAAACTCCCTTCCCACTTATATACCATTTCTCTTGATTATCACATCTTCCTCATATTTATATCTTTTTAACCTATCTCCTATTAATTCTATATCAATTTTATATCTATATTAACTCTATATTAATTTCATATTCAGATTAATTTTATTTTATCTTTATACTATCTATCTTTCTTCTTCACCCTTTTTTTCTGTATTAAGTTACCCCTTTGGACTATTGGCACATTCAAATATAACAGAACTTTCTATAGTTCATTGTCCACATTTTTATTTTTTATTTTTATCTTATATACTTTATTGTTTATATTTTTTATTTTTTTATATTTTATATTTTTTATTTTTGTATTTTATATTTTTTATATTTTTCATTTTTGTATTTTATATTTTTTATTTTTTATTTTTTATATTTTTTATTTTTTTTATATTTAAATTTTTTATATTTTTTATTTTTTTTATATTTTTTATATTTTATATTTTTTATATATTTTATATTTTTTATTTTTTATATTTTATATTTTTATTTTTTATATATTTTATTTTTGTATTTTATATTTTTTATATCTTTATTTTTTTATTTTTTATATTTTTTATATTTTTTATTTTTTTATATTTTTTATATATTTTTTATTTTTATCTTATATACTTTATTGTTTAACCAAACTCGATAATTTTACATTTATCCCTCTATATTAGATTATACTTATAATATTATATGTTAAATTAATTTATAATATAAACAACCATATTATACGTTGAATTAATTTACAATATAATATTGGAAACCACCATATCAAATAACTGATTCATCTGGTATCATATATTCTCCATATTCATATTTTTATATTTTTTATAGTTCTCCTCATCTTACTTATATATTTATTCCATATTAACTCAATATTAACTTTATACTTATATTTATTCTTATCCTACCTTTAATTCTACCTATCTTTCTTTTTTTCTTTCCCGTTCTCTTTTACTATTTTCCTTATTTATTCTTTTCTTGGATCCTTAGATGTGTAAAGTTGTCCCCCTTGGACTGCTTGATTATTTTCAATTAAATTTAACAGATTTTTTATTTTATTTTATGTTTTTTACGTTATTTCTATATCCACACATTATTTCTTATCATTTTAAACTAAAATTGTAATAATTTTAAACGTTGAATCAATATCCAATATAGCATTACTACCATGAGACCCAGAATTTTTTTAAACACCCATATTCAAAACTTCTTAAATATTATTATTATTAATAATTACTTGATGATTGTACACACGTGAAACTCTCGGCCGTACAAATGACATAAGTAATGTGTATAGTTATTAATATAAACTATATTGTATAATTTATATATGTGTGTGTGTTTGTGTGTGTATGAATAATAGTATCAGTGGTCAATATATATGAAAATATATAGAAAATAGGAAAGAACTGGTTAGGTAATTAATCCAAAGTTCTTTAGTATTTTTGTTATTATTTTTTAAAAAATAGTGCTCGATACAAAAGTAGAGGATAAATATAATTATTTATTTAAAAATATGATTCCAACACACTACATAAGAGTTCTCATGTTTCAAAACAAGAGCCAAAAACTTCAATATAATTAATTGAATTAAAGTAAGCTCTGTTCCATCTTCAAGCGAAATTTTTTTGGAATAACTTATTTCTGAAATTTACGTGTTTTAATAGCAGATTCATTATTGAAATCAAAATTTCCATGGTGACGGCCAGCGCGATTTTTCATGTAGAAAGGGGTGCATGGTGTTAATAATTTGTATCAGTAAAGAGTTACATTTTTAGGTGTCAAGTCAGGGTAAGGTTGGGGTGTCTAAATTTAAAACGGAAGATGATTTAGTCTAGTCTGGTTTACGTGTCTAGGGAGATTTATTTTTTTATTTTATTTTTTCTAAAAGGGTTTTGTGTATATATAAAAAAAAACTGGCGTAACATTTGTTTTTTGACGACTTCATAAAGGGTTATCTTTTTTGTAGGGTATTTAAGCTATTTATTAGGACTATGGATTTAAAAAAATTTCTATATGCTAATTATTCAAAGCAAAGATTTGATGATATCGGCAAAAAACCGTTAACTCATGTCTATTGTTTAATAGATTTTTATTATTTAGAAACTTAATAATGTGTAGTTTCTCATGTAGGCATAAAGGGCATGGTCATCCCAAGTTTTACAAGTTCTAGTTTTGTTTATAATTTTCCATTTTACAAATGGAAAATTATAATTATAATTATAATTATATATATATATATATATATATATATATATATATATATATATATATATATATATTGACCACTGATATTATTATATATATATATATATCCAATGTGATGAGAATGAAAGTAATATACAAATTCCAATGTTCACAGCATTAATCCAAAAGAGGCTCGATACCGATAGTAGGGTGATAATTATTTATTTATTATAATTTTATCATATAGACAAAACCATTTTACTCACTACAAAGATGCAACTTCGTTTCAGTGCATTTCAACTGCACTTCGATGGGTGAAAATTGAAAATGGTTATGAAAAATCCTGCTTGTAGGCAAGCTGTATGTGAAACATCACTTCCTTTTTTTTCCATTTGTTTGAGAAGAAATTTTTTTTTTATATATATATTTTGCATCTTTGTAGTGAGCAAAATGGTTTTGTCTATATGATAAAATTATAATATATATAAATATATACATATATATAAATTTCCAAGAGGATTGAATCCAGGTAGACCTCAATGTCCAGGACAGAACAAGAATATAGTATAAAAGGCTCAAACACTAATATTCCATGGCTATAATTTATTACATTGGAATTGTAATCATGATCCAATTCATCAGACCTACAAATTCAAAAAGAGATTAGAAAATATAACGCTGGGTATAAAAATATATATATATATATATATATATATATATATATATATATATATATATATATATATATATATAAATATACAAATTTTAATTTAATTTAATTAGAAAACAGACAACCTAAGGGGTCCATTGATTATAATTTATTTCCCCAGGAAGTGTTTTTTCCTTGTTCCTCAGATCACATTTCAAGCATAAAAACTGGTTTTAATTTACATATTAATTTTGCGTATTAAATTAGTATTTACATTTTAAATTTATGAATTAAATTAATATTTGCTCTGGTTTGACATTGAGCTATCTGGATTACATCCTCCTTGGGATTTTCCATACGGATTACCAAACTTTTCATTACCTAACTATATATATATATATATATATATATATATATATATGTAATTATATATCCTGAGGAGGATATAAATCCAGGGAGAGCTCAATGTAGACTACAGAGCATTATATATATATATATATATATATATATATATATATATATATTCATAAATTTAATGACAGAAATAAAAGTGTAAAACTTAATATTACTAGACATATTAAAAAAAAACACAGGCAAAGCAACCAGTTTCATTCTCGCTCTTCAAGCTTCAACGGGAGATTTAATTTAAATTAAAACACAGAAGATGTATGATAAAAAGGAAATTGTGGAAGTGAGGAAGAAATTAAAAAAATAAAAAAAATATATAATATATATATATATATATATATATATATATATATATATATTTGGTTGGATAAATGTGAGTTTGTGACCCTGGGTTTCACGCTTTAGCGATCGTCAGACAAACTGATTAATTTTTCAAAAATTTGGGTTTATCTATATTGCATGTATTGGTGTTATTGTGGAAGTGGTGGGGGAAACTTATGTTAGCTCTATCTCTGATATTGAGTGCTTTCTAATAAGTACTACGCATATAATATATAAATAATTATATATATATATATTTATTTATATTTATATACACACACTTTTCACATATACATATATATATATATATATATATATATAATATATATATATATATATATATATATATATATATATATATATAGAGAGAGAGAGAGAGAGAGAGAGAGAGATAGATGTCATAATAAAAAGAAAGAACAGTCAGGTTTGTAATGCACAGTTCTTTAGTATTTATTTTTAAAACAAGTGCTCAATACACATTAGAGCATAATATTATAATATTATTATTTAAAAATATGTATTCATTGTGATACATAAATTACCATATTTTGGAATTAAAAAATAATCCTTAAATTAAACTTAAAATTAAAGTTTTTGTTCCATTCTCAAGTGATGTTGAATAACTTTTGAAAAAAAATGATTTACTTTTTATAAGCTAAACAGCATTATATTGTTTAAGTTGCACAGAGAAACGGAGCACACAATTTTGAAAGGGTGCTGCATTTTTCAATGAATCAGGATGCAAGTATAATTTAAGATGGTAAACTGTAAATATAGGTTAAGTGTTTGGTGTGGGTTTGTAATTTCTTTCTATATATATGGTATTTATTAAAAAATGAGCATGTTATAACATCACTACAAAAATAGCCATTTTTTTTCAAAACTTCTGTTGTCTTGTCAAGTGATGGTGTTGATTGCAGAATAATGAGTTTTAAAAAATTCAAAACCAACCAAACTCCTCTCAGTAGGGGAAACATTGTTATGTAACCCCCAATGACCAATCAAAATACAAGTATATGATAATTCAAAAAACTTGACAACAAACCTTAGATGTAATTTATTAATTACTTAATGTTAATCTTAGACTAAATTAGAAATTATTCTAACTGATTAATTTATATGTTAAATAAAAACAATTAGCAATTTTAATATCACATCACATATCTGCAATAATAATTGTAATTGTTGAAATAAAAATAACTGTCCACTTAATAATAAATGTTTAACTAATAATATAATAATTAAAGCAACTGTATCAAATAATATTAAGAGAGAAGAGAAATTTACATAGGAGCAACTGAAAATTACTTTTAAAGTGAGATTTAAAACTCATAAGATGTCATTTAAAATAGATAAATATGCAAATAGTACAACATTATCAAAATACATATGGAGTCAAAAAGAAAATAATATACTTACTCATGTTAACTAGGAAATTATTAAAAAAGCACCCCCATATAATATTACCAATAGGAATTGCAGACTGTGTTTAGAAGAAAAATGGTCATTTTAAGTTTTAATAACCAAATTAAATAAGAAGAATGAAGTAATGGGTTGATGCCAATATTTTAACAATTATTTATTTTGTTACTTTAATAATAATAATATAATATAATACAACATAAAATATTATAATTTAATTACTAATATAACATAAAATCTTCAATATAAACCCTACATATAAAAAATTATAATTGAAAAATTTCTAATTTGCAAGAAAAATTTACAATTAAAAAATTATGACAATTATGTACAAACATGTAAACAAAAGAAAAAAATTCATAAATGTGCATGTGTAAAAATGTAAAATGCATGAATATGTGTGTGTGTGTGTGTACACAACAGATTAAAAAAGACATAAAAAAATAAAGAAAATTGGAAATAAACTTATTCAAACAACAGACCTCTTGGAGAATGGATAATTTCAAGAAACTTCTAAGTTGGGGAAACAACATCAAAAATTGATATTTACAGTTAAGTAATAATTTTTCTGTATGCATATATATATATATATATATATATATATATATATATATATATATAGTTATATTCCCTGCTAAAGGAATAAATACTTAACACCAGGTGGATAATAGAAGAAAGGTTTATCGTACACAACCAGTACAATATGAAATACGGTACAGTTATACACACAGGTCAATCTAGTAGTGACTGCTACTAATTGGAAGGTCCGACGTACTTGTGTCTTCTCTCTCTCACTCTTCTTCCAGTCTCTCATAGACTGTTGACTTTATAGGTACTTACTACATATACTGTAATCATTCATGGGGGTGACCAGTTATTCCATTACATCATATATATATATATATATATATATATATATATATATATATATATATATTGTTATATTCCATGCTAAAGGAATAAATACTTAACACCAAGTGGTTAATAGAAGAAAGGTTTATTGTACACAACCAGTACAATATGAAATACGGTACAGTTATACACACAGGTCAATCTAGTAGTGACTGCTACTAATTGGAAGGTTCGACGTACTTGTGTCTTCTCTCTCTCACTCTTCTTCCAGTCTCTCATAGACTGTTGACTTTATAGGTACTTACTACATATACTGTAATCATTCATGGGGGTGACCAGTTATTCCATTACATCATATATATATATATATATATATATATATATATATATATATATATATATATTGTTATATTCCATGCTAAAGGAATAAATACTTAACACCAAGTGGTTAATAGAAGAAAGGTTTATTGTACACAACCAGTACAATATGAAATACGGTACAGTTATACACACAGGTCAATCTAGTAGTGACTGCTACTAATTGGAAGGTTCGACGTACTTGTGTCTTCTCTCTCTCACTCTTCTTCCAGTCTCTCATAGACTGTTGACTCTATAGGTACTTACTACATATACTGTAATCATTCATGGGGGTGACCAGTTATTCCATTACATCATATATATATATATATATATATATATATATATATATATATATATATATATATGTATATATATATATATATATATATATATATATATATATATATATAGAACCATCTAGAAATAACAGCCCCAACTTTACCAAGAGAAAAACCAAAACATGTAGAGAGCGGTTATCTCCTAGAAAACTCAGAATATGTAGAAAGAAACAATCATTATTTTTTAGAAACTCCAGTCCAAACAAGAAGACCAGTTTAGATGACACAAAACCCAAAATAATAAAGCTATCTACATATACACTTACAAAGGACAAAATCAACCTATTGAAATTAGGCCTAAAATTCTACCCTGCTCCAAAAAGCAATATAACAGACCTAAAAGAAGACCTTAGATAATTTGAACGCAAATTCGGACTAAAAGAAATATTTAATAATAGCGATAATATTACAGATGAGTCATTAGCAAAAAAACAAATCAAATTTTTTCCTGAACAAAAATAATAATACAAATAAGCTAAACATATTTTTTAAAACTCTGGAACCTCAACCTACAAGAAAAATCCAAAACATTCAACAAATTTGCATACAGACAAAGACTTACAGAGCATCCTGAGAAATAACAACATAATTATAAAAGAAACAGATAAAGGCAGTGCTTTAGTGATCATGGACAAAATATACTATAAAACAAAAATTCTAGAGGATAAAAATAATTATAAATTAATCGAAATCAACATAGAGAAAAATATTATATAAAAAATTACAAAACTCTACACAACACAGAAAAAATATGGAAAATAAAATATATATGTTTGCAGCTTCTCTATTCTCTTTAAAATATATACACTTTTCTCTCATTGGAACAACTATAACCATTCCCTTATGTATATATATATATATATATATATATATACATACTTACGTATGTGTACACACATACATCACTACAAATAGATACATACATAAATATACATACACACATACATATATATACATATATATATACATATATATATACATATATATATACATATATATATATATATGTGCACACATATACATACATACACACATGTATACACATACACATATGCATATACACATAGAAATAATTATAAATCTACACAGTAACATATATAAATATATATATATATATATATAATATATATATATATATATATATATATATATATATATATATATATATGTGAAAATATTGTAGAAAATAGGAAAGAAACTGGTTTGGTAAATAATCCAAAGTTCCTTAGTATTTTTGTTATTATTTTTAAAAAATAGTGCTCAATATGAAAGTAGAGCATAAATATATGATATACATCGGGTCCACGAAAAATGCCTTTAAAACCAGATGGATGCAGCATAAATGCTCCTTCAACAACATAAACTTTAGACATCAGACCTCTCTATCTAAATATTTTTGGCACCTGAAAGAAAAAAATAGGACACCTAAAGTAAAATGGAAAATCATTAACAGGACTAGAACTTGCAAAACTTGGGATGACCCATGCCCTTTGTGCCTCCATGAGAAACTACACATTATTAAGCTTAAACAATAAAAACCTATTAAATAACAGGCAAGAATTAACGGTTTTCTGCCAACACAACCGAACTTACGCTCTGAATAACTAGCTAAAAACACGCATACAATAAGATAAATTTTAAAATCCATAGCCCATATACATAGTTTTAATACCCTACAAAAACTGATAACCCTTTATGAAGTCGTCAAATAACAAACGTTACGGCTTTTTTATATACACAAAAATCCATTTCATAAAGAGATATAATAAAAGGATAAAATAAAAATAAATAAATAAACCTCCGTAGACGCTCAAGCCAGACTATGCGAAAACTTCCCCCGTCGTAAATTTAGCCACCCCCACCTTACCCTGACCCGGCATCTATGAAAATAACTCTATACTGATACAAATTTGAAATTATTAACACCCCTCCCCTGCCGATTCTAAACAATCCGCCCTTGATGTTACCATGGAAATTTTTGATTTCAATTCTGACCATACTATTAAAACTCGTAAATTTCAGAAATAAGTCATTCCCCAAAAAAATTTCGCTTGAAGATGGAACAGAGCCTACTTTAACTCAAGTTAATTCAAATATTATTTTGAAGTTTTCGGCTCTTGTTTTGAAACATGAGACCTCTTATGTAGCGAGTTGGAATCATATTTTTAAATAAATAATTATATATATATATATATATATATATATATATATATATATATATATATATATAACTACAAGTACAAATATATTCATATATACATACATACCTGGGTTGTTCCCATGCTGGTCAGTGCGGGTGCCAGTCAACTGATGGTTATCTGTTGATCACTTTATTACTTCATCTGCTCTGCCCACGTTGTGTTCTTTGATCACGGTGTAGTGGAGATTGAATTTTTGTCTGTACTGATGCACAGAATCGAGTTGATGGAATTGTGCTATGAAAAAGGACAAGAATGCTTCCACTGGTGAAAATACAAATATCATAAGAAATAATGAAAAAATGCTGCTGAGTTAATTTTCAATGTGTTTATATAATCATTGATATGAAATTAACCATTCTCATTAAATTTGTTTCTAAAACTTGGAACAGGTTAAACATTCACATGAGATGTTAGGTCATCAAGAATCATGTCGTCAAGGCTCAACATCAGCAATTCTCTTGGCAGCAGGTGATGTGGCTTCTTCTGGCTTCTTCTAACCACTGCCTGGCTCCAGTGCCCACTGCTGGCTTCTTGTGGCCTCTGGTCACTTCTCCCTTCAACTGTGACTGCTACTCCTGGCTTCAACTGTGCGTTCAGTTTATATGCATCTCAGCAACTCCCACTACCCCACAAAGATCATTACATATTCATCAATTAATTGTTTCCTCCAACCCTGCAGACATGACATTGAAAAAAGCAGTCATCTATTTCAAAACAATAAACTTTGTTTTACACATTCCTTATTACAATCAGCTATTTTATCAAAAAAATAACTTTTCCAATCAGCAATTTTCAAAAATTAATTCTGAAGAATTTCATTTTGTTTGTTGAATTCCAATGAATTCTGTTTGCTTAATTCTGTTCCCAAAATGATAGATCCAACACCCCATTGTTTATATTTTGATTTTACCAAAATTCACTTCCCGGCTGACAATGACCTTCAAATACCAAACAGTCAACTTTTCAAAACAAAATTATTTATTCCAAATTGACAAAGAATTGTTCTATTCTTTTACATTCCAGCTTTTGGGGACTTATAACAATACTTATTTGTGTTTCCATTTATCAGAAATGGAAAAAAAAACATTTCTCTTTTTTTCCTTTCCTTCATATTTTAATTCATGTTTTTACCTGAATATTTTTTAATTTCTTCAGCCCTTTCAAGCCTCCAATTCTATAGGGTGTTTTCATTGTAATGAGTTTTTCTTTTTTTTTTCTTTTGTGACACATTTCAACACATTCACATAAACCCTTTCAATCTAAATTTCATAGTACCAGTGTTACATTCTTTTCAACTACTAGCAGTGACAATTTTATAGTGTCACAACACAAATTATAATTTGAATATTCACTATTTTCTTTTGATATATCAATTTATTTTCTTAACATAATTTTTTTATTTTTCTGATATTACAGTATTTTACATAGATTTTAAAATCATCTTTTGTATAATTCTCATTGATAATTGACAGATATTTATTTTTAATTTTATTAAATATTAAATTTTCAAATCAATTTCAGCACTTCTATGAAACAAGTTTACCATCATAATGAATCCTTAGTTTATTCTCTTGTTCTGATATTATGAATGAACAAAACAGCAACAGAATAAAAAAGTTAAATATCCAACTGTCTTACCAATATATATTTCATCTGACATATATAGAAATATGTGTGTGTGTGTATACAGACTGTGGCAGAAATACTTCCCACATTAACTAGCTACACCATTGCCACCAATGTCTCACCATGATGTGTAAAGTATGTCTACCACACACACACACACACACACTATATATATATACATAATACTCACACACATATAACTACTGACCCCATTACTACTAAATATGCAGGCTTGCTATATATTTATGTTTGCTTTGTATGTACATTTACTCCTTAAATCCATTTAACATTTTTACCGTAAGTAATATGTTTATTTATTATTTGTCTTTTCTTTTTTACAACTGTTTTAAGTTTTTATTTCTTTACATAAAAAAGTCAGCATTTTAACCTGAATATTTACCCAATAAGGCCCCACCTCCATGCACCAACCCAGCTAGACAAATGGCCCAATGCAATGGTTATATTCCTTATTTTTCTCTCAATATATACTTATACATGTATACACACACACACATACACACACACTTCTCTTTCCTTTGTTTTCTTTCTTTCATTTTCTATATATTCATTTCTTATCTTTTTTAATTTTTCTCAATTTTACTTTTCTTTTCCATTTTTTCTTTTCATCTTTCCTCTCCTTGTTTTTATTTTTTCTCTTTCAGTTTTCTTATTTTTTCTTTTGCTGTTTTTTTCATCATTTTTCTCTTATTTTCATTATTTTTCATTTTCTTTTTCAATTTTCTTAATTTTTTTCTTTTTTCATCTTTTTTCCTTTATTTTCATTTTTCATTTTCAATTTTCTTATTTTCTTATTTTCTTCTTTTAATTTTCCCCCCTTTTCTCATTACTTTTCTACTTCTTTTTTAATTTTCTTTTTTTATTCTTGTTTTTTTCAACTTTTCCCCCTAGTTTCATATTTTTCACTTTCTTTTTCTATTTTCTTATTTTTTATTTTTTCATCTTTTTTTCCTTTATTTTTTCATTGTATTTTTCAATTTCCTTATTTTTCTTTTTCTGTTTTTTTTTTCATCCTTTTTCCCTATTTTCATTATTTTTCATATTCTTTTTCAATTTCCTTATTTTTTTTAATTTTAGTTTTTTAAACTTTTTCCCTTATTTTCATTTTTTTCCTTTTCTTTTTCATCTTTTTTCTCCCATTTTCATTGTTTTTAATTTTCTTTTTCAATTTTCTTCTTTTTTTTCTTTTTCGTTACCATTATTTTCTTCATCTTTTTTCCCCTATTTTAATTTCTTTATTTTCTTTTTCAATTTTCTTATTTTATTCTTTTTCTGCTTATTTTACATTTTTTTTCTATTTTCATTCTTTTCCAATTTTCGTATGTTTTCTTGTTTTGTTTTTTTTATCTTTTTTCCCATATTTTCAGTTTTTCATTTTCTTTTTCAGTTTACTGATTTCATTCTTTTTCTTTATTTACATTTTTTCTATTTTTATTCTTTTCAATTTCTTATTTTTCTTTTTTTTTGTTTTTCTTTTCATCTTTTTCCTTATATTTTCATTATTTTTCATTTTCTTTTTCAATTTTCTTCTTTTTTTCTTTTTCTGTTTTTGTTGTGCTTTTCTTCTTTTTCTTGATTTTCATTTTCTGTTTTGTTTTTCAAATTTTCTTTTGTTTTTTATTCTTTCTTCCCCTCTTTACCTTTTTTTTTTACAAAGTTCAAATTTTCTTGTTATTCTTTTCTTTTTCTTTTTTTAATTTCATTTCTTTGCTTCCTGTCATTAAAAATATTAATTATTTTAAATTTAAATACAATTTTATTTCCGATTACCCAGAAGTCAAGTTTATGACTTTTTGGCAAACATAAATAAAAATTCCGTCAATAAGATGTAGTATCAAACAGACATTTTTTTTCTATCATGCTCCTTTTTTTATGCATTATCACTCTTCAGCCATATTTGTTGTTTTAGATTTTAGGTTTAGTGAAGATTAGAATTGTAATAAAGCCTAAACATATGAAAGTGAATTTATATATTTTATTTTGTTCATAAGAATTTTCAACAAAAATATTAAACAATATGTATTTATTTGATTGATTATTTACAAGAATAATTTTATATTTAAAACATTCTAAAAACTAATAGAACTAATGCAATACAATATTTATCAATTACCGATTTATAAAGAAATAAATATGAAAAAAACAAGACATATGACAGGATATAATGGCTGCACTAGCGGGCTACCCACATTAAACCGGCCTTGTGCCACATTTAATCCTCGTGGGTGGATTAATAAACACTAGCAGTTGTGTCTGTCATGAAAAGAGTCAACTAGCATGACTTAGTAGATAACAGTATGGAGGTTTTTGGTTGATTTATTTTTATGGCATATCAACCATTTTGCAGGTTATTTAAAGCCAGAAAACATTTTCAGATTTTAAGAATTTTTTGGAGTTAATAGTTATTTATTGATATAGATCCTACTAATTAACCCATAGCTGGGGGAAGAAAAGGTGAATTCATATCTTTTCCAAGTGAATATAACAAACATGTGGAATTGGAGCTCAGCTCTCCAAGCCATTACCTATTATGCCACCGACACATCCAAGCTTACAGCACCTCTATTTCCAAGTGGTCGACCATCTAGGTACTGACCAGGCTCAGCAATGCTTAACTTTATTTTTCTTTGCTCAAGAACTGATGTTTCAACATTATATGGCTACTAAAATTATTTCAACATTATATAGCTACTAAAATATTGCTCTCCCGCTCAGCAGGGAGGAAGAGTAATATTTTAGACTAGTAATTGTAGGAGGCAGCTGAAGTTCCAGGGACACATAATGAGGAAGAAGGGCCTGGAGAATCTGATACTCACAGGTTGAATAGAGGGAAAGAGAGGGAAGAGGCAACTGAAGTTCCTGGGACACAATGAGGAAGGAGTGCCTGGAGAATCTGATACTCACGGGTTGAATAGAGGGAAAGAGAGGGAAGAATCAGCTGAAGTTCCTAGGACGCATAATGAGGAAGGAGGGCCTGGAGAATCTGATACTCACGGGTCGAATAGAGGGAAAGAGAGGGAAGAGGGAGCTGAAGTTCCTGGGACGCATAATGAGGAAGGAAGGCCTGGAGAATCTGATACTCACGGGTCGAATAGAGGGAAAGAGGGGGAAGAGGCAGATGAAGTTCCTGGGACACATAATGAGGAAGGAGAGCCTGGAGAATCTGATACTCACAGGTCGAATAGAGGGAAAGAGAGGGAAGAGGCAGATGAAGTTCCTGGGACACATAATGAGGAAGGAGGGCCTGGAGAATCTGATACTCACGGGTCGAATAGAGGGAAAGAGAGGGAAGAGGCAGCTGAAGTTCCTGGGACACATAATGAGGAAGGAGGGCCTGGAGAATCTGATACTCACGGGTCGAATAGAGGGAAAGAGAGGGAAGAGGCAGCTGAAGTTCCTGGGACATATAATGAGGAAGGAGGGCCTGGAGAAACTGATACTCACGGGTCGAATAGAGGGAAAGAGAGGGAAGAGGCAGCTGAAGTTCCTGGGACACATAATGAGGAAGGAGGGCCTGGAGAAACTGATACTCACGGGTCGAATAGAGGGAAAGAGAGGGAAGAGGCAGCTGAAGTTCCTGGGACACATAATGAGGAAGGTGGGCCTGGAGAATCTGATACTCACAGGTCGATTAGAGAGAAAGAGAGTGAAGAGGCAGCTGAAGTTCCTGGGACGCATAATGAGGAAGGAGGGCCTGGAGAAACTGATACTCATGGGTCGAATAGAGGGAAAGAGAGGGAAGAGGCAGCTGAAGTTCCTGGTACGCATAATGAGGAAGGTGGGCCTGGAGAATCTGATACTCACGGGTCGAATAGAGGGAAAGGGAGACAATGGAAAACAACGCATGACATACCTAGCGGCTCTAAGCAAGTGAATGACAGAACATAGTCTCAGGGAAGTACCTGAGGGAAAGAGTTTGTTGAGAGCTGCATAGAGATAGAAGGAGATGGAGAGGCATGATTGCCTACATCCTGAAAGAACGTGGCGCATATAAAGAATTGTAGGTAGTACAGCTTTGGATTATTTTGATGTTGAAAATGCTATCAAGATAAATGCAGAGAATTATTTTAATTTTCTGCACAAGAACGGTTTTTTTTTTTTTTTAGTTATACAACATATAACTAAGCAACTTCAAGATAAAAGCCTATAGTATATAGATAATGTAGATTCACATATGATGAAGTTGTCAAAAGAAATTCAAAGATATAAATTAATTGAATAGCCTTCCTTTAGCCAATAACCTTTCAGCCTCTCTCCAGTAATAATACAATGTAAAACTATACTCAAGCAAGGACATCTATCTAGAAAGCAATAATAATTACTGTAACGTTAAAATGAACATAATAGAAGAGTTAAAAATAAACAAAAGAAAGGCTGATAAGTTTTTTTTACCGAATGTAAGCAGCATAAAATCATCTTAGTAATATTGTGTTAGTTTATCAAATATATGTTTCTGTGGCCTATATATTGAATTTTTATTTATAAATAATTTTTTGCATAATTGACATTTTCAAAACATTATCAGTATTTTTTTTAAAGTCATATATTAGCAAATGAAACTCACATATTGTATTGTTTAATACAAGTATACTGTGAAACTTTTAGCAATTGGATAATACCAGTTTTATTGTAACTTGCATAATAAAATCTGACATCATGGATTTCTTTACATTTTTACAAGTAACCCGGATATAAGAGAAACCCGGATATAAGAGAGATTTTATCTGGTCCCAAATTAGAGCCTGTGTTAATGTATATAAATTAGACCAAACCCGGATATAAGAGAAACCCGGATATAAGAGACGTCTTCTCCGGTCCCGACAACTCTCTTATATCCGGGTCACACTGTACATGAGTTTGTTTGAATTAGTTCTATGTTCATAACATTTAAATTGAGGTAATGTTTCTTCACTTTACCTCAATATTCATTTTATTTCATGTAATTATATATTTTGTCATTAAATTATATAAATTTAAACCCGAGTAATTTTTTTTCAATTTACTGCAGGGACAAAAAAAAAAAAAAAGAAAAAAGGCGCCTTTCATTTTTAACCATTTAAATAGGTCAACCTGGAATAATTTTATTTTATGTTAATTCACTGTCGAACTGGTACAATTTAAATATATTGACTAATAAATAACTTGTTCTATCCCGTTTAATTAAATTATCTAGCTCTACTGTCACGGCATTTAAAAAATATTCAACGGATTTAAAATAAATAATTTAATTTTCACTATTACACATAATTTTGTAGTTTGGTGACTAGATAATTTTTTTTGGTTGATTATTTTCTTTGATCGCGTTCTTTGCTGACTTTATTTTTTAACAATAAAATCATGAACGTAAATTTCAATCGTAGAAATCAGTATGTTTGAAAGAATTTTTTTTAGAGACATACTTTTTTTTAACTGCTACTTGACAGTTCCCGGACAACTGAATTAAAATAAACTAAAAACAGACAAAAACTGTCCCTTGATTAGAAATTTAACTTATATGATAAAAATTTCAAAGACGAATAAGTTGGGATTCTTGGGTAACAGTTTTTATTCCAACCTCGTTCTTGGCATTTTTAACATTAACACATTTTTCATCTGCGGACACACGCGAACGTTAATAATGGCACCGGTAATAATCACAATTGAAAAAAAAAAAAGCGGGAAAAATGGCACAAGTGAAAAACGCACTAACAGCTTAAAATTAAACATCAGTAGATGTTTAATTATAATGTCTAATCAGTATGATAAAATTGAGATGTAGTAGAGTGGGGAGGCCCCTTAGCACAGATTGGGGTAGGGTCACACGAGACATGGTTAGAGTTAAATTAAATATGATATGATAAAATTGAGATGTAGTAGAGTGGGGAGGCCGTGTATCACAGATTGGGGTAGGGTCACACGAGACATGGTTAGAGTTAAATATGATATGATAAAATTGAGATGTAGTAGAGTGGGGAGGCCGTGTATCACAGATTGGGGTAGGGTCACACGAGAGATAGTTAGAGTTAAATATGATATGATAAAATTGAGATGTAGTAGAGTGGGGAGGCCCCTTAGCACAGATTGGGGTGGGGTCACACGAGACCTGGTTAGAGTTAAATATGATATGATAAAATTGAGATGTAGTAGAGTGGGGAGGCCGTGTATCACAGATTGGGGTAGGGTCACACGAGACATGGTTTGAGTTAAATATGATATGATATTGAATTGTAGTAGAGTTGGCTCGTATCATAGATTCGTTGGTGGTTCCCCATGAGTGCTATACATCAACATTTTAATTGCATTATTATTATATTAGCACTAGTGATCACTCTAAACAGCTTCGTAATCACCATTAGACTCATCCAACTCCTTCTGAACCCTCTGCGTTGCCTCATATTTCATTTTAGTTCAATGTTTCACCTATATTGCATATGAGTCATTATTGTACATAATTAAGTTACAATAAATTTGTATTTTATATGTATAATACCTTATAAAAATTGACATGTAGTAGAGTGGGGAGGCCCCGTATCAAATATTCGGTGGTGGGACCCCATGAGTGCCATACACCAGTTCTGAATCAACATTTTAATTGTATCATTATTTTCCCTTCTACTTACATGTGCCATCTATTTTCGATGTTGCTGCTGTGTGACACTATTTAGCTATAAAAATTGAACGGGAAAATTCTGAAAACAGAAAAGAAGGTTCAAGAGATATCCCGAGGGATATACCGATCAACATAAGAAGATTTTATTTTTTTCAAAAAGTCTATTCTTCTCAAGAACCCGAAGAATTGCGTCAACGATAATTTTGCGAAAAGGCAATACAGCGATCTCTGACAATGGATTGACGATCATCGTTAAATGTGCTGGTTAAGAAAACACAAAATAACCAGAATCGACGAAGATGCGATCTATCGGTCGAGGGTGCATAGATATAGTGTAAACAGGTAATAGAGGAAATGGCCAGACGGAAGGGTCATGTGTTAATTGCAGGAATTTTGGCAGGGTGCAAAAAGGGTTTGTGTAAACGAAATTCCAGTTGTTAATTCTAAACTGCTCATGATATGGTAACAGGATAAGAAGCAGAGGTGTCAAAGAGTTAATTAATGAAGCAAGCTTAGCCACGCCAGCACGACCGAGACGCCATTGGTCGCGTGGTAGAAATAGTGACAGGTGGAGGTAAAATATTGAGAAGGATGGAGAAGTTACTAACGCCCACCGAAAGGAATTGGTGTGAAGTACCAATGTGAGGAAGAAGGAGTTTAGGAGGATAGCTATCCTGCAACCTCTCTTCACGGACGAAGGGATCCCCCCAGGAATAGGAAGTAATTAATTTTCCTGGACGGACAACAAAGGGACCCTTGTTGGAATTCGGTTGAAGTCCATGTAAGCGAGCGCCCTTAGGCAGTTCGCCAGTTGCAGTTGGAGTTGCCGCGCAAAGCTGACCGAGAGATTCCACTTTTCCTGCCGACGCGAGAACCTCCGACTTCGCCTTTCTACAAACAGTAAGTTTATACTGACGAATAAAGCTAAGCCAGCACTTAAAAACTAATCCAGTTGACTTAGAAGACCAGAACTTACCTAGAAGTATAAAAGTGTCACTCTCAGAAGAAACGGGTTGGGAAGAAAACACACTATAGATTTATAAAAGATGATTTTCTTTCTTTAAACATACCTGAACTTTTTTGGTTTTCATTTATTTCTTTTTGCTTATGCGACGTCACCTCCAGTTTAGACTCACCTTGCACGAAGGTGAGTCTGATTGATCTCGTCAACCTAAGATCAAAATCACAATGTTGGTAGGTTAGACTTGAGATCGAAGTAGTTACTTCGGTAACCAGTCATTGGAAGCGAGCTGAGAACGAAGCAGTGGTGTCGAACCGGTTACATCAGCCGTTACGTATTCGTGCCATTAGAATCAACAGACCATCCCATTTGGTACCCTGACAAAAGGATCCCGCCGGTTGGCGACAACCGCCGGTCGACCGGGTCACATATTGGTGGCAGCGACTAAGAGTCAACCCCAGAACGCCAAAGTAGGTGTCACAGTTGTTGGGGAATTCTTCAAGTGACGTGATCTTTTGTTATTTGATTAATTTCTTCCACCCACGAGTTATCTCGAGGTTGGCAGTCAATAATATTATTATCAGAGGACATTTGTCTGTGTATTTATTTCCAGTTCGGTCTTATCCGGTCATCGTCAAGTACACACCATTGATCTCAGTGGCTCTTCTACCCCAAACCCACCAAAGAAGTTATAATTAAATAATAAAGGAAAAGAGAAGATTTTCTTCCAAGGATACATGGATACAAAACAGATTATAAAATCAAATGCTATCAGATGGAGATTTTTCCTACTTTAATTAATATTAATTTCCAATTCTTAGCTGATAAGCTGAGTATTATTAAATGACTTCTTTAAAAAGATGAATAAGATGGGAAAGTAATAATTTTTCTACTACCGTAAATTACTCAGAAATCGTTACACTATTATAGTAATATTCAAAATTTAATAATGTTATGGTGTCCTCCCTCTAAGAGTCTGTTAGACTCTTCCACCTACTATAAGTTTAGTAGAAGAGAAGGTTTGGAATTCAGTGAACAGTGAGTGCTAGTTCATTTGATACACTCTCACTAGTCATGTACTACTCTTCTGGTGTACTTATTGTTTAATATACGATATATCTGCAAACCTGGTTTTTGTTATTACTTAACCATTTACTTGGTCACAACAAATAATAAAATAACTGATGTGTAAAACTTTGAGAAGCATAAAAACATACAACATGCGCAACAATAGTTGGTGACCACTCGTATTCGTAGATACCCATCTATACTCATCTACTAGGGTGGCTAGCCAATCCCTGTTGCAGACGTTCGCACAGGCACATTTGTGTTTGCCCAATAGCCACAGAGCCCGCCTGTGGTTTATACTGCAACTATGCTGAGCGACACTAGTTACAGTTTCTGGGGGAGAGCGTTTTATCTAGCGTGATCAACAATCTAAACAAAGTCATCACCCTCGGCCATGATGACTTGTGACAACGTGCTAGAACAGCTATCGACGGTCCTCAAGTGTTCCGTCTACTCAGTTTCACTCACAAGGCTTGGGTCAAACCATGGTATTGTTTTCAGGCACTTTCTAAAGGTGCTACACGCTGGAACCTCTAGATAAGTCTCCTTCCTGACAAATTGAACCTGGGTCTTATGGTCAGAAAGCGAACGTTCTCACTCGGACACTCTAGAACATACATACATATATACATACATACATACTGTTGTAACCTAGGGAAGATTACTGAATAGAATAATTACATGAAGGTCGGTAATGAATGATAATACATAGGACAAGAACAACACATATAAGATTTGCCACTGGGGCGTAGAAGTAGTCAAGTGAATTCCACAATGAATTTACAACTGCAGACCAACACATACAATATTCACTACTGTATTTATGGGAATGGGGGCATACCCATTATCGTCCGTAGGTATGCTACAACACATACATGTTGATTGCCCCATCTTCACAGATGACTGCCGACTTGTCCATCAACACCTACATTCAATCTAAATCATTTCCTCTCAAATGGCTTCGAAGGTGGCTCTTCAAGCTGATTTGCAAGGCCTACTATAGATGACAGATCTGATCCAGTGTCTTCATAGGGTCAAGCGGATGTTGCTGTGGTAGGTCATCCTTGTGCACCACCCTATGCCTCTTCAATCCAGATGTTGATTCATATACTTCCCTGCAGATCATACATGTAGTATCACCGGGTCATGGAGGTAACACAGAGTGAGGTCGTCTCTCATGTGATTTCAGATCACATGCACACACACACACACACACAGTGATTTTCCAAGCGTAGCCTAGATGTGGCACAAAGCCGAAAATATGGGGATCGAACATATACCCAGTATTTGACAGTAGGGTACGACCACATGTCTCACATTTCCAGCTTGCAGTGCTGTCATCCAAGCTCCTATTAATACCTTTCCTCAAATCCCTTTTTCAGTGCTGCATGTGCTAACTTGTTTTCCTCTGCTAACACGTCCTGTTACAAAAGCCCTGCGCCACTTGCGAACACTAACAAGGTTTTCCTAGTCACCCACCCTCATCCTAAGCTCTTTCAAGTTATTCCTCACACAGTTCGTAAATCTCTTTTTTTGGCTTATACTGAGAGCGCTTAACATTTGCAAGCTCTCCATGAAATAGCTGCTAGGGAAACCTACCGTCATCCACGTGTACTACATGTCCGGCCCATCTCATCTGGTTTTTAATCAGTAAGTTTTCTATGCTTGTACAGCAGGCGCTGAAAAGAACAGTGGTATACTTGTATCATAGACTGCCATTTTATATTAAGGATTCTCCTTAGACAATTTTGATGAAAGCGCTCAAGCATTTCAGGTAAATCGTCCAGACTTCTGAAGAGTACAGCAGGGCAGTTAAGATACAAATTTGGTAAACTGTCACTTTAGTACTGCTGGTGATGCCTCTGTCTGTCCATAAATGTTTCTCTAACTTTCCAAGCGCAACCAAGGTTTTTTGGATTCGAGTGTGTACTTCAGAATCAAGGAATCCATCACAAGATAATGTACTGCCAAGGTACACAAATGTATCCACAACACCTAAACAAGTGCAATTGACATACCTGTTTGGTTAAATTTAAGTCATACCAGGAGGAGGAGTGAACATTACTTTGGTTTTCTTCAGCCTTAAGGTCAGTCCAAACGCAGCAGCAGCAGCTGAGAAACGGTCCATCAGTATCTGTATATCACTCTCAGAATGTGTGACAAAGCATAAAGTAACTCACGCACAAGGGTATTTAAGGTCTTAGACTTAGCGTTAAAAATTTGGAGATTGAATCTCTTAGTGGTTATTCGAAATCGAAGACTAATACCAATGTTGCAATCATTAAATGCATATGAGAGCCACAGTAAATAGAGAACAAGACAGGCGCAAGAATGTATCCTTGCTTAATACCATTGTCAATGGCGATTTCGTCTGACAATTCACCGTTAACTGTGACACAAGCTTTCATATTGCTGTGCAACCCCTTAAACATATTAATGAAATTGCGTGGGCATCCAAGTTTAGCAAGAACTTTCCAGGGAGCGTCACAGTTGACGGTATCAAAAGCCTTAGTTAAATCTACGAATACTTGATACAGAGGCATGATATGCTTCAGGCATTTTTCTTGCAGCTGTCGGGCCGAGAAAATCATGTCACTTATTCCCCTTCCAAGTCGAAAGCCATATACGAGGACATATATGTGATAGTAATCGGTTAATCTGGCCACGACCTTTTCAACGGATTCAAGGAGTGTTCGGTAATTGTCACAATTTGACTTGGAACCTTTTCTCTTATACAGGTAAATAAGGATACTATTAATCCAGTCAGTGGGAATAGGTGTTCCTTCCCACCTCTCAAGAATAAAGCTATGCACAGTTGAATTCACATTTTCTCCTGCATACTGCAGTAGTTCCACAGGTATGGCATCCATCCTTGGCGCGTTACCAGCATTAATCTGACTAATGGCCAGGTCAGTTTCTTCCTTAGATGGTGAAACATCTAAATCCATGATGATGTCACACCGTGGTAAACTTTCTATAGCAGTTTCATTTAGCGGTGAGGGGTTGAAAACAAATCTGTAGAGTACTGATGCCACCACTTCATGAAACCCTCAGAATCCTTTATTAACACTGATCCGTCTTTGGATTTGAGTGGAGACACAGAGGCTGAAGGTGGACCAAATATAGATTGCAAAAGAGAGTAGAGTCCGCGTCATGTTGTGTTGATTAGCTGCTTCTTGTATTTCAGTTGATATGTTAGACTACCACTTGGTTTTCATTTCTCTCAGGGCATGTTGAAAGTTTGCTTTGTGCGTCTTAATTGATTTCTCAACTTGTGGTATGTTAATCAGATTAGGATCAGGAAGGGATTTGACTAATGATTGCTTTGTCTCAGTCAGCTGGCTGATTACGTCATCGTTCTTGTCAAACCAATCTTTGTGTTTCTTCTGCTTTAGTCCGATTATATCAGTGCCGGTTGTGCGTACCTGATCCTTGAAATTATCCCAAATTATCCAAAATCCATTGAAGTTGGTTTTGTTAAGGACATCAGAAAGTTGCTGATGGGCACCAGGCTGTTTCATTTTCTCCACATTTATGCACTTTGGTATTTTAATTGTAGCCATACGTACTTCTGAGCTGCAATTTAAACTTTCCCCGGACCAACTTATGGCCCGTATCATTCTCAGCAGTGCATAAAACATGGACACTACAGACATCTTTTAAATTACAGCTTCTGGTAATTATATGGTCGATCATGTGTCCATGTTTTGATCTGGGGGGGGGGTCCATGTTACCTCGTGTTTATATTTTTGACGTAATGTGTTACAGAACAAAGATGAAATAGCTTCAGACCATTGTTATTGACTCTTTCAATTCCGTAGCGACCAAATGCATTCCATAGCTGGTGCTCTCTACCCACTTGGGCGTTGAGATCCCCAAGGAAAATTAGCTTTTCCTCTTTTGATGTCACTTATTGGTCTCTTGAAGAGCTCCACAGAACTGAGTAATTGCTTCATCAGAAACCAGCCATGACACAGAAAGGATGGACATATAACGTTCACAAAAAAGTAGGACACGTAGCTTCATGATATAATCATTGATGCTAGAGGGGAAGTCTATCCTGTCAGCAAGAGAGGAGCTGATAGCAAAGTGTCGTGGCCTTGTTAGGGCCAGAAATAAAGACACAAAAAGAGGAATTGAGTTAAACAAATATATTAACAGAAACTGTAATAGAAACATATACAAACGAGTGTTACAGCAAGAATGTTCGGTCCGGCTGTCAGAGCTGACTGTTGGAAACTTTACTCTCCAAAAGGCAGTACCCGCTGCTATTTATAGCTGGGAGAGTCCATGCGTGCGTGGGTAAATTACCTTAACAGAAATCCAACTCCCCCTTCTCTTTTCTCACATTTCGGTTTTCTTATCCAGAAGATAATGTATCCTGATTTAACCACCATTAAGTAATCCTAATCAGAGAAGCGAGTTTCCGAGAGTGTTGCAATATTAATATTAAGTCGACAGAGTTCCTTTCTCACCAAAGCTGTTATCCGTTCTGGTCTGCCAGAATTTTCAAGATCAAGCAGCGTTCTAACATTCCAACATCCAGTGATATTCAGTGATATGCGATCGGCAGATCGTACATACATATATATTTACATATATATCTTTTGCAGCATACCGAGTTACCACCCCCCTTAAAAATGGTGTCTGTCAACCAGTCATGACGCAGCGTTCGTAATTTCACATATAAAGATGGTAATCTTCAGAAGACCACAACAATTTTGTTCTTCACAAGCATGAACACTAAATACTTACTCTATATTTAACAATACCCTGATGATGACATTATGCTATGTCGAAAGTACTCGGAATAAATACAATATGAGCTAAACACAATGTTTTCCTCTCGTCTTTTAACAACCACACAAAGAAGCTTATTCGCGAATATGAAAGAATCCTATCGAAAATAAGTAAACAGAACGTGTTTAAATTATTTATCGAAATTTGTCTGAATGAAAAATGCCAAAATTCACGCATATATATATATATATATATATATCTATATATATATATATATATATATATATATATATATATATATATATATATATATATATATATATTGTGTGTGTGTGTGTGTGTGTGTGTGTGTGATGCCCATAGCAGAGACAAATGTTCTGGGGGCAAAAAATTAGAATTTAGCCTAAAATTAACAATGGCCTCCCACATGGTTATTGACAAGAGCATTTTACATTTCCATTACTTCTAGATTGGAAGAAATCATCTTTGAAATAATAGAGAACTGTCTGTGTCACAAATGAAAGAACTTTACATTTGTTTTTGAATGTCCACAGGGAAAATATAGATTCATTAAGGAAGTGAAAATATTTGTTTACTTAGTTTTTTTTTATTTGCGTCTAAAAAAACTAAAAAAACTACAAGAACATTTGGAGCTATAGTCCCAGTTGTGTGTGTGGAGGGGCAAGGCCTCTCGGCTGCTACGGCCCTGAATATATATATATATATGTGTGTGTGTGTGTGTGTGTGTGTGTGTGTGTGTGTGTGTGTGGTTATTACTATTACTATTATTACGTTATTTTTAGTGGGTACTCATGTCTGAGTATAGGCTTCGTTTGTATAATAATTACTCAGTCCCTTCAAATTTTTGTAAGCTGAGAAGAAGACGAAAATAAATTCGCCAGCCTATGTGAAATTGCTTTTGGACCAATGAAAGCCTCGCCTTCACAGAGATTGACACGCTAGCTGAGAAGAATATGGTAATAAATTCCCGAGCCTATGTGAATCTGTATTTGGACCAGTGAAGACGTCGATTTCACAGAGATTGTTTCTCTAGCCGAGAAAAATATGGTAATAAATTCGCGAGCCTATGTGAAATTGCTCTTTGATCAATGAAAACCTTGTCGTCACTGAAATTAGACGTTGAGTCAAGAAAAATAGAGTAGCGAGAATATGCAAAATTGTTTTTGATATAAAATGAGGAGAAAAATTAAATTAATAATAGAAGAGTGTCTGAAGTTATGTGAAAGGTTTCGTTTCTGTTCACCTGAAAGGGGCTGCTTGACACAACTTCAAGCATGTAAATTCGTGAATAAATTCCTTATCTTGCTAAAACCACCCGTGTGTTTCCTCGTCATTATGACCCTCTCTTAATTTTCTTGACCTGGGTAAATCAACTGTTCATTATAACCCAGAAATCCCACGTCACTAAACGTTCATTAAACAGCATATTTATTTATTTTCGTCGGCTGACCTGAATATTCGAAAAACCTTATAAAAGAAAAATATATACTCTCCGGCGGAGCATATATTTGCCGGAGAGCATATTTTTTCCCCCATAAATAAGATTTCTCAAATATTCAGGCCGGTAGGTGAAAATAAATAAATATACTATTTAATAAATAAACGAAGCGTTTACTCAAATATGAGTAAGCTGTAAAAACAATGTTTAACTTAAGTAATAAAATACTTTTCATTAACAAATACATAAAACCCTCAATTCTTTAGAAATAGATATGTAGGTGTTTATGTATAAATAAAAAGTATATTTATATGTATTTATATGTATGTCTATCGTTTTTGTATACAGCTAAGATATATACATTGGATCTATTGAAATATTTTTACATAGGTATATTGTGTATTTGGGCAGCAATACTTTTTTTATGACAATTTCTTTGAAAACGACTGACAAAGTGTGGTAGATTTTTCTTATATAATTTCTCATGTGTTCATATAATTTTTTTCATTTCAGGACATAAATTATATAAAAATTGTCTGAGTGTTTTCCAAACGCTTTCGGCTATACTTTTAGCCATTATCAAGTATGAATTTTATTTTACTTTTAACTGAATATATGCATTGTTTTATGTATGTATCTAAAGTTATAGGAATGTTTTATTATCCAAACACAGTCAGGACATTCTGACCGTGTTCATTATTGATATTATTGAGTGTTGACTTTTTTTATATTAATAATTAGCCTACAGCGGATTTTAGGCTAGCTCTTGCGTGGGGGCTTTTGAGCTTTGGCCTTTTACCTTCAGCGTCCTATGTACGTAAAAGAATTTAGAAATAATAAAATTATTTTATCTTTATTCGACACCTTAATTCGACATAATCTTTCTTCGTATATGCAACTGATCTCTGTAGCTTGTTTACATTTATTTTGCGCGCAATTTTTCTTTTCTTTTAATCACCATTCTTTATGATCCCTTCATATATAAGGTCACTCTAAAAAGACATTAGGAAATCCGAACTTTGTAAAATTTTGAATATGTCACAGTACGCGTGATAGAAAAAGAAAAAGAAGAAAAAAAAAAAAGAAAAAAAAAAAGAAAAAAAAAAAGAAAAAGAAAAAAAAAGAGAAAAAAAAAAGAAAAAAACAAGCCAAATGAGCAACGTACGTGTCCCGGTTAAGTTTTAATTACGATTTTAATTAGACGATATCTATTGCAATTGTTACAAAAATCGAAATTAAAGTTAAACTTTTAATAAAGAATTTTTTAAAAAACCTTTCACTTTGTTCGATATTTAATTTTAACTTTAAATGAGTTATTTATTTAATTTTTAATCGCTTCTAACTACAGCAGTTACTACCTGTTACTTCAGGTTGTTTATGATTCGCCGAGATCGAAAAACGGACGGACGGACGGACACACGTACACTGCACTTTATTTATATATATGTTTCCATTATTTTTGGCCTTTTTGTACATGTGGATAATGCTATTATATTTGTATTATCAACGAGTATTTTTACGGATAGAGTTTGGTAGGTCTCCATGTGTATTTAAATGAAACCTAATTCAGCTATGGTCAGAAACAATTTATATATAATTCATGTCCTGACAAGAAAAAAAAAATTATACAAAGATATTGAGAAATTATATAAAAAACTCAACCACCACACCTTGTCAATCGTTTTCAAAGAAACTTGCATATATCTATATAATAAATGCGAATGTCAATGTGTCACACTTTTTTAACTTTACTCCAACATATACTATTTTGGAATCAGGCCAACTCCGTTAGCAAATTAAAAAAAATCCGGGCCTGATCTTGACCCACAAGCCCAACATATACTATTTTGGAATCAGGCCAACTCCATGAGCAAATTAAAAAAATTCCGGGCCTGATCTAGACCCACAAGCCCAACATATCATACTATTTTGGAATCAGGCCAACTCCGTGAGCAAATTTAAAAAAAATCCGGGCCTGATCTTGACCCACAACACTGAAATTTTGGATTCCCAAGTTTTCATTACTGTGATTGTTTTCTGATATTTTTTACGTGACTTTTTGCGTCGAATTTTTGTACGGCGACAATTTTTATAAACTGGATATAAATTTGGGAATAATCAAAATTAAATGTGAAATCCAGCGAAAGTGACCCATGAAATAAAAATAATTGTTTGTACAGAAAATAAAGACCAGCGTACATGAAAAATTAAATTAAGTGGCGGAAGAAGAATTATTCTTGAACTTTTAAAAGGTAAGCTTAAATATTAATGCAATACTTGCAGTGATTAATTTTGAGTTCTTCTGTAGTTTATTGTTGCCTATCGCATCTACTCCTCTCTACCTATTATGATGAATGCCCAATCAAGTTCTCCGGAAGAGCTAGCTTTTAAGCTAGTGTATATATATATATATATATATATATATATATATATATATATATATATATATATATATATATATCAACAGTATTTTGAAAAATAGAATTTTTCCAATTTGTCATATATATATATAAATGAAACTCAGTTGTACTCCGTTTTGGTGGCCATTTCGCACCCTCCCCAGCCCGGGATAATCTACTTCGGGATTGCCAATGCTAAAAAACGTATGTTAAAAAATGAATTTTAACGTTTTTATTTTTAATTTGTAAAATAAAAATTAAAAAAGAAGGAAAGAAAGAATTAAAAAAAGAGGAAAGAAGATAAATTGTATTTAAGTTCAAAGAATAACGGGAGATTAAATTATAATAGATTAAACAGATAAATTTAATATTGATTCAATCATAAATTAAATTAGTTAAAAGCATAAGAAAATCCTTTAACGAGCGGGAGAAACTTGAATAATAAGTAAAGACAACCCAAAATGAAATTGTTAGTCATGAAACAGGGAATATAAACTAAAATAAAATCATCAATATGCGAGATGTAGAAAACCCTTTAAAAACAATTTTAATTAAATAAAAAAATAAAATGGGGGTAGAAAATATAGAAAAATAGATTTAAAAATAAACCTTATCAAGTGGATGAGAAATTAATATGAAATTTATATTACTAATAGATCAAACAGGTACCATCTCGGTTATACATAAGTAAAACAAATTACATAAAAATAAACAGAAAAGAAGGAGAGGTCTCAATTGAGAAAATTACCAATATTAAAGAAATTTGATGAGATATAGTTAACTATAAAATAAAGGAAAAATAGAAAATACTAAAAAAGAAAAAGAATTACAAGAAGCTCACACTCTACAATAACATATATAAAGAAACCAATAGGATGGGATATTACTTATCTAATTACAGTGTAACCCGGATATAAGAGAATTGTCGGGACAGGAGAAGACGTCTCTTATATCCGGGTTTCTCTTATATCCGGGTTTCTCTTATATCGGGCTTACACTGTATTTCAATTCTTCTTTTATCTCATTATTAATTTTAATATTCACGTTTTTCTTCTTTATTTACTAAAAATGCCTAATTTTTTATTATAATATTAAATTCCGTTTTGTAATATTGAAATTAAATATAATCCTTAATAAAATATCAGAATTATTAATACAAATATGATATAAATATAAAATATAGATATGAATTTAAAATTTAAATATTTTTAATATAATATAAATATATAATATATTAATATTTATTATAATAATTAATATAAATTATTATTAATATAAATTAATAATCAATTTTTTTACTAAATAATTAAATATATAATATATAAATAGATTAATATTGATTTAATAAGTAAATGAATTTTACTAAATATAAATTAATAAGTATATATAATAGCATTTGAGTAAATAAATAAGTAATAAGTAATTAAATTAACATTATTCTTAATAAGTAAATAAATTTTTCTTACTAATAAATTTTCCTTAATAATAAGTTAATATAAATATAAAATAATTTAATATGAGTTATTAGCATATAAATTATTATTATTAATAAAAAAAACTTCTGTAATATTAAAATTATATAATGGTATTAATTAAAACTTTTTTTCTTAACTTTTTTCCTATTTGAACAAGAGTTAATATTTTAAATATAGGTCATTGTTAATTTTCAACCGTTTTTAACTTCTCTCTAGACTTGTATATGTTGTGACTTCAATTCCCCCGCCCCGCTCTCACTGCCTTAGTGTCTTATTTCGTTTTCTCTCTCTCTATTAAATACCATTTCCCTTATTTGTTGTTTGTTCCTCTTCTTTCGGCTCTTTTTTCTTTCCTACCTTTTTTAATTTTTATTTTTCAAATTAAAAAAAAAGTTTAAATCTATTTTTTAACAAATATTTTAGCATTGACAAGGCCCAGGTAGATTATCTTCAGACAAAGAACTGGACCAAATAACATATACCATATCATTTGAAGATTTTTAATGGCAACAATTAAAATGGATAGCACATGTATCTAGTTGGTTGGTTGCTTTGTTTTAAGGCACATCAAAACCACAGTGGGTCATTTAATGCCAACAATTTTTTTTTAAATAGATTCATAGCGATAGTTTGGTAAAAAAAGGTGTGTATATATACATATATATTTGAACCATTTTTCAATTCCTCATATTTTTGAGTACAATCCAACTTCTTAAGAATGTAAACCTGTTTGTATTACTGGAATTTTTTTTAAGTACTGCTGATAATAATTTTCCTTCAAAAATTATAGCTAGTAATAATATTTTATTACAAAGTATTTCTGGTATTAAAACCTAATTTTATACAAGTTTGGGCGTTAACTCATGGTTTTGTTGTAGTGGGGTTTTATCTGGACCCCACAATTTTCAGCTATTTAAAAGTATAGTGGTAGAGGCTTAACCCCCAGATCCCCACTCCAGAACGACCCTAAAATCAATTATCAATCAACTTTTATTTCATAGTTACTGGATTTTCCCTCCTTGTCAAAATTACCGAATTTTCCGTTACTGAATTTTCCTAAATTCGTCTAGAGTGGCTAAGTAAATCATGTTGCAGAGTTCTGTGAGCCAGACCATGGCTTATAATTACAACTAACCTAATGATTTCTAGAAAAGAGCGCTTAAGCTAGCGTCATCGGCTTTTGCATACCCAATTTTCACTTCTCAACGGTGCCGCGTGCAGAATCGTCCCCACCATAGCCAATTCTGTAACAGATCTACTACAAGCTTCATGATAATACCTGAAAACCATGCCACGAGTTTTGTCTAAGTCTTTTGAGTAGAAACCGTCGACAAATACAAGTTCTCAGACAGTGGGAAGATAGAAGTTCTTTAGCCTTAGTTGGCAATCTATCAATCAATTTTTAAAAAGCCAAGACGAAAAACCTCACAATGATTGAAATTCTTTAAAAAAAAAGAAATATAGAAAAAAAAAAATTCTTAAAAAGATATATTTCTTTTAAAAAATTATTTAAAAAAAGTAAATGTTATATTTCTTTAAAAAAAATTTTAAAAATGAAAGTAATATCACATTTCTTTAAAAAACTCTTAAAAAAAAGAAATGTTATATTTCTTCAAAAAAATTTTAAAAATGAAAGCAATATCACATTTCTTTAAAAAAAACTCTTAAAAAAAAAAGAAATGTTATATTTCTTTAAAAAAATTTTTAAAAATGAAAGCAATATCACATTTCTTTAAAAAAAACTCTTAAAAAAAAGAAATGTTATATTTCTTTAAAAAAAAAGTTTAAAAATGAAAGTAATATCACATTTCTTTAAAAAAACTCTTAAAAGAAAGAAATGTTATATTTCTTTAAAAAAAGTTTAAAAATGAAAGTAATATCACATTTCTTTAAAAAAAAACTCTTAAAAAAAAAGAAATGTTATATTTCTTTAAAAAATTTTAAAAATGAAAGTAATATCACATTTCTTAAAAAACATTTGAAAAAAAGAAATGTTATATTTCTTTTAAAAAATGATTGAAAAAACGAAATGTCACTTTTATTTAAGAAAATTCTTAAATTCTTAAAAAAAAGGAATGTCATTATTTCTTTAAAAAAAAAGAATTGCCACTTGCATTCGGATTAAATTCCAAACAAAGATAAAGCCCGCTTACTTTCCAAACTAATTTAGTTTTGATCAAAATTAATAAAGTGTGAAAATGAAAGCAAAAGAATCACTACCACCAGTTTTAAAATATTTGCCAAAAATCAAGGATTTATTTGATTCAAATGGAATTTTCAGTACTTAATAATAAATGAATTGTATAATCTATAACACAGAAGATGTCTGTGTGCGTGTGTGCGTCTGTCTGTGTGTCTGTCTATGTGTGTGTCTCTGTGTGTGTGTATGCTATTTACATACGTCCATGAAATTATATGCACATGTTGCAAATTTACTAAGATAGGTCTAGACCAACTTTTCAATCTCCAGACGGCCCCTCGGGTTTGGCCAAAAAATTCGATAAAACTAAAGATGGGTACGACTTGTTGCAAAAACCAACGCAAAGTTACACGCGAATAAATTTTTTACTGGATAAGCTGATGTTCTTTGCATTTAATGCAAACATCAGTTCATTTTACGTGGTTTATTCAGAGCGCTTACTAGTTTTACTGCGACATTGGTTTCACACAAAAAATTGCAAAAAACTGTAAAAAAAAATCGTGTTTTTCGTTCTACTTAAAATAAAAAACTTGAATAACTTCCTCATTTTTGATCCGATTTTCTTCAAGCATGTCGCAAAAAAAAAAAAAAAAAAAAAAAAAAAAATCCAAGAAATAAGATAGTGTGGTTTTAGTCCTGCTCGCTTCTCCGTGTATAACGAAAAACGACAAAAAATTGTTCAAAAGGACCGTCTTTCGGCGATAACTCCTTGGGTTTTCAGCCGATGCTTTCCAAATTTGCCATGTAAATTACATATGACACACAAATTGTCTTGAGTAAATGTTTGGCTTAGATCATTTCAGTTAAGTGAACGAAATCTGCAACAAACCAGGTTCAAAATCGGCTTTTACTATTTAGCCAATAGTTTCTTCATATAATTCCATCCTAAATCGGCATTCGAACCTTTGATGCAATGAATATTTGAAAAGGATTATTGAAGCGTTAAAAGGGAAAAATTAATGAAGAACCTCTTATTAACCCCAGCTTTACAGTAAACGTGCGAAGGAGGAGGGGGCGTTCATGCGTTTGCACTTGCAGCTGAAGCAGGCTCTGACGCTTCATCCTTGTTTTTGTTTGATTATTAGATTTGTGAACAATTCAATACTATTTGAAAACTATAACGGCCATAGGAAATTTACTGAATATCTAAAACATTGAAATAATGTAACCCCGAGTAACGGATGATGCATGTAAACGAGGACGCAGGCAGACATTTCTAGACAGGCGCTGAGAGTATACAGCGGCGGGAGATTATACAAGTGAAGCCATGTACACCGGGCAACGCTGGGTACCTCAGCTACTTTTATTATAAAACCTTGTGGAAATATATTTTTGTGGGTGGCACGCCTGTGTTTCACCTCCCTTTTGGGGGTGGGGATGTTTGTTATTTTTTTATAAGAAAAATCTCTGAAGATGTTATTTCAGTTAAAAAAAAAATATATGCAAGTGTGTGAACATATGGAAAATTCGTACCAAATCTTATCAAAACTAATTTAAAAAAGAAATAACTCAAAAAATAAATATTTCTGACATTCTTTATAAAACTCGTTATTTTCTTTCCGATTGGACAGAAAAATATATATATATATATATATATTAATATTTATTTTTACAAAATTGCTATTAATTTCTTAGTGATTTTGATCTTTATCTCGTTGCTATTCGTAAGATTTTTTTTATTTGAAGAATGGAAAAATCTAAAGTTTAATGTCATTTTCGAGTCTGAACCTTTTTTTAAAAGAATTGTTTTTAATTTTAAAAACGGTTAGATTATTTTGGTATGGATGTTCAAAAAGGAAATAATTCTGAATTACCGCATTTGACTACTATTCATTATCGAAAGAGTAATATGACATGATAATTCAATAAATCTTAAATTCAGAGTAATTAAAAACACACATTAAGTGCAATTAGGTATTTTACGACAACAGACAGATACGAAAATAATAAAAAAAAAACAAAAAAAAAAACAAAAGCAGTGTATTAAGCCCAATAGGATCAATGTAGTATAATAAATAAAATTTTAAAATTATTAATTCTACTACGTTTCATAAAATCGTACAGAATAAAAAATTATATTCTTAAACTATTGGTTATATAAGAAGATTAAAAATATAATTTATTTAAAAAAAATAAATACCAATATCTTGATTATTGCACAGCTGGTGTTCCATATTTCTTTAATTTTTATTTTTTACGCGTTTTTTAAATAAGGGGTATGATTACACATTTAAAATTTTTTAACCTATGACACTACAGACTACTGTGCATAGATAAACGTTATTTTCATTAAGTTTTAAGCAAAATGTAAACATTACTTTTATAATATCCAGTTAATTAATCCTTAAATTTATTAAATGACTTTGAAACATGTATCTAGGATAAATATTGAATTTTTAAGATATTTTAAATTTGTTGTTTATATTTTTTGCCTAAAATGGCGGTTCGATATGTGACGAGGAAACGCGCGAATGTTTGAAAATACCTAAAAATATTTACATACAGAAATTAATTTTTCTTTTAATTCGGATTAACTTAATGGAATCCTCCATATTTGCTACTTACCCCTGCGGAAAAATGCACTCTTCCCCCAAATAAACTTTAACCAATTATCACTTCACTTTTTCAAACTTAATTTCTCATTCGTTAAAAGGACACCAAAAATGTAGCAAGTTGCGACAAATCTGTTTTCCCGCTCACCTATCTGGAGCCGATTTGAAACCCAAAAAATCAATAAATAGGATTGCTTCACTTGATTCAGACAGTCGGGAAGAAGTGAGTCAGTCGTTCAAGTCGATCTCGGTCGACCGGCTGATCGGTTGAACTCTCTGCCTTCGGGCGGGGAGGAACCCGAAGGAGGCTACGCCGAAGGGCGGATTCTCTTTAGGGAAGGTAAACCGACCCTGAACCCGTTTATACGGGTTCGATGGACATATTTTTGACGGGGCCCACGGGCTCGGAAATCCCACGTTAATCCGGCTTTGTGCCACATGATGCCCACGTGGGTGGGGGTGACTAAATATAGTCAGGAACTGAGTCTTTGAGAGATGCCAACAAACTCCACGCGCGCCAGCACACTGACTCAACAACCGCCAATCTCTCTCAGCAACTCAACACAACCCAAAAAGTCTTGCCGCGCGAATTTGCCCAACTTACAATTTACTAGAAAAAGCAACATTATCACTACCGAAGTAGTAATTGTATATTTAATAAACTTACATCATATCAGTCAAAGGCACACAACTCCTTATGACTTTAAACAATATTTACAATTGTCGCACACATACACACTAATATTTGAACCCACACAAATGACATTTTACCTTGCAAAAATCAAACTGTTTTAATTTCATAGACAAACCTTAACTACAATCTTTCATGCACTAAATCACTGCATGGTCATTTCTTACAATTTTATCTCGCGTATCACATTGAACAAGCAATCTTAAATTCACTTTGTGTATATCAAACGTATATAAATGCATGTTATTTGTTGAAATCTATAACTACGTTGTTTCTCCTTGATTTCTTCCAAGTGAATTGCCTTCAAATGTTTGTTTATTTTATTTGTTGTGGATGAATGTTTAACGAACACGTACATTTTTAAGCCTTCACATGATCTCACCTTCTGATACATCCAAATTAGCACAAATTCCGCAACAAACTAAAATCTTTCAAATAAAACTGAAAGTTATGCTCAAAGAATGCATTTTGATTTAAATTATTTAATATACATTTTTTTCTTTTTTTGTTGTTTTGTTTTAATCGGTACAATTTATTTATAACAGCATGTGATTTCAACATAATGCAATTAAATCGAGTCCAACCTATATATATATATACAAGTATAGGATTGTTGTATACGGAATACATTCCAATAACCAACAAATACTATTCTTTAAAAAAGTGCTCAATACAGAGTAATTATTTATTCAAAAATTGTGACATAATTATAAGCATATTATAAAATCATTACAAAAATAACCATTTTGTTTCAACACTTCTGGTGTCTTATTGCGTGATGGTGTTGAATGTAGAATAAAGGGTTTTAAAACCCTTTATTTTATTAGAATAAAGTGTTTTTAAAACACAGCTCCAAATTTTGAGCTCTGATATATGGACAAGTTTAATACACCAATAATTCCGAAATATCTCTCTTTCATCTTACTAAAGTTACCTCTTGATTGTTCTTTCACGTTTTCGTTCATATCCGTGGAGTCCCATCGAATTAAACTTTGGCCGTGTGACCATTAGGATGTAAGTCAGCTTATCGGTTTCCCCCTACTCAGGGTCTACTTCCTCCATAATATAATTCCTGTAACGATGCCTTTTTTTGCCATATCTTCCACTAAGTCCCATATAACACACTCTCTATCTCTTTCTTTCCTCAACTAACCAGTATCCCACTACAAACTAACAAAATAAACAGTCTGAAAAATCCTGTGAATTTTAAAATTAAATCGTGTCGACAGTTGGTAGTTGAGATGCAGACGTTCCAGTCGGGCCAACTGTTGGAATATGAGATGGAGACGTTCCGGGCGCGTCGACGGTTGGCAGTTGAGATGCAGACATTCCGGTTGTGTCGACGGTTGGCAGTTGAGATGCAGACGTTCCGGTCGTGTCGACATTTAAGAGTTGAGATGCAGACGTTCCGGTCATGTCGACGGTTGGCAGTTGAGATGCAGACGTTCCAGTCGTGTCGACGGTTAGGAGTTGAAATGGAAACGTTCCGGTCGCCTTGATGGTTGGCAGTTGAGATGCGGACGTTCCGGTCGTGTCGACGGTTGGAAGTTGAGATGCAGTCGTGTCGACGGTTGGAAGTTGAGATGCAGTCGTGTCGACGGTTGGAAGTTGATGTGCATGCTGGTCGAGGTCGGTGCCGAAACCTACCGTAGTTATTATAACCGATAGTATACGGGGAAGGTTATTCAAGTCGAAGTTAAGTGAAGTCGATCGCTACTGGTCATCACAGGTGATTGCTGCTGGTTGTTGCAGATGATCGCTGCTGTTGGGTAGGAATGGTATCGGCGACGATATCTGTTCAGTGGCGGGAAGCTGGCGTTGCGATGATGTTCTGTATATCGAATGTCCGTGTTGGCGTTGCGTATCTGCTGGTCAAGTCCGATATCGAAACCTCCCGTAGTAATTATAACCGTAGTGTACGGGAAAGTTTATGGAAGGCGTGCAGTCAGCAAGTAGGGGACATAATGCCGATAGCCGAACATACGAAGGAAGCTAGAATAAAGATAGAAGTAAAAAGAAAAAAAAGACAGATCTATCTCGCGTCCAGTTGGCAAACAAAAAAATAATGGAAACCTAATACGCAGCCTGGGTACCCACGATATTTATTATGTAAAAATACATAATTATGACACAAGGCCGAAAAAGGACAGGGGTTGAGGTTGGTCATCACTAACTATCTTATACCTAGACTAATCCGACTCATGACCCATTCACTCATTACAATTTTCGCATTCACCATAAAAACTGGTCCGTCACCAATCAATCCTCCATAGTGATTTTCTAAGCCCGGCTTAGATGTGGCATAAGGCCGAAAGTATGGGGCACCCAGTGAGGCTCGAATTTGATCTAGCAAGACAAGCTTTCTAACCATTACACCACGCCGAGGTGCCCAACCAATCCTCCATACACCATAATACCACATCTTCTCAGGGGGGTATACAGACAACACATCCAAATTTATGTCCAAAATGGAATTCTTTGTCTGAGTTTGGGTCAACATTTTGGAGAAGAAACTATAGAATCGTCCATATTTCATACTCACCTTCTAGATAAAATACACTCTTCCATCAGAATCAGTTTTAACCAACCAACACCTCGCATTGCAAATCTCAACTTTCTATTGAACGAGACATGTAACAGTTGTCGAAAAACTGTTTTCGCGCCCAGTTCACTGGAGCCTATTTTGGTTTCCAGAAACAAATAAAAAGGACCATCTCAACCCAATTCACCAGTCAGTCAATAAACTTCAGAGAGGTGCCACACAAATCCACGCGTGTCACTACTTTGACTTAAGATATTTTTCGCGCGTCCAATGCTGACTCAAACATCAACATAATCTCTCACATTTCACTTACAACTTTCTAAGAAAAGTGTTCTTACACACTACTAAAATAGAAATTGTATTTTAAACAAAGACAATCACAGAACAATCCATGGTAAACAACTCTGGAGAATTTAGACAATTAAACCCTACTTTATTCACGCATACAAACTCCTACTTTGTTCACGCATACAAACTACACAAATTTCTGTATAAATAATATTTTCCATTTTACTCTGTTTGACTAGTTCTTAAACACTTGAACAATTTTGAACTGTAAATCAATAAGAAACCCAATTTATCAATGGTCAATTTCTTGCATTGTCAAACTACAAGTTTTCAAATTGTATATTAATTGTACATAAATGCATGTTGTTTTTATTGAAATCTCATAATCGGTGTTTCTTACTCAATTGCCTTGTGATTGATTCGTTATTGAATGTCAATATTCTAATTGTTGCGGATTAATATGGTGAACATACCCGTAAGCTAACCATCTTAATATAAAAACCTTCTGATACCAAATTCATAGCAATCCCAACAAATCCAATAAGAATTTGTATCTCACCTATCATTTGGTGTAATTATAGTATCAGTAGTAGACTGTCTACTAATTAGCAATCAAAAACTTCAGATTTGCAGATTAAGTAGGCAATAGCGTACAGAAAGTCGGGTAGCAAAGGGGTGCGACGGCCCCGGGCATCCATATCGGGAGGGCATCCAATCAAAGATTTAAATAAAAATCTAGTTTATATTTAATTTGAAAGTGTTTATTTCAAGTTTCATCTGTTTTTTACAGACTTAAAATGACTTCCAGTCTCATATTTCTCATTACTAGGCCATATAGTCTCCCGCTACTTGATTCTTAGAGACATACAATCAAGGAGTTGCCCCCGGGCATTACCAAACCTCTCCACGTCTCTGTAAGTAAGGCAGTTAAATTACAAAGTTGTTGCACGATATTATTGTAAGAGTCTTTTTTTTTTTCAGTGTCAGATAATTCGAAAGAATAACTGAAAAATAATCTCTTACTTTCAGTCATCGATATTAAATATTTGGGAATAAGTTTGCGATAAAACCCCACCACCCTACACATAAAATGGGGCGTGGAAACGATTTTCATCTTTTAACCAAAGTGTAAAAAAAAATCATCTTTCTTTACCCACTTAAAAATTAGAAATACAAAGCTAAATTTTGATAAATATATACTCAGATTGTTTTCAATTTCGTATTTTAAACACTGTCTAAGTGATTCAGAACGTGGGCGTACGACCTAGCAGAAGAAAGAGGAGTCAATGAGAAGAGATGTAAAAGATTCCGCGGTTGTGAACTGAGTCGTGTTTATTATTGTCAATTAATTAATTTTGTTCCAGTGAGCAGTGAGCATATGGTGGAAAGATATGTTATACGAGATTAGCCGCTGAAAAAGTCAAAGAAACACAAAGACGACAGGGGACGTGGTAAACTTATTGCCTGCTGGATCCATCTTGCTCCCAGCATTCCCGAGTGGGACCGGAAGTGCTTACAATCATTAACAATCAACATTGATGCTGTTATAAAAAAAATTCTAAAAATCCTCACATATCTGTCATTTCTGAGATGAGGTATTTATGTACACTATTTACATTATTCGGACTATTGTCCTCATCTTTGTCGCCATATTTACAACGTTTCGGTCTTTCAGTATCAGTCTATATTTCTGAGATTAGTTATTATGTACACTATTTACATTATTCGGACTATTCAATTGTCTTCATCTTTGTCACCATATTTATTACAACGTTTCGGTCTTTCAGTATCTGTCTATATTTCTGAGATGAGGTATTATGTACACAATTTACATTATTCGAACTATTGTCCTTATTTTTGTTGCCATATTTATCACAACTTTTCGGCCATTGTACGCTCCGGCTTTCTTCAGGTGGTTGGAATGTCGAAGTGAACCGTTTATTTCGCTCGCTGGGGTAGACTGTTCTAGTTCCATGTGCCGTGTGTCCTTAAGATAAAGTAGATAAAGGCGTTGGTTTTGTGAGTTCAATACCTGGTTAAGGCAGTGGAGAACTTGGAGAGGTGAATTAACTGGAGATAACTGATAACTGACATCCATTAGACATGGCGCTTGGAACTTGAACAGTCTACCGCAGTGACCGAAATAAAGGGTTCAGTTCGACATTCTAACCACTTGATGAAGGCCGGAGCGTACAACGGCCGAAACATTGTGATAAATATGGCAACAAAGATGAGGACACCAGTCCGAATAATGTAAATAATGTACATAATAACTCATCTCAGAATTATAGACAGATACAGAAATTGCTTGTTTTATTTTATGAATTTTTGGAGGCTTAAGCCTGCAAACAAGACCTTTCAGTACAAACCACGAGAAAAAATCTAGTCATCGATAAAGGGTTCAGTTTGACATTCCAACCACCTGAAGAAGGCCGGAGCGTACAACGGCCGAAACGTTGTGATAAATATGGCAACAAAAATGAGGACAATAGTCCGAATAATTTAAATAGTGTATCTTCAGATATGTTTTAATATTATTATACTTGTTGAGATGGTGCATCATGGAGTTAAAATGTTATTAATCTAAATTATTTCTTTAATTAATATTTTTTTCATGTAACAACTACAATTTTTTTCTTTCTTTTATTCTTTTGGAATTTTTAGAGTACAAAACATTTAGTCACTAATGTCTTTATAGAAATGCCCTCAGAATGTATCGGTAATGATTGTCCAGATTTTCAAACAAAATGAGAGATTTGACCATTCAATTTTATAAATAGGTATCACCATGTTCGGGGTTTCTGAGGGAGGGGTGGGCTGTGACATTCTTTAATTAATTCTCTCCAAGCAAGGCGATAATGCTGCTAAGACGCAATGCGATACTGATACTAAATGTGATACTAAATTTTTAAAGAAAACCTTGGTGTGGAATAACAGAATTCAGGAAGACAGAAGATAGCGATTGTCGTTGTGTTTGAAATTATTGAAGATTGTAGGTGAAGCAATCAATCGGAAACTATTAAAATATAATTTACGGTTACGTCTAAGCTAATTCAACAGAAAAACGATGAGACCTAGTTGCCAATCCAGTACTGCGCTTAATTTCATTCAATCATAGTATCAAGAAGGAGAGCTCATTAGAACAACTGCCACGAAAATATTTATAGAAAAAAAAACAGAATGAAACCATGTCACAGCGGTGGGAAAGTGACTGACACCGAGATGCCAGATCAGGACCAATAACATTGCAGATAATTCTCTGGATCTGGCCGAGAAGATATATAGCGGAAGTACCAAACCAAATACGCTAGAAATATTCAATGATCGGACAAATGATAAATTTATAAATCTATCAGATGGATTCTGACGAGAAAAAATTTCTGGCATTATCTAACATTTTTGCCCTGGCCCCTCAACCTCCGGCGTCCTACTCTCGGGGTTGAGGTTTCTACCCGGTCCTAACCGAACTGAAGGGAGTGGCCATAGGTCCCCTGAGCATCCGTAGATTATTCGACCGGTCCGTTGGTTTAATCCTGTTTCCTGCCCTCGTTGTGATTTGTTTGATCCAGAAAGCAGAAGTGATGTCTGTCCATTCACGTTCGACTGAAGATGTAGACACGGCTGGAGAGTCAGCACTAAGAAATTTAAAATGCAGCAAAAAAAAAAAAAAAAAAAAGAAAAAAGAAAAAAAAAGAAATTAATATCTGCAGAAAGCCAGACAAACATCGATTCAATGGTTAAATTGGTAATGTCTTTTATATATTAGGTTGGTGCAAAAATAACGACGTAATAATGTCGTTTTTTGACGTATTTTTTAACGTCAAAAAACGACATTATTACGTCATTATTTTTGAACCAACCCAATAGCAGAAAAGAATAGTAGAGAAGAGAAACGAGTTACAAAAAATAAAAATAAAAAACAAAACAAAACAAAACAAAACAAAAAAAACAACAACTAAAAAACTCATATACTGGATTGTAGACAGAGAGAGTGCATGTGATTATCTTGTTAAATCGTCTCAGAACGATATATGACTCTTGGAGGGATAAAGATTTCTGTGCGGGTCTTAAAGTTATAGTGGCGCTCCTCCTCCTAACGCTCGCCCGGGCTAATTCACTCTTCTCCCTTCAAGAATTATCTTCCGTCTGTCTTTTTTGCATAACTACACGTTTATATAGATAAACCCGGCTGATTATAACTGAACCTCGGCCCTAATTCTTCGTACACGATTATCACGGAGTTCTGGCTGCTTCAACCAAAATCATGTGAATTCCAAAGTTTCTTCTAGCTTACTCAGCTCTATTTCAATTTTTAATCGATAAAAATTATTTCAACCATTTCCATTGTCTACTGATGACCCAGATTCAATGGGTACAACTTCTGCCCTAGATCAGATTTCCCCATCAGTAAACAAAATGCTCTGATTTAATTTCGCTGTTCAAATCTACTCCAATTTCACTAAATATATATATATATATATACGTGTGTGTGTTTTCCAGACTCTCACACTGTCACATTACACAGTGAACCAAGTTTCTTAGCAGCAGAGGTGGTAATTGATTCAATATAATAACACCATTTCATTTCAGTGGAAAACGTGAGACCAAGAAGGTGGAATGAGTTGCTCTCATGGAGGTTAGCATCAGCCATGCAGGTGGACGGCACAAATGGTTCTCTATTGTGATTAAAATAGTTTAATTTTGGAGGTGTAAAAATTTACAAGCCATTCCTTGCCCCACTTAACAACTGACTGGAGACCATTTTTAGAGCAGCTACCGATTTTACTTTGTCGGACTCATCGCCCATTACTAGTAAGACAGGAATGAATAATTGTGTTATCAGCATAAATTCCTATTTGGGAACTGATAACACCGAGAAAGTGGTTGATGAAGATTAAAAAACAACAACAACATAAGTCTAAGGATAGATTCCCCCCACCACCACATGCATATGATATGATCTGTAAGCAAGTTTGTTATACATGACCTTCATTAGATGATTTGTTAAGAACGATTGGAATGAGTCAAATATTCGACCAGAGACAACATAACACTCGTGCAATAAAGGGCAGCATGAAAAAGCCTGTCAAACGCCTTGAAGATATCTAAAGCCACAGTCCGAGTTTCGCTATTCTTTTCTAAAACTTCAATGACAAATTCAGTGTGGGTTACTACACTTGGCTTCTCCAAAAAACGGCCGTTAGACGGTGCTATTTAAGTCTATAAAAAGTCTACATTTCTTTATCTTTCTCTTTTCCTCTTGCTTCAAGATGTAGTCGAATGTAGAAACGTTAGTTTTCCCCAGTAGATTTGACTACTGAACTCTCTCACACACGTGTGTATCACATGTTTTTATCACATGTGTGTATCACACGTTTTACACACACACACACACACACACACACACACACACACACACACACACACACACAAGGACATTTTCATAGTGGCCTTAATCAATGCTGAATTGGTTCATCATTTCTCATCGCAGGGCCTTTTATCAGACAAGCAATATGATTTTCGTTTCGCCAGGTCAACTGCTGTGATACTGACGATAATTGTAAAAAGAGTCTGTCATGCTCTGGATAAAAACACTGAATCCCGGGCTGTAGCATTGGACATCTCGATAGCCAATGACAGGGTCTGGCATTCAGGTCTTCTCCACAATCTGAAAAGTTATGGTGTCTCCGGACACTTTTTTTGAACTGATCTATAGTATTTCCTATCACGTCATGAAATGAAAGTTGTCCTTAATGCCCACTCGTCTAGATCCTTTTGTACTAACGCGGGTGTCCCCCAGGGCCCCATACTTGGCCCTACACTGTTTTAATTTTCATTAATGACCTTCTCGATGACATCAGCTCTCAACTTGGCATCTACGCTGAGGACACAACTATTTATTCCTGCCTCGATAGTAAGGCTGATGACTCCAACAAGGTTAAAATGGTAGCCAATGTCCAAGACGACCTCAAGTCCATTGTTATTAGGTTGGTGCAAAAATAATATCGTTTTTTGACGTTAAAAACTACGTCAGAAAACGATATTATTTTTGCACCAACCTAATAACTGGGGCAAAAGATGACTTGTTAATTTTAACGCGTCCAAAACGAAACTTCTCTCCATTAATCATCTAAAGGACCCCTTACTGCCTTCCATCAGTATGGCTGATGCTATCCTCCAGAAAACGACTCGTTGCGCCTTCTCGGTCTCATATTCTCAGCTGACATTAAGTGGGAGGTCTATATTGAATCCATTGTAGGTTAACTGCTAAGAAAGTCGGTGCACTATGTCGTGCCAGACAATTTTTCTCTCCAGAATCTATCTTACATATCTATAAGTCTACTATTCGTCTATGCTTAGAATATTGCTGCCACATATGGTCCAGTGCCCCGGTTGTTTACCTTGAGCTCCTTGATAAAATCCAAAGAAGAATCAGCAATATTATCGGTCCTGATCTGGTGGATCGGCTTCAGTCACTTTCCCACCGCCATAAGGTTGCCTCACTGTGCCTTTTCTATAAATACTTTCATGGTAATTGTTCGGATGAACACTTTGCTATGGTACCTAGACTTTTTGAATTTAAGCGCAGTACTCGACTGGCATCGAGATCTCATCAATGTGCAGTTGAGCTGACTAGATGTAGCTGTAATTTCTATGTTAATAGTTTCTTTTCTCGCACTTCTCGCTTGTGGAACTCCCTTCCGGTTGCATGCTTTCTAGGCAACTTTAAACTGCAAAAATTTAAATGCAATGTCAATCGCTATCTACTGTCCATCTGATTACTATTTTCTCTTCCCACTCATTATTAATGTTTCTGTTCTTAATTCTTCATCACCTAACAGTAACCCCTTGTGTCTTAGTGGCTTTAATGCCTTGCATGGAGTGATACCGATTAAAAAATCATTTTGTTAATAATATACATTAATTGTTGTTTGTTTTAAATTCCATGTTTTGTGTTTATCCATATTCACACGAGTCCACCAAATATTGTTTGCTGGATAAATGTTTCAGAAAACATTAAAAAGATTCTCACCTTGGAAACAAAGAGGTGACTCCTGCAAAATCTGTAATAACTATTAACACATCGGCGGTTGATCTGAAGAATATAAAGCCATATGTTTATATGAAAGAAGTCCTTGTGAAGTGCGATTCTTAACCAATTCGGTGTTGATTAGAGTATTTAGTACATGTCCCACCCACAAAAAATGACGTAGAAGACTAATGACGTTAATTCGTGGGATCTGAAGGTTTTTAAAGACATGAACTACAGAAGATGATTTCCAACATGCAGGAAAGCAAGAAGTAGCAAGCCATTCGTTGAAGAGATTGGAGAGAACAGAATCCAGTTCAAGAGCACATTTCCTTAAGACAATTACAAGGATACCGTCAAGAATGTATGCCTAATTTGAATATGATGTCTGAAATCATGGACTGTAGAGATTCTCTCCTAATCACAAAACAAGGCAAAGATACACCTAATAAGTCGAAAGTGGAATGGTTGAATTTTAAAACTTATTTTTGACTAACAATGACTAGTTCCCAGATTGGAAAACGTCATGTAAAGAATAGTGAACCCTTGATAAAATATTTTCTCTTTATTAAAAGCAATGTTGGAAATATAAAATGAACTCATTTATTGATAAATAAACAATTAAAATAACACTTAACATTCACTTTCTATGAAAATAGTTAAAATAACTTAGCTATTGAAAGGATATTTTATGTTGATTGCATTACATAACTGCTGTGTTGTCACTTTTTGATTTTGTAAAGTCATTTCTTATTGTTACATTTTGTTTGTACTGTGAACAGTCTTTCATTTGGCATTTCCCCCACATAACTGTCCAGAGAGACGCTGCAGTTTGTCCAATTAATAAATGTATTACATGATTAGCATTTTAATACTCTTCAAAATAAATGATTCATCATCCATTCAATCACTGGTAAGCTATCCTAATGACTTCACAACTTCTGTGAACATAGATCTATCCATCTTGAGGGTTCCTGGATATCTGAATTAATAAATTAAAACCAGTATATGAAAACAGCTATTGATCCTTAAGTTAATTGTACCAAAGTGTTCTTGTCTAGAACAGCAAACACAATTACTTTCATGTAAAGAATAACAAACCCAATCATCTTTTTGTAAAGAATAGCAAGCTTTGCCGTGAGTGTGTACGGTAATCTTGACAACGTTCAAAAGTTTTTTCTCTCTCTTGAACAATATGTGTACGGCGGACAATAAAATAATACTGAGTAATGGAAATGCATTCGGTGAAAAGATTTTATAAGAATTAATACACTACAATTATTTTAAGGCATTTTTTTATGTTTATACGATGATTGAATAACTTTTTATGGCTTATCAAACTTTTGCAAGTTATTTAAAGCCAGAAAATATTTTTAGATTGTGTAAGAATTTTTTATAGATAATAATGATTTACTGCTAGAAGTCCTACTAATTAACCCATAGCCGGGGGAGAACTGGTTTCATACCTTTTCCGTGTAAGTGAATATAGCAAACCCAACTGGAATTGGAACTTAACTCTCCGATTTCCAATTCCAACCCATTACACCATCCGTATATCCAAGCTTACAACACCTAGTATTCCCAAGCGGTAACCCATCTAGGCACTGACCTTGCTTGATGTTGCTTAACTGGTTGTAAATAAATTAGTGTTTAAACGTGATATGGCCATAAGCCTTCTGTTCCTGAAACTCATCTTTGTAAATTTAATTTTAATAACCAGGCTCAATATCATCTTGAAGAATTTTATTTCTACATTCGATGTTTATGGCAAAATTATTTCAAGGACTTGACAGTCATAAAGGTCCGTTAAACAAGGAATTTCAATTTCCAGATTCGCATATCCTAGGCAGGTGAGATTGATATAGGATTTGAACCCTAAACAGTCTCATTCACTAGGGAAATAAGTTATACAAAAATAATAGCATCAATGTCAGTAACAAAATTTGTTTAATTTACTCTTATTTGTGAAACGACTTTCAAATGTATGTGCAATTTTCTGCCTTATTCAAGGGCTGTTTAACATTTGGAGCTGGTTTTCTTTCTTGGCCCATCTACATCAAGGTTCTTAACTTGTAGGCGTAAAAAATATCTTAGTTTTGCATATTCTGTTGTGGATAATGATATCCTTTTGTGAACATGATTGTAATTGTTTTTCAGTGAAGGTTGTGGAATTTCTGTTCCGTAAAGACATTAGCATATCTGCAGTTTGTCTAATGTAGGAATTAAGTAACAATATGTGATATAGATAAAGGTCACGTCTGCAGAAATTTATAGCGTTGTATTTCTTAGCTCTCACTAATACAATTTGTTACCGATAACATTTCTTGAAAATCTTATAAACACATGTATGGCAGCACAAACGAAACAAAAAGTGCTACAGGTGAGACGAAAGGAAAAGAAGACAAAAATCGTTAATATATATCTTTGTATTGCTATTATGAGCGAAATGTTTCTTTGTGAGCAAGGAAAGCAATTTGGAGGAGAAGTATAGTTGGTAGGGCCTGGAGTTAAGGCGTTTATCAGGTCGGCTGACCGAAGTTATGGGTGATAACCTTGAGAGTTTGCTGAGCGTCTAGATGGACTGTTAGCTGCGATTTTGTCCAAGTCGTTTGCGAGCGGCTTTCTTAAAAGCATATTGTGGTGGCTGCTGTTTTCATCTTTTTTTACATTTTGTGTTTGGCAACAACGTTCGTGATTGGATTCTTTTATGTTTTATTTTATATTTTTGAGAGGATTTGTTTTGTGGGCCGGATGTGATGCTTGGAGCCCCTGAGCAGAGGACAACTGTTTTTATTTTCCGTTTTATTTTCTTAGTGTTCTCATCCGATTGACATGTAGAGTGAACCAGAAAGAGATCTAATTTGAAGCAGAGCATAATAGAAATAAACTGCTGAACATTATGTGTTGTGTTTGTACGCTTGTCAAGCATTTTAAGATTTGTTTTTTTCAAAAGACAAATCATAAATTTATGTTATACTATATCTTCACTAATGCTGGTACAAAACCTTTGAGATAAAATTATACTTTGAGAATGTCATGGATGGAGCGAGTAAGCAAGAGAAAGTCTTTAAAATGGTCACAAAAAGAACACTTATATTCAGAATCGGAAAGCCACGGCTGAAATATCTTGAACACAATAAGGAAGGAGCGCTTAAGCCTCACGGGTAATATTGATGGCAGGAGAGGTAGGAGAAATGAACAAATCACTTACTTGACAAGCTTGCGCAAACTGATGGCGAAACTAGATTGAAGAGCTTTGGCAAAGGGAGAAACACTACCGAGGGCTAGAAGACATATGGAGTTGTGGTAAGCAGCCATTATTGCCCATGTCCTGAATGGACGAGGTCAGTCGAAGAAGAATTATAGAAAACCAATTATTCACTATTGTCTCCATAAAATCTGAGGCCTTAACCCTGGAACACTAACCATCAATTAAAGTTACACCACTACTAACCATGGGTATATCATACCCGATTTTGAAAATATCAAAAAAAATATTAAATATAAATCTTTATTTAAAATATTTTACATGCAGGCACTTCAAACTTTGTACTTTGAGTTAACATTAATAGGAACTGAAAAACATATTATTTAGGTAAGAAAATCAGGTACTGAAAATTGTAATTAAAAATAGGAAAATTTGCGCTGGGTACTATATACCCATGGTTAGTGTTCTAGGGTTAAAGAAAATAGTTATCAAAAACCTGCTACTTTAAGTATCAGAGAAACTTAGCTATTGTACTCTCCTCCCTGAATGTTGTGGCCAATCAGAAAAAGAATCATTTGGTGAATAAAGGACTTTGTTTTTTCTTACCCAAATTAGAATGATTTTGAGCTTGCTGAGTGAAAGTGTCTTATAGGAATCACCTATTGTTCGAAAACTCTAACGAAAGAGAAAATCACCTACCTCAAAAAAGAGTTTGGGTTTTGTGCGTGGTGTGTGGAAGGAAAATTAACCTAGAACACTAACCATCAATTAAAGTTACACTACTACAAACCATGGGTATATCATACCCGATTTTTAAAATATCAAAAAAAAAAAAAAAATTATTAAATATAAATCTTCATTTGAAATATTTTACATGCAGGCACTTCAAACTTTGTACTTTGAGTTAACATTAATTCGAACTGAAAAACATTATTTAGAAATTTAAGAAAATCAGTACTGAAAATTGTAATTAAAAATAGGAAAATTTGCGCTGGGTACTATATACCCATGGTTAGTGTTCTAGGGTTAAGTGTAGCCTGTAACACTGGAGTTTATCATTAGTCATTATTTTCGCTTACGGGAGACTGTGAACTAACATAACTTATTCTCTCCCATTTACTACGATATGAATGTACGTGAGAGATTCATGGAAGATTGTAGTTTAAAAGTAGTAAAATCGACTTTGCTAACCGAACGCTCCTCTGTGGCCCAATCGGTTAAAGGCACGTCAGTTTATTTAGTATCTGTCACTCATTTGTTGGTGACAACAAGAATATGTTATCTTTGTTTCGCTTTTAGTCGACTTCTTTTTCTAGGCATCATAACTCCAAGACGCAGTTTCTCGGGCTCTTCACTAGATATTTGAATGTGTTGAAATATTCAAGGATTTCTTAATGGGTGTAGGGGACGTCAAGCAGTCTCCCTACACGCAAGGCACCAATCTGCTACTGGGTGGCATGCTACTATCATATACCGCTTGTGGCCTACTGTCGTGTTCGTCTCGACAGTGTTACTACTAGCGGACAGCTAGAAGCCCACTGAGGACCACTGGCGTTGCCATCAGCGGACCACTAGCAACTTGCGTATAGGGCTATGTAACTCCACTTCTCCCAATGAGTCTTTTAGTTTCCGCATGCAGGTGAGTTTGTCTTGGTGCCTAGACTCCCCGCTTAGTCACAATGTTTCTGACCTAAGGTCAAGTTCTGTTATCTTGATTTTTGGGCAGACAAAATGCGTACATTTAGGGTTTCATGACTGCATCGTCTTTCCTGGACTATTTGTTTCTTCATTAAGGGTGGTAGAGGTAATGTTTTCTGGATTTTGCCTGATAGTCAGGGATCCAAACAGTAGAGTAACGTTTATCAGCTGGTTTCAATACCAGGGCTATTGTGCTGCCATTTTGTGAATCATCACTTCTAGACCATACAGTAATCTCTGGTGGCTCCCTTTGATTCCATAATGAAAGGTACAACAATTACGGCTGTATTTCCGGACAATTCAATCCAGGTCATTCATGCATGCACTACGTGTGGATGTGACTGTTTCGCTACCCGGTATTCATCTATACCAATTTCTGTTATCCAATAAAGAGTAAAAAAAAAAAAAAAATGGCTACATTTCAAAGAGTGGTTATTTTCACTTTGTCAGCTTCTGATTTGTGATGACACGTGTCATAAGGTTTTGGAATGTTTCAATTGGAGTTGAAAAATGTTATGGTAATTTACCCACGCACGCATGGACTCTCCCAGCTATAAGCAGGAGCAGGTACTGCCTTTTGGAGAGGGAAGTTTTCAGCAGTCAGCTCTGACAGTCAGACCGAACATTCTTCCTGTAATACTCTACTACCGTGAGGACAAGATGACAAGGACGTAAAGTCGACTGAAGCGCATAATCTTTTATCAACACCAGTGTGACAAGCCAGTACATGCAACATCTGGAACCATGTCTGTTTCTCAGACATTGGATCTTGCAATCACGTGACACACTGCATGAGAATCTAACTCTTGAGTATGAAAAATCAATGGTCATCCGAGATTGTTTTTTCAATGTATGTTACGACTATAGCACCTGAGTTATCAGCAGAGAAAACTCTCTTTCCCTAGAGCAGGATGTACCCTTACATGGCTCGACTCACTCCAGAATTCACGGTCAAGGGTATCTTAATTTAAGGATTCAAGGATGAATAGAGTCCTTTTGATTATGTTGATATTCTACCTTTCTTGCTAGACCCCCACCCATCCCTTCAATGTATATTTTGGATAATCTTTTTGTTGCGGAGTAACTAGTACATTCCCGGTGACTATATGAACTAGTCCATAACGATTTACATTATTTACATTGCTCAGACTGTTGTCCTCATCTTTATTGCCATATTCACAACGTTTCGGCAGTTGCACACTCCAGCCTTCTTCAGGTGATTGGAATTTCAAATTGAACTCGTTATTTCGTTATTGTTCTAGTTCCACGTGCCATCCCTCTTCCGGGTGTCTCAGTTATCTCCCTTTAACTCAACTCTCCAAGTTTCTGTTCACCATTTCAGCAGGCAATAAAGATGAGGACAACAGTCCCAACAATGTAAATAATTATAATACCTCATCTCAGAAATATACACAGATAGTCCATAATTATAAATAAAGAACTTCAGCTCAGAGGTAAGAGAGGAAGAAGCCATTTGGAGTAAGTCTTCAGATTAATTAATACAGGCATCACGGCAAGTTGCCAAAGCATTGCTTATATTATAAGCGCTAGGAAGTGTGTTATAACAGTGGTGATGAGGGTTTTGAAACTCAGGCAATTTATAACCATTGTGACGAGGATTCAGAACTATTTTGATTTATAACAGTAATGGCAGTTCAGGAACTTATATGAGTTGTAACTGGAATTACAAGGATTTTGAAAACTCATATCAAGTGAACAAGTATGGAAAAATATACTTGTTGCTTCAGGAACAAGGGTATGGGTTATGACAAGAATTTTAACCATGTTGGTTTAAAAAGTAAATTTCTTCTTGTGCAAAAGGAAAAATTTTTTCTTGGGCATAGGAAAAAACATATTCTTGCAAATATGTAGCAAATTTTGGTTTTGATAGTTGATATTCAACAACAACAACAACAACAGAAATAGCAGCAGCAACAAGATCAACAGTTGCTAGAACTACAAAAATAACAACAGGAGTTGTTGGATATAAACCTGAAGAAAACAAAAAATTCTTCAAAGCCTCTGATGCTAGATACTGTCCAAAACACCATATCAGAATTTGTATACAAACTTGATGAGGGACTGACTTTTTCTGAGTATTTTCATAGATATGAACAAATATTCAATTAAGAATGCAGCAGCTGGGAAGATGAGAGAAAAAAAAGATTGTTGTTGAGGAAAATACCCTACATGCAAGCCACTAGTGGCCCACTGGTGAACCACTGATGGGAACTCTAGTTGTCCTCTGGTGGTAGTCAGTGGTGGGCTACCGGTTGGCATCTAGCTGTCTAGCAGGGGTAATATTGCTGAGACAAACATGCCAGTGGTCCAACAGTGGGCTACCAGCAGTAAACGCTAGTGGCATGCCACCCAGTGGCAGATTGGTGGCTTGTGCATAGGGTAGCTTTGATAGAGTATGAAAAATACTGCAACTACATATTACCAGAAAAATGAACAGGTGAAATTAGATTTGAAGACATGGTACACATTCTGACAAAAATCTTTAGTGACAAGAGCTCTTTGTTTAATGTTTGTTGGAGGTACATGAATCTAACCTAAAAAGAGGACAAATATTTTGTCACATATACTGGTATCTTCAACAAAGAATGTGAAAAATTTAGAATAAAGGAAATATATATGTTCAAAGGGTTAATTTTTGTTCAAGGTTGAACAGCTAAAAAGATGCTTAAATACAAGTGTAAATTTTAACAAAAATTGAACAAAACAGTAATATTACACTGCAAGAAATAGTAGCTGATTGCCAGACAATTCCAAGTGTGAAACATGATGCTGAAGAAATTCAGAAAAAAGAATGTGCATTGGTACAAGCAAAGGACAAATGTACAAAAAAGAAAATAAATCCTTGTTTCAAATGTGGTAGATTACATCTTGGAAAAGACTGTCCATTTAAAATGCAGAACATTACAACTGTGGTTAAATGGACATATAAAGTCACATGACAAAACCAAACCAAGGAAAAATTCTCACAAGAAGAAATTTGTACACAACATTGCAATAGTAAAAAGGGTCACAGAACACAAAGGGAAATTTGTGAATATAAAAATAAATAATGTGTGTGTGAAAATGTTACTGGATACTGGTAGTGATATTTCAATAATCAGTGAAACCACATGGAAGGAAATTGGAAAACCTTTATTAGAAAGGACTTTCAAAGTTATGATTTCAGTTTCTGATGAGAATTTTTTTTTAAAAAATGATTTGTAATGTCTCATTCTGTAAAGTATGTAAAAACTAAAACTTATGCATTAAAAATGCTATGAATTTATTCACTACTGACTGGATGGAATTATTTTAATTTAGGGATTTTCTGATAAACATTTATTGTAAAAATGTAAGTGAACAAGTGACCAATTTAAAAAGTCAGAGTGAAAATCTTAAGGAAGGATTAAAAAAATGTTTTCCAGATGTTCTGTCAAATGAACTGGATCAGTGTTCAAAATTCAAGGCTGATTTCCAAATAATAAAGTATTTAAGCTGAAATAGAGTGTGTCATTTGCAGCATTGGCACAAGTCAACAAAGAGTTAGACAGATGCAAAAGAATTTGTATAATAGAAAAAAATTAACCATTCAAAATGGGCTGTACCAGCAGTGTATGTAAAGAAAAAAAAATTTGGTTTGCATGGATTTCTCAACAGGATTAAACAGTTTTTTTAGAAACACATAACAACACATTACCAAGTCCAGAGGAAATTTTTTCAAAGTTAAGCAGCAAAAGAATATTTTGAAAATAGGATCTCTCTGAAGTGTATTTACAAATTCAGATTGAATATAAATGTTCAAAATTAATGACCATAAATACACACAGAGGATTATATAAGTTTAACCAACTTCTTTTCATTATTAAGGTGGCACCAGGTACTTTTCTTCTTTTTTCAACAACCATCCACTCATGTTTTTGATAATTCTTTTTTGCTTTGTTTGATGTGACCATATAGCTTAAGGGTTTTGCTCTTTATTAAGGGTTTTGTATCCTTATTCAGCCTATTAAGTAATTGTTAATCATGGAGAAGGAAAGTCCTTTTTTAAAATTGGTTGTACAAGCTCTTTTCAAATATACCAAGACACTATGAGCCAGCATGGAAGAGGAAAGCTCACCAAATCACATGAAAATGCCAAATATAGAATTGGAATATCAACTTGTTGCGGAGTTGCTAGTATGTTTAGGTAGCAACATATCTCTTAGAATAGTTGCCCTGGAACAATTTTTGCTGACTCTTTGCATGTCCAGGTAGAAAATGTTGTTTTTGCCCAGTCACATTTTTTTTTTACCTTTAGTCCGTTTATTTACTTTTTTTTTAGGTAAGTTGATCGACATAGATTTGTGTAGGTTAACTGTCATATTGAGTTGACTGACTATGACCTGTTGCAAAGTCAGGTGTTTATAAGATATACAAACTCAAAGGTTTTTGAATTCACCCAAACTATCAATGGTTGATTGTAAATTCTCTTTTTATACCTCATAATTTATTTTTATTACATCTTAATTTTTAATAAATTGTTCTGGTAAACTTTCCTCTGTGGTAACCAGACTTTACAAATTTAAGCATAATATTATATTGGCAGTTAGGTTTCATTTTGCAGTGTACATGGATAGGTATAACTGTAAGTTCTTTGCTAATAGTTTCTTCTCTTGCACTTCTTGTAGTGGAACTCTCATCAGGGTCTGTGCTTTTCAATCAATTTTCGATCTTAAAAAATTTAAATACAACATCAATTGTTATCTTCTGTCACCTTAAATCCTGTTCATGTAGTGTCCTCTCTTCTTTATGATGTTCTTTTTGCCAGATTCTTTTGGATTCAGTAATCTCTTGCATCTTAGTAGCTTTATTACCTTGCTTTGGGTGAAATAATTAGAAGAAGAAAGAAAAGCTTTCCTTTCGTATTCAATTTTTCTTATAATGGAAGTTATGTGCAGAGCCTACCTGATTTTTGGTATTTTTCAGTCATAAATTAGTAAGTTCTGATCCAGCAAACTACCAGCATTTTTCAGTCAGGTTCATTCTTTTCTTCTTCTTTGTCTTTTTGCTTGAGAGTTGCCTTTTTGTAGGTTGTGGGAAGTATAGAAAGAGAAATTTAGAAAGTGAGAGAGAGAGATAAGTGTTTTAAAGGAAAGCACAAATGCCTTATTTTAATTTTGAATTATTTTTATTTTTGTTTATATATTTTATTTTTTATTGGGACTCACAACAAACTCAACCTCTAGCTCAGTCATTAGGTTCATCCAATATAGCTCTACATTAATCACAACAAACTCAATCTCAATGTCAGTCATTAGGTTCATCCAATATAGCTCTATATTAATCACTAAAGATTATTCATAAGAGATCAGTTTTCATGCACTTTTCTATCTGACTTTCATGCATCTCAGTGATGTTTATTTAAAGCTGGTGGCTTGGTGGCTTGGTTGCTTTCATGCCTTTAGCCAATATTTACAATACCAACTTTGTAAAATATTTTCTTGTGTGTCAATGCACTCTTGCATTTTCTTAAATCTCTTTTTGTGATATTCTTAAAGCGATTTATTTGCTTTTATCTTGTCAATGTTTTCAGTTTCTTTTTTGATTGTTCTATGATATTTGTTCAATAATTTTTGTATTTTCCAACACCGTGTTCTTGTTACTCTTTTGAGATTATATCTTTATTAGAACCCATATTAATCCTTATATATCACATATTTTAAAACACATATAATTAACTATGCTATTATATATATATATATATATATATATATATATATATATATATATATATATAAACTTGTCTTTTACATTTATAAATATATATATATATATATATACATTAAGAAATGGACAAAGTCCGACAATTTATTTATTAAAGACATTTTTATGTTTAACGTTCTTTTTATAGATACAAGTATTTAAGTAAATGCTCTGTTTATAATAAACAGTATTAAATAACATTTACCGGCCTGAATGTCCGAGAAATTTTCATAGAAAATATTCATCCTTTGACAGGATTTGAACCTGCATCCTATACGGAACCGTCATTTAGCTTGACGTGCCTAACTGCTCAGCCACAAAGGATCGTTCGGTTGGCAAGGTCGAATTTACTGCTTATAAACTTCAATCTTCCATGAATTAATGTATGACGTCATTTATTTACATTTGATACGTCATGAGCAGTTATGAATGTACGAGATTCATGGAAGATTGAAGTTTATAAGCAGTAAATTCGACCTTGCCAACCGAATGATCCTTTGTGGCCGAGCGGTTAGGCATGTCAAGCTAAATGACGGTTCCGTATAGGATGCAGGTTCGAATCCTGTCAAAGGACAAATATTTTCTATGAAAATTTCTCGGACATTCAGGCCGGTAAATGTTATTTAATACTGTTTATTATAAACAGAGCATTTACTTAAATACTTGTATGTATAAAAAGAATGTTAAACATAAAAATGTCTTTAATAAATATATATATATATATATATATATATATATATATCATTCGCAGACAGTACTGTTTCGCTGTATCACAGCTCCTCAGTGCAGCTAGACAACCAAATGCCTCAAGCATGGATCGGAACCCAACCGATTTTGGGTTCCGATCCATGCTTGAGGCATTTGGTTCAGTCTAGCTGCCCACTGAGGAGCTGTGATCACAGCGAAACAGTACTGTCTGCGAATGATATATATATATACACACATACTATCATTTTTTTCTGAAGAGCTTTGCATGTACGCAGTTGACCATTGATTTTAGAATTAGCTTTTCGTTCAACAATGCTCAATTGAAAATATATTTTCTAGAGCTAAATATATACATATTTATTTATTTGAAATATGATAAACAAGGACCATGTTACATAATAAAATCTACTAAATATATTATGAATATTTGAGAGTTGCCTTATCATTAGTTGAAAGATAAGTATAGAGAGTGAAGGGGAAAGAGAGAGAAAGAGAGAGAGAGAAAGAAAGAAAGAAAGAAAGAGATAAGGGTTTTAAAGGAAAGTGTAAATGCCTCATTTTATTTTGAATTCTTTTTATTTTTGTTTATAGATTTTATTTTTTGATTTTATTTTATTTGTTTTTATCAGGACTCACTACATAGCCAACATATTTCTCATAAAATTTTGATGACAAAATTTATTGCCATCTCAATGTTGACATAACTAATTAAAACTAAACTTCTATCTGAATTTCTGGGATGATCAATTATCATTATTTACATTATTTACATGTGGACTGTTACCATAATCTTTGATGCTAGTACCACAAAATATCAGTTGTTGTGACCACTGGCCTTGATCAGGCACTTGTATATCCAGGTAATATATATATATGGAATTTTGAACTGGCCAAAAAAAAAAAATAGCCTAGTACATCACCTGCACATCCAAACTTACAGCACCAGTTATTCCAAGTGGTCACTCATCTATATACTGACCAGGCTTGACATTGCTTAACTTCAGTGATTGTATATTGCTTGAAGGTTAGTCAGACACTGTATCTGTATGAATTTACTATTTGTACATTGTGAGGCGTACCAACAAAATCTGGTGGCCTTCCTTGGGTTTCTAGTAATGATGCTTTATTCTGCAAACATTTCAGGGTGTTGGATTTGGTGATATCTGAAGTTCCAAAATCCAAAAGTCTCCAAAATCAAATAAATTTTCAGGAACTGACATGACTTGCCACAAATGGAAAATTTCAGAAAGCACTGGAAAGGTTCCTAGGGTGATGTGCAGCTGCTGTAATAACCTCATCCTCCCTGGGTGGAGGTCTCCCAGCCCAGCTACATAGACTATGTTGGTGTAATTTTTTTTATTAGCAATCATCACAGCAACACCTTTATTTGTGGATTACTTCCCAGGTGTTTCATGCTTAGTAAAACTATTTATATATTTTTTGTAAGCAGTGATCATATTTTTTAACTGTACAGAAAGTACAAATCATTATTTTTACGCAAAATATTAATTTCTCCACTTAAAAATCTGGGTGAGAATTACATGACTAGCATCATTACCTGTATATGTATGTACACAAAATTTATTAAACTTTTATTTAAAACTACTTTGAGGGCATATGTTATTTATATAAAACTACCTTCAGTGTATATGTTATTTATATAAAACTACCTTTAGGGTATATGTATAAACTGTGTTATGAAATGTAAAGGGATATCATGTTTAATGTTTGGGTTCCATTCTCAAGCTGATCCATTTTATAGATGCTCTATGTAGAAATTAAATAGTCTGTATTCCAAAATCCAAAAAAAATCTGAAACCCAAATCACTTCCAGTACCAAGAATTTTTATATAAAGGATTCTCAACCTTTATAGTAATTGTGAGTCCAATCACTAGGATGGGTAATGTGTACTTGAACTCAGTGGTCAATATAATTTCTATATATTTATATTCCAGAGAATGTAAATAAATCTAAAAGACATGCTTGTGTAGCTAAACAGGATTTCATTGATAGACTGATTCATTTTCTATGGCTTATCAATCCTTTGCAGATTATTCAAACTTTTTGTAAGAATTTTTTTTCTGATAACAATAATTTTATTGATGCAAGTTTTACTAATTAACCCATATCTGGGGAGAGGAGGAAAAGAGGAATTCATACCTTTGCCAAGGTCATTTGCGTGCAAATGAATATAATGAACCCAATAGGAATTGGAACCCAGCTTTCCAATTAACAATTTTGAGTCATCATCTATTACATCACCTGCACATCCAAACTTACAGCACCAGTTATTCCAAGTGGTCACTCATCTATATACTGACCAGGCTTGACATTGCTTAACTTCAGTGATTGTATATTGCTTGAAGGTTAGTGAGACACTGTATCTGTATGAATTTACTATTTGTACATTGTGAGGCGTACCAACAAAATCTGGTGGCCTTCCTTGGGTTTCTAGTAATGGTGCTTTATTCTGCAAACATTTCAGGGTCATCAACTAGCACATATATTTATTACTATGAACAGAACTAAATATTAATAAAATAAAACATAAATTTTAGGATATATATATATATATATATATATATATATATATATATATATAAGATAAGAATAGTTTTTACTTTTGTCTTTTTAATCATATATATATATATATATATATATATATATATATATATATATATATATATTAGGAAATGGATTAAATCCAACATATTTTAATTTTTAATTTATTTTGTTTAAATGTTATTTTTGATCGATACTCATATTTGAGTAGAAGCTCTCTCTTTTAGTTAAACAGTATATTTTATCAAACTACATCTACTAGCCTGAATATTTGAGAAATCTTGTCAGAAAAATATGTGTCTTCTGGCAGGATTCAAACCTGCATACCTTATGGGCAACTGACATTGGATCTGAAGTGCCCAAATGTTCAGCCACATAAGACTTCTGGCAGATGTAGTTGTTTAAAAAATAGTATAATTAAAAAAAAAAGCTTTTACTTGAATATGAGTATCCATCAAAAATAACATTTAAACAAAACAAATTAAAAATAACACACACACACACATATATGGGGTGGTAATAAAGTCACTATACAGTTACTTATAAAAAAAAGCAAAGCATTGAATTAGGTGGCTTGCAGAGTGAACAGTATTGGTAATTAATTTACTACTGTATCATAGGATGTTAGTGTTATTAACCAGAACTATTTTAATAATAAATTTCTGTACTGTTGATTAAGACTTAATTGTTATTGTAAGTAACTGTATATTAACTTTCATGCCAGCCTGTATGTATACAAGCATGTATATGTATGTATGTATATGTGTATGTGTGTGCTTTTTGTATACGCACACACACACACGCATATATATATATATATATATATATATATATATATATATATATATATATATATATATACATATATATATATATATATATATATATATATATATATATATATATATATATATATATATATATATATATATATATATACGACCACAGATAGATAGATAAATATACAAATATTTGTAGTGTAAGGGAGAAGTATTTCACCATATAAGGCGCGTATTACGCTTATTACGTAATTGCAAACACTTTTTATTTCTGTATTTATAACTTACATATGTGCTTTATGTGCCTATTATTTAATTACTTTGAAAATTTTGTATTTATTTTTCATACTTCAAGTTTAAAATTTTTAATTATATTTAATTTTTATAAAATTGTCAGTGGAATCTTTCAAACTTTATTGTAAATTCGAAACAGCGGCTGCGGAAGAGTTACTTCCCTTACTTATTTTAACTTTCCGAACAGAGTTGTCTGCTCTTCGTTCTTCCAACCCGCCATCGTCCGTACTCTTTACCTCACCAAAATCTAACCCTCCCCTACAGGAAGGGGGCACTGTCGTAACCCCAAATTACTTTAGTGGGGTTTTGGCAGCACGACTGAGTCGATGAGGCTCAGTTCTACGTTACTATATGAAAAAAAAACTGATCTGTCGCGAGAAAGCGACTATCTTTTACAATTAAGATTTTCGGCTCCCCCCCATCTTTCTATCTGTATTATTATTTTTTATTGGAAAGATAATGAATCTCTGGTTGTTGATTTCGGTAACGACGATGACGACGGCGGCCCTTTGAAGAAGTAGAGAGAAGAAAAAAAGGTAAGTAAATAAGAAAAAGTTTTATTGAACGTAAGGCAAAAAATATAAAAAGTTAAAAGATCATCTTGTATTTTGAAGTAGAAAAAAAAAGTACAGAAGTTAAGTAGCAAGTGAAAGGAAAAATAATCCAATGTTTAGTTTTTAAAGAAGTATTTTTTTTATTTAGTTTTTTTTACTTACTTATAGTAAGAAGTTGTGTCAGTGTACGTAAGTTTATTTTTGTTGTTTTTTTTTTCTTGTTCTCTCTCTCTCTATATAAAAAAAAAAACAGATCAAAACAAAAATAAAAAATTTAGAAATATTACCGAAAAATTGGAAAAAAAAACAAACTTTTTAATTAGGAAAATAAAAACCACATGGATGAAGAATAGAAAATATTATGTCCGTATCTTAACGTGATGTGTCCGTCTCAAAAGTCAGTAAAATTTTGACCTTTTTGGACTTTAACAAGTTATTGCTTAGCTTACACCAGTGAGAAAAATACGATTCGGACAGCAAACAAGTTCGAACTGAAATTAATTCATTTCATGATTACACATTTTTTTTTTTACATACTTTCTACATTCTACTTATACATTTTTAAAATTTTTATTTACAAGTGCGCAAAGTTAATACAAGTTGCGTAAATGAAAATGTAAATGTACAAAAAAAAAAAACAAAAACAAAAAATAACAATAACAAAATAAAATATGAAAAAATGTAAGTTTTCATCTAAAAATAGAGTTTATAAAAAGATAAAAAAAAAACGTAAATAAAACTTAAAAGTCTATCCGTACTAAGAAAAAAATCTATATAGTTCTTTTTTGTTCAATTGTTTCTTTTTAGTAAAGTACGTGTTAAAAGTGGACTTTTCAGGGCGCCCACGTCGCAACCGCTGACACAAGGTCGAGATTTAAAGTGGGTTTAAAAAACAGCAATATCGTGGAAACATTGCTGAAGACCCTTCGGTACTTCCCCTTTTGGGGACACCTTAGTAGCCTGATAATGACCCCTGTCTCCTCCCGAAGGATATGTCCTGTCGTGTGGGGTTGGGGGTGGGCGCGGGGGGGGGTTGCTTATTTTGAAACTTTTCCGGTGAAAGTTCCAGGACGTAGTAATTTTTTTTTTTTTTTTTTTTTTTTTTAACCAAAAATTTATTTGGGTTTTTATAATATTTTCCTTTACGCCAAATTAACTATTTAAATAAATTTTAATAACTTTTTTTTTTTATGGTCATTTTTTTTAATTTTTTTCTTTATTTTGGAATTTTTTGCTAAAAGAAAAAAAAAAAAAAGGACTTCTAATGAAAGAATCACAAAATGTCCTTTCCTTTACCGTTTTCACATTGGCGTTAGCAAAATTTAAAAAAATACTTTTTTCAGGATAGAAAGATCAAATTAGTGATGGGCATAACTCCACCCACCTTCATCTATCCATGTGGTCTTTTTTTTACTAGTAAAAACTAAAAAGTTATACTCGAATCATTTTTATGATGCCGTAATATTTTCCACTGACTAGTCACTAACATCATTTTTTTTTACTCCTGATATTATGATTTAGATTTTATTAAATCTAATTTTATAAACAAAGAAAGTAATGTAAATATTCCCGTTATTTGTCCTCAGCTGTTATGTGTCGGTGGGGTAGAGTACTTTATAAGGGCAAAGTACTTGCAGTTTTTATCTGAACACGTGTTTTTTGGCGTACTGTACTTTTTTTTATTTATTGCACTTGGAGATTTTTCTTGTTAGTTTTTTTTTTTTTTTAATACTATATTTTTCCTTTCGTAACTTTTTACACCAAGTAGAAAGAGCAAATAGAAACCTGGAATAATTATTTTTTGTTATTGAATTCGTCTGTGTTTTTTTAAAATTACGTTTTTCTGTGTGTACTGTAAATTAAATAGTGCGTGAAAAAACTGAAAAATTATAGTAAAAGTGTTTGTGTGGCCGTAATTAATAGAATTGTTAGAAAATAATATTTGTTTGTGAGTACATTGTGTATACTTGTTTTGTTAGTGGACGGCGCTGAGTAACATCGTACTTTTTCCTTACAAATGATTTGTAAGGAAAAGTACGATAATGAATAATTAAATTTACTTAATTTAAGTAATTTAATTTAAAGCAGTGACGCTTTTCTTTCTTTTTTTTTTTTTTTTTTTTTTTTTAAATCTTGTCATTAATTACTTTGAAATTTATTTTACGACATTAGATATTTCTCAGAATATGTTCGTTACTAGGTGTCACCAAGAGGGCTTGGATTTTTATTTTAGAGTGGATAATTAATTTTACAATTTTACTGTTTTTTATTTTTTTAAATTTAAATCTTTGTTTTAAAAACAAAACAAAAAAACAAAAAAAAAAATAGCGATCCCTAAGTTTTTAAAAATGAAAAATCTTGTTTTAATTTTATTTTTAATTCCAACCTTATAATTTTTTTTTATTTTTATTTCTGAGAAGCAAAAAAATACTTTTTGGTCGAATCAAATTTAAATTGACTGGAATAATTTTTTTTCTGATTATCAGTAATTATAAATTTCTTCCATATATTGACAAGTCACAAAAATAATCTGTCAATACAATTCTCTTTTAAAAAAATCTTATAAAAATAAAAAAAAATATACTTTAAGACGTTGAGAAAAAAAATAGCTGTCTTAGTTTAAATTTTTTTAATCTGGATTGAAACATAATTATTACTGGCTTTTTTAGTTTATCACAGCAAAAAAGTATCTTTTTTTTCTTTTTTTATTAAAAAAAAAAGGGGGAGCGGGGGTGTTTTTGACGTGGTCAGTGACATTATCTAGCCTGGTGTTTGGTAAAAGTACGGGGTACAATAATTGAAATAAAATTACATGACATACAACATGAAACTGTTTTTTATACATTTAAAAAAAAAACAAACTACCCAATAATCTTAAAAAAAGAATTAAGCATTGTAATATAATATTTTATATTGAATTTTAGGTAATTTTAGCCTTACTTACACATGATTGTTGAGAAAATGTTAAATTACCAAAAAATTTTAAATTTAGGTACCGCTCTTATCTTCTGATACTGTTAGTGTTACTGTTAGTGTTATGTATGGTATGGACGTCCATATTTGCAAAACTCGATACGTTTATATACGCAAATAAAAAAATTAAAAAAATATACTGGTGGTGGTTGAAATGTAGTGAGCTTTTCCATTTATGATAAGGAAATACACTAACAGTCTAAAATTTTTTTTAACTTGATCGCTACACTGAATTTTAAAAGATAAAAGTTTATAAATTACTAAAGTAAAATTAAAAAGAAAAAAAATGTAAAATCACTATAAAATTAAAAATATCTTTTATCTTAAGACAATAAAATGTCCATAATATATTTTCATTAGAATCAAAAGCTTTTAAATAATGTCTTAGTTTTAAGGCATTTTTATTTTATGATGAATAGCAGAATTTCTGTAACTAGGGGGCGTGTTTAACCAAAAACTTTGATAATTTAAATTCTCTAAATACTTGTCTAAGTCATTAAGCAATATATAAAAAAATTGAATAGAATTAAATGATTTAACAGATGTGAATAAAAAATATATTTTTACCAAGATTTTTGAAAAGAAATGCTTTAAAAATAATTTAATAAATTTCTGAATTATTCTGAAAATCTGATATTTTAAATCTGATTTTTGCAAGAATGTCCAAATTAATGGAATTTTCAATGCAGAAAGATGCTCAAATTTACAGTATGTATTTATTGCTAGTGTTGACACAAGAAAAATGAGATATTTAATCAAAATTTCCAAGGCTCTAAAATAGGGGTAAAATACTTTTTTTACATCAAAAATTTTTTGATCTTTCCACTTGATAACATGAAAATTTTGTTTGTATATTTTTTTCTTTGTTAATTTCTGTAGGTATCTAGATAATGTCCTAATGTTAACCCATAAAAAATAAAAATAATTTTTAGTATTTAAATAAGTTTTTTTTTTTTTTTTAGAAATACTGGCACATTCACCCGTCACTCATTATTGAGGAAAAATGAAAATAAATTTACAAATCTCTAAAAAATACAATATTTGTCTTAGAAATTTTTTTCAAAGTAAATTTAGTCAATTTAAGGATTTGCATGTTTGCAAAAATATTACTGACTTTTTGCTTAAAATATAGGAAAATTACGTTTATTTACACATGAAAGCCCATAATGGTTATCAAGATAATGGTGGTGTTCTATAAGCACTGCCATTTTTTTGTTTTTTAAATCTGTGTAAAATTAACTTAAATATGGAGGGCAAGGACTGTTAGAATCAAGAAACTGGTATTTATGTTTAAAAATAACCAGTAGTTTAAGAATACCATCTTTTTAATTATGAAACTTAGTAAAATGAATAATTTTATTTTTATGCTAGAACAATAGGGGTATAAAAAGAAATTGAGAAACTAAATAGTTAAATGATATGCATTTTTTGTACTGTAGGAAATACATTACTATCTCATTTCATTTTGTTAATAAATATTTGATTTTTTTTTTCTTTTCTTTTTTTTTTAAATAAGATGACCAAGAGATTCTGTAAAACATGGTGCTCAGTATTTTTTTTTATATAAACAATATGGTTCTGGAGAATTTGTATGTTTGTGTATTATGACATTAGTTTTTTCTCACATCAAGGTTGACTAACTATGATAGGCAAGCGATAATTTTTATTCTTATTTTTGCTGACCTTTCTTGTTTACATCTTTTAATTGAATGAATGTAAAATACTATAAGGAGGACATTTAGAGGATGTGATGGATAAATTATCGATTAAATTACGCAAAAATGAAAATAACACTGACATCTCATTTTAGCAGATATATTTATCAAAATTACACAAAAATATCTTGAAATACTGCACATAATAATCAAGGGGGTTGCAATCTAGGGAGCTAGGTGGCCATATGTAAGGAGTGATCTGGTTGCAGAAATTGTCTGACAGCCATGACTGAGTTCTGCTTGTGTGACATGGTGTAGAGTCCTGATGGCAGATATAGGGTTTTTCAGCAGCCACCCTCTTGACCCAGGACAACACTACCTCCTCAAGACACTTGATGTTGGCCTCCATGTTGAGTCTGGGACACCAACAAATTTGGGAGTTCTTATCAGAATTATCAGAGTGAGTTTTTGAACTGCTGTACCTTTGTAATTACCATTTGACTCCTCCAACTTTTTCTGAATCCTCTGAACTTTCCTGAGATTGACATTGATACCAAAACACTTTAAAATGTTTGCTGGAACTTCCAAGGTGAATGCCAAGCAGTACAGCATACCATTTCCAAATTTCTGGTGGAGTGAATTGTGTCACAGTGCTCTTTTTCTCACAGACAGTGCCCAACTGACCCCAGTGTACTGTCCAGTTGACAAAATCAAAAACAAACGACATGCATGTACAAAATTGAAAATACAAAATGGTGACAATTTACTCATTGCACCCTGTATTTGCTAACAGATAATATTACTATGGGATCTCCTATAGAACCAACATTTGCTATCATACGTCTCGCCTAGAAAATGGTATTTAAACCTTTGTTAAACCTACAGTTATTAATATTTTATCATGGATTATAACCTTGATAAAATAAATTTAAAATCTGACTTAAAAGTTAATTTCTCTTTTTTACTTCTCTTTCTAATAGAATACTTTTAATAGCTGTACTAGTTGACTCTCATAGTCATACCCTTATTAACTCCTTATATATACATAAATAAATACACATATACCTACATTTGTATTCATTAGGCACAAATGGTAAATTATTTATCTATCCACACACACACACACACACACACACACACACACACACACACACACACACATACATATATATATATATATATATATATATATATATATATATATATATATACACACATGCATACATATATGTAATATAAAAGACTCAAACACTAATATTTATTACACTGGAATTGTAATCATCAACTACAAATTCAAAAAGATAAGATTTTCTGCTTTCTTTTTTAATTTGTAGGTCTGATGAATTCGGAGATCATTTAAAACCAAGGTAGTGGAATCAACTGTGCGTGTGTTTATATCTATATATTTGCGTGTGTGTGTGTTTATATTCATATATTTTTGTGTGCTTGTGTTTATATTTATATATTTGTTTTTGTTTATATATATATATATATATGTGTGTGTGTTTATATTTGTGTGTGTGTTTGTTTATATATTTTTTGTGTGTGTGTTTATGTGCATGTTTAATATTTATGTGTATATATATGTATATTTATGTGTGTGTATATATATATATATATATATATATATATATATATATATATATATATATGCATGCAAATAAATTCCCAAAATCTTAATTACAGTGGCAAATGTCTAAACAGATGTAATGTGATGTGGGTTCAAAATGTTCAAACTCAAATCACCAATTCCGCTGTGAATAACATTATTTGATAATGGCTCTAATTTAAGTGTTGTTTGTGGCTCTTTTTGCAGAACAATTGTTTCCATTTCCAATGCACATGGTTTTATCAGCTCTTCTGAAATTGTATGGGGTTTCTTGGACTTAGCTACTTCATATGTCATGTTGTATGAAGCCATCAGTGGTGGCTTGTCAGCAGTTATAAAACTTAATTTTGGAAAGGTTGCTCAACAATCAAAGCAGGCCCTTTTAGCTTTCAATGATTCAACATCATAGCCTGCAACATCTGCCCCACGATGCTGGTTGTTGAAGTGTTCCTGCAGCTTAGATGGCCTCAAATTTGCATTTGAAAAGAGTCGCAAAGCATGCACTGGGGCGCTTTTGTGGATCCTCACTTGGTTTGGTGCAAGTGAATCCAAACCACACAATCATCATTCCACTTTCTTTTCTTTGATATAATGAAGTGTTAATTATTAATTTAAGAATTATAATCTGAAAACTAAAATATGAATAAAAATGACTAAAAGAAAAGTAGCAATAAGTAAATAAACATTAACTATAATCAGTGTTAATTAGAGGCACAAGAGAAATGTGTACTGCATGAACACAATGTACTAACAATTATACCATCTATATGGGTTTCTCTGTGAAACTTTCTAGAACATTCTCAAATATACATTACATGATGTTATAGATTAATTCTTGATACTTCTAATTTGCTACAAAACATGAAACAAGTTTGATTCCTATAATAAATGCCTTGATTAAAAAAAAAATGTTATATGATGAGGTCATTTAAAAAGAAAAAATGGCTCATTGAAATGTGCCAAAGTTCATAGTGGATCTCATTCTACTGAATAGAGAGAGAAAAAAAGGACATTCCCCATCTTTAATTTGGATTTTTAAAAAAATCAATATTTTCATCTTGAATAGATAGGACAGTACCCTTAATATAAACAAAAAACTGAAATATTATCTTTGCATCCCTAAGGTGTGTGAGCACACCTGGTTGTAAAATCCTGCTTTAGGGGCATTGTGTATATGAATACACATCAAATTCATATGATGGACATAGAGCTATTTCTCTATCTCATAGGTTTATTTGTTAGTTGTCCAGTCAAAATGCTAATCATGTTCATATAAGGTCTTATGGTCATATCACACTGAAACACTGATTCTTGTGTGATCAGAAAAAGCAACACCAAGCCTGGTAAATGGGTGACCAGTTGCTGTAAGCTTGGATGTATGGGTGGTTTAATGGATAATATCTTGTAATTACAAATTGGAGTTTCAATTCCAGGCATGTTTGATGAATGTACTTATACACAAATACTTTTTGGGGAAGAGTATCTATCCACCTCTCCTCCCCTAGCTATGGGTTAATTAGTAGGACTTGTATCAGTAAATCATTATCTCCAAAAATTCTTACAAGCTAAAAAATTTTCTGGCTTTAAATAACCTACAAAAATAAACAATCATTCAGTCAATCATATTCATATGAATAAATATAATCTCATTGGAAATAATAATTCCACTAATATATGACTAATACTAATAGACTATACTTATATTATGCAGCATAATGTATAAAATAAATAATGGCTTGTGAGCTAGGATTTAAAAATTGATAGACATTTAATTCTGTAAGTTATTTTGCTTCTTTTGTTTGTCTGTCTATTACCAACATGGTTACAGAGAGTTGTCAATTAAACAAGGTTGTATAAAGGATGTTGAATCTATAAATGGTGCAAAGGGGGATGCAGATTCAAATCCTGCCTGGAAAAAATAGGCTCTTTAGTTTTGGTTGGTAACCATTCTAAGAGAAAGATAACTCTGAATTCAAAAGCTGAGTAGGGCTGTTTGGTGACCTCATGGCATATTATACATACCGGTTCTTTGTATTCATTTCATCTGGAAAGTGTGGAAGGCTCTACACAAGCCTTCACAACTATAGTCTGCTTGTTCAGTACTAGGACCAGAAATATTGAACCTTCCTATATCAAAGAAGATAGAAGAGTCCATTATATATATATATATATATATCTATCTCAGATGATCGCAAATAGCGTGAAATCCAGGGTCACAAATTCACATCAATCCAACTAGATATGTTAGTTCTATCACTGATATTGGGCACTTTTCAATAAGTACTATGGATATATAATATATAAATAATATATATCAAAAATTGCATATATATATATATATATATATATATATAGATAATATTAGTGGTAAATATACATATATATGCAAAATCCACATTCTTTTTGAATTTGTAGGTCTGATGAATTGGATCGTATTTACGATTCCAATGGAATAAATTATGACCATGGAATATTAGTGTTTAAGCCTTTTTATTATATATATATATATATATATATATATATATTCACACACACACACCTCTCTCTCTCTCTCTATATATATATATATATATATATATATATATATATATATATATATATATAATAAAGAGAGAGAGATGCATGTTTCATTCAATTTTTCCTTGACTATTTCAATTTGCCTTTTCACAAGGCTACATTTATAATTCCAAGTGTTGATAGTTTGGTGGGCTGCTGGATCATGTAATTTAGGCAGCATTTTTTCATAGATGCACGTTTCATTCAATTTTTCCTTGGCTATTTCTTGTGAAATATATATATATGTATATCTTGTAATAAAATATGTATACATTTAGTGCCAGTTCTTAATATATATCAAACGCAGGTGACTGTTCATTATTCAATTTCCTTATGGTAGCTGCTCCCTCACCAAGTAACAAAAAAGCAACCAGCTCTTCCTTAATAAATCTGTTAAGAATGCTACTGAGAAAATTCTCGACTATAGCAGAAGTGTGATTCAACAACTCATCAAAATATTCTCACCACCTTTTCAATATACCGTTGGGTTACAAATAAGAGTATTCCCACCTTTTGCCCAAAGGTGTGCTCTTTGGAAAGTCAGTAGGCCATAAACATCATACAAAATGTTGTAAAATTTCTTGGTGCTTATCTAACCCAGGTGACTGTTCACTATTCAGTTTCTATATGGTAGCTGCTCCCTCACCAAGCAACAAAAAAGTAACCAGCTCTTCCTTAATAAATCTGTTAAGAATGCTATTTTCATGTCTCCTCTCCACAAATCTTCTTCCATCTTTTATTACCTCTGTGCATATACCATCCAATCCAGGTGACTGTTCACTATTCAGTTTCTATATGGTAGCTGCTCCCTCACTAAGCAACAAAAAAGCAACCAGCTCTTCCTTAATAGATCTGCTAAGAATGCTATTGAGAAAATTCTCAACTATAGCAGAAGTGTGATTCAACAACTCATCAAAATATTCTCACCATCTTTTCAATATACCGTTGGGTTACAAATAAGAGTATTCCCACCTTTTGCCCAAAGGTGTGCTCTTTGGAAAGTCAGTAGGCCATAAACATCATACAAAATGTTGTAAAATTTCTTGGTGCTTATCTAACCCAGGTGACTGTTCACTATTCAGTTTCTATATGGTAGCTGCTCCCTCACCAAGCAACAAAAAAGTAACCAGCTCTTCCTTAATAAATCTGTTAAGAATGCTATTTTCATGTCTCCTCTCCACAAATCTTCTTCCATCTTTTATTACCTCTGTGCATATACCATCCAATCCAGGTGACTGTTCACTATTCAGTTTCTATATGGTAGCTGCTCCCTCACTAAGCAACAAAAAAGCAACCAGCTCTTCCTTAATAGATCTGCTAAGAATGCTATTGAGAAAATTCTCAACTATAGCAGAAGTGTGATTCAACAACTCATCAAAATATTCTCACCATCTTTTCAATATACCATTGGGTTACAAATAAGAGTATTCCCACCTTTTGCTCAAAGTGGGTTCACTGGAAAGGTCCATAGGCCATAAACATCATGCAAAAGGTCATAAAGGAACTTTGAATGATTAACGTTTGCTGCAACCTGTATTTGCCCGGCTTTGTCATTCCATTATTTATACTTCACATAAAAAAGTCTGTAGTTAACTTTGTTTGCACAGCTTTGATATCATCAGTCAACTTTTGTTTTTCATCATTTGATAGGTTGCCTTCTTTTTGTTTCTCTTGCAAAAATCCCGGTATTTAAACATCCATACACCATGTTTATTTATATATATATATATATATATATATATTAGTTACTGTTGAGGTAGATTTTAGAAGGAACTGGAAACCAAATCTTAAAAAGAAAATAGGGCTAAACCTCTGCTAATGTTCAAAAACAGGGGGAGGAGTGGGGACCAAGAGATAGGTGAACATATATATATATATATATATATATATATAGGAAAGAACACGTTAGGTTAATAATCTGGAGTTCTTTAGCATATTTTATTTTAAAAAAACAGTGCTCAATACATAAGTAGAGCCTATATATATATCTCATATCTAGCATGACTGGGTTTCATGCACAATGCATTCATTAAGTGCAGATTTCAAAATGTGCATTGATCACTGTTTCATTAACACCTACACTATATGTGTGATATGTTGCAATTTTATTGCTATATATATATATATATATCTCTCTCTCTCTCTCTATATATATATATATATATATATATATATAAATATATATATATATATATATATATATGCGGCAATAAAATATGTATATATTAGTGGTATGGGTATGATAAAAATACACATAGATACATATGCTTGCCTGTTTGTATAAATGTATATCTACCTCAAGTGTTATAAATACAGTGCTCAATGTTATGTAACAGAACTATAAGTATATGTTAGAGAATATACATATGTAATTTTCAGTCTCTCTGGGTTGTATATTAATATTTTTTGGTTTTATTATTTCAATTAGGTTCCTCAACTAGTTTTGACCAGTATGACCATCATCAGGAGAAAAAAAATTCTGCTTGTTAGTAGCACTGAACTACAGGAGACAGGAGTGAATGACTGTTTATGAAGAAAATGAACTTTATCTGTAATTTTCATTTGTTTCTTATCGTTAATTTAGGTCGGTCCTTGTGTTGGTCAAATGGCCTCTTTCAAGTTGTTTTTAAGATAGAGGCTGAGGAGAGTCATGCGACTCAGAATTCCCTTCTTGTGCATTTTGACAGTTGGTCGCCGGGAAGGGGATGTGTGTGTGTGTTAAATGTATGTTACCTTTTAATTCTTTGGGAGTGTGTATGATGTGTGTAAATCTATGTATTTGTATGAGTGTGTGTATAAGTGTGAGACCTCAACACCTCTTCAAGCGTGTCTGTCTTGTGTAGGTGGAAAATGTGGGTAGGGCTCACTTTATGGGGTTATATATTAATTCTATCTATGTTGTTAAATTTGTGGTTAAGCCCTTTGAGATGCAAGATCCATTTGTCTTCATGTTCTAATATTTTTCTAAGCTTATTTTTCCTGTTTATTTCTATTTTTTTTAATTATCATGAATTTAGGTTACAATGTCATTTTTCTAGGCAGAAATATTCTACAGGTAATAACCTTTTGTGGGGAGCCAACTTTATCCAATTCTGATAATTATTAATTCTGCCATTCAGATTTTCTCGCATATTGTTCCTGTCATAGTGTGCATTCTAATATGTAAATTATATTATGACTTCTACAGTTAGAGTTATGGTAAATTTTGAAAGCAGATTTAGTGATTGAGTTAATGACTGAATTGGTATGTCTAATGTGGTTACAACATAAGCTCCTTTTGTTATTACATGGTTGGGAAATCCTGTTGTTTTTGTTTTTGGTATATTACAGGTTACCTTATCTGAAATTTGGTTACTACTTATAATTTCCTTGAGGTTCTTAGGTCTATGATATGCTAGTAGGCTGGGTTCCTCAAACAAAGTTTTTAAGTTAGGTTTGAGGTGTAGTATTTCCCAGCAATTTTTGATTATCTGAGATAGTAGAGGAAGAGTGGTGTTGAAAGTGATTACTGGATCTGGATTTATTTTAGACATAAGGGTGTCTTTTCCAGGTGTGGAAATTTCTTTATTTATTTGTTCCCTGATTAGGAGTTGTTTATAACCATGTGTTGTGAATTGATGCTCGATATTTTGAGTGTGTTTACTTAGAATGATATGTTCTAACAATGAAGAACTAAGTGCTTGTGAATAGGGAAAGTTCTTGTTGAGGTGTTTTGGATGGACTTAAAGTGTAGATAGTTGTGGGTGTTGATGATTTGAGTGTCCTTGAGGACACATGGCACAGTGGATAAAGGCATTGGTTAGATCCAGTGACAGGGCCCAACAAGTGGGAGTTCAATACCCCGTTAAGACAGTGGAGAACTTGGAGAGGGAATTAATGGGAGATAACTGATAACTGACATCCATTAAAACCTGGCACGTGGAATTAGAACAGTCTACCCCAGTGAGTGAAATAAAGGGTTCAGTTCAACATTCCAACCACCTGAAGAAGGCCGGAGTTTATAATAAATATCTCGACAAAGATGAAGACAATAGTCTGAATAATGTAAATAGTGTAGATGTGGGTGTCAAAAAATGTTACCAATCTTGTTGATTTTTCATGGTTGAACTTAATGGAGTTGTGTACTTTGTTTAGGGTCATAAGTAATTCAGTAAGTTTCTCCTCATTGCCCGTGTATATGAAGAAGATATTATCTATATATCTTGCATAGAATATGCAGTCATTACCGATGAAGGGATAAATATGGGTCTCCTCAAATTTTCCCATGAAGAATATAGCATATGATGGAGCTGCAACAGTGCTCATGACACATCCTCTTACTAATGGGTAATGGTTTCCATTGAAATTGAAAGTATTCAATTTAAGAATATGTTCCGTAAGTTTTATGATTACTTGTGTGGGTGGGTGAGGTCTTATTTCATTCTTTTCGTAAGTGCTTCTTTAAGAGTGGTTAGTCCTTCGATGTGTTTGATGTTTGAATCAAGTGACCTTACATCCATGGTTACTAGAGTAGCATTTTCTGGCACTGTTTGTATATGTTTAATTCTCTTTAGTAGGTCTGTTTTGTCTCTGATGTAGGATTTTACTTCCTTATCTAGGGGCTGTATATAATGGTCCATGTATTTGGATATTTTCATCATATGGTAGTTAAATGATGAAATGACAGGCCTTCCTCGGTTGTTGTTGTTTTTGTATATTTTGGGAAGGAGATAGAAGCAGGCAGGTGTGATGTTTTTTGGTATAAGTGTTGTGTGTGTTTCCTTGTCAATTAGTTTGTTTTGAAGCATCATGTTTAGTTAGCTCGTTAATTTTTTTTGGTATTCAGGGAGAAGGTCTGTAGGTAGGCCTTTGTAGGTGTTTCTGTTGGCTTCTTTAAGGTATTCTTTGATTCCCCAGATCACTGTGACACCACCTGTGTAATGAGTGTGTCAAGGGCTGCCTGTTACCCTTGTATCTAAGGATCCCCATCTACTGGGGTGGATAGCTATACCCTGTTGCAGACACCTGCTCAGGCACATTTGTGCTTGTTCAACAACCACAGAGCCTACCTGTGGTTTATACTGCAAATATACTGAGCGGTCTTAGTTACAGTTTCTTGGAGAGTGTACATATTCTAGTATGATTAACAGTCTGAACAAAGGCCAGCATGCTAAAACTCTCAGTCACAATGACTTGTGATTTTGTGCTAGCACAACCATCAACAGCTCCCAAAAGATTCTCTCTCTCCAATTTCACTCACAAGGCTTGGGTCAACTCAGGGTCTGGTTTTTCAGACATTTTTGAAAGGTGTTGCATGCTGGTATCACCTTCTCCAGATTGATAACATCAAGAAGTCACCTTCCCAGTTACCATGGTGAGATTTGAATCTAGGTGTCATGGTTGGAAAGTGTACTCGGTCAATTGTACTGTGCTAATTGATATACTTAGTATAGAACATTATGAACTGTACAAATATAAAAATTGAAAGTAACAGTGATGCCTGTTATTGTTGGAAAACCTGGAATTATTCCAAAGAGCCTAACAAAAAGGTTTGAAGAAGCAAAAATAACTGAAGTATTGAGAATGAGACTTGCAAACATTTTGGTATCTGTCTATATTTCTGAGATGAGGTATTATGTACATTATTTACATTATTTGGACTATTGTCCTCATCTTTGTTGCTATATTTATACACTCTGGCTTTCTTCAGGTGGTTGGAATGTCGAACTGAACCCTTTATTTTGCTCACTGGGGTAGTACCTTGTTTAATGGATGTCAGTTATCATTTAACTCCTGTTAATTTCCCTCTGAAAGTTTTCCGGGTATTGAACTCACACTCTTTGGGTCCTGTCATTGGATCTAACTAATGCCTTTATCCACTGTGCCATGTGTCCTTGAGGACATCTGTGTATGAATTTCTGGGTATTATAAACCTAATGTCTTCAGCAACCATTTTTTTTTTTACCGGTGCTCATATTGCAATTTTTGCTGTTATCATTTCATGTAAATATTGCAACCATTTTATTACTGATGTAATCCATCTGTTACTGCAGGCATGAACATTCGATAATTCAATAATAATTTATAAAAATAAAAACCAATTGACTAAAATAATCTGGATGACTGAAGAGAAAGCCAAAAAAATGGACTACTGTTACTTGATCTCTCTCAAAAAAAAAATCGACCAGTTATTGTTAGATACTACCAAAAATAGAGGCAGTTTTTCTCAAATGCAAGCAAAATAGAAACAAAAATCACTGATTTAACATATTTGCCAAAAATCAGTGAATTATCAGATTCCAACGGAATTTTCAGTACTTATTTATTAATAAATATATTGCATACTGATTCATTTATTGCATTAGAAAACTTTGTGGAAATATTTTGGAGGTCAGTTTTACCCCTGCATGTTTCAATATTGTGCATATACTTTTTAATTTGGAGGATGTTCATCAAATTTTTTCAGTCATATAAAGAAAAAATTCCTGAAAATGTTATTCAGTATGAAATGCAAATGTACTGAAAATTTGTCCTGAACCTTCTCAAAAATTATTCACTGAAACTAAAAAATAATTTTTTTTTTTTTTGTAGAGGTGGTTCTTGCATAATTTAATTAAACATTTTCTTTGCAATTTGACAGAAGAAAAATCTACACTGAAGATTTATTTTAAAAAAAATTTACTTCCATTTTATCAGTGTGATTTTGAAATTCATCTTATTGTTTTTTTTTTTGTTTTTTTAATTAAATAATTACATGTTTCAAGCATAAAAAAATGTAACGTTTAATGCCATTTTTGAGTGTGAACCTTTTACTATTATTTTTGATTGTTTTTTCTTTTAGCAATTGTTAGATCATTGTTTTTGTATGGAAGTTAAAAAAAAAAAAAGTTTCTGCCCATGAGCCAAAGAAGGTTCATGGTGGAAAGGTTCCTTTCATGAGAAAGAACAATATGCAAAGGCAGCTTTTGTAAGGAGAGCTTCCTAAGAGAAAGCAAGCGGTGTATAAACCAAAAAAAGAATTATAAGGATAGTCTGAAAAAATCAATGAAACTTTCAAACATCAGTAGACATGACTGAGAGTTCCATGCAGATGATTGTGCTATCTAGTTGAAGAAGGTTCATAGTGGAAAGGTTGTTTTCATTAATTTTTGGATTGGAAAAGAAATGTTGAAATGAAGTGTCTGAAAATGTTGTGATATGGAACTTCCAGACCTTATAGGTGACAGGCTTGACTTCACCTACAATGGAACTTCCAGACCTTATAGGTGACAGGCTTGACTTCACCTACAATGTTTGTGATAGTCTTTGCTAGAGTAAAGCAGGAAAATCAAGTCATATGAGAAGTC
>OZ010616.1:52794670-52797170 GCA_963932145.1 Acanthosepion lycidas
ACAGGACTCTACAGGGAAGACGGTCTCATAATCTTAAGAAACTGTAACAAACAAAACACAGACAAAACTAGAAAAGCAATAATAAAGATTTTTAAAAATAACCGATTTGACATAGATATAAAAACTAACCTAAATGAAGTAGATTTTCTAGATGTTACCTTCAACCTAAGAGAAGGCACATATAAACCATATAGAAAACCAAATGACAAACCACTCTACATACACACATCTTCCAACCATCCACCTTCTATAATCAAACAGATACCAAAATCGATTAACCGCAGGCTCTCTGACAATTCCTCCAATGAATCCCTATTTAACAAAGCTAAGAAAGACTATGAAACGGCCCTAAAAGATAGCGGATTCCCAGCAATACTCACATACTCACCACAGAATACAAAAAAGTCCAACAGCAGAAGAAATATCATATGGTTCAACCCACCGTACAGCAAGAACGTAAAAACAAACGTAGGAAAAATATTCTTCAAACTCTTACACAAACACTTCCCAGAATCAAGCACCTTACACAAGATATTCAACAAAAACACAGTAAAAATCAGCTACAGCTGCACCGAGAGCATGGCATAAATAATAAAAAAGCACAATAGGAAAATTATCAACAAACCACATGAACAAATTAAACCCGCGTGCAACTGCAGAATAAAGAACGAATGTCCCTTAAACGGAAATTGTTTACAAAACAACGTAATATACCAAGCCACGATAAAATCACCAGATAATGAAGAAAAAGTATACATAGGAGTAACTGAAGGACCCTGGAAACAAAGAAATTATACACACAAAACATCTTTCACAAATAGTAAATATGCGAACAGTACAATGCTTTCTAAGTATATCTGGGAAATTAAAAACAAAACGCACATCACACCAAAAATATCTTGGAAGATAAGGAAAAAATCATCAGCCTACAACAACCAATCAAAAACTTGCAAACTTTGCTTGGAGGAAAAAATAGCAATCATTACTTTCCCCGACCAAAATAAATTATTAAAAAAAAGATCCGAGCTCATCTCAAAATGCAGGCATGAAAACAAATTTTTACTATGTAACCTAAAAAATGAAAAAACGGGGAAAAATACAATAAAAACAAATAAATATACTAATAAAAAAATAACAATAATAAAAAAAAAAATAGAAATAAACCATAAATAAATACTATGTTACTTAAAAACCGAAAACAGAAAATATACAAGTAAAATAAATTGACCTAAATTCATCCAAGTAAATAAATAAACAAACCAATCCCAAATAAAGAAAATCAATTAAAAACTGTTCACGCCAAAATAATACTTAGAATGAACTGCAACAATCAACCCCAAAACTGAACAAATAGCTTTAATTAAATTCTGAAACCAAAAATAACAGTTAAATAAGTGATATTAACAAATTTTTACTACGTTAATAAATAAATAAATAAAAACAAGAAATATAATTTGACCGAAATAAATAAACAAACGACTTCCGGTAAAATAACCGCCATAATAGAATACCCACAATGCACCACTAACCCGTATATATATAAACAACCGAGAAAAATAAAAGTATATGTGGCCTGACGATTGCATATAGCATGAAACAGACTGTCGCCTCTAAGTGTTGACTTCGATGTTCACTTTTATATTAACTTACGCTCTATGTCTGATATTGAGCACTTTATTCCATAAATATGGCACATCTTAAGACTATATTTCTTTTTATATATATATATATATATATATATATATATATATATATATATATATTTATATATATTGTCACGAAGCGCCCCAATGTAAAACCCTAAATTCTCGTTGAAAATTAGTTAGATATAAAGGAACAATAAATAAATAAATATAGAAATTTAATCCAACGCTATCGACTTGCGAGCGAATATGTTCCATGATCAGCCATGTTCTCCTCTTCTCCTCATAAATTCTTTTCCCTCTTTATCTACTCTTCCATCCACAAGCCAAGGGCCCGTGAACTTTGAAGTGACTCGACGCAAGAATGACCCGGTTCCAAAATTTCGCAATTATCAGGCGTTTGACCATAAGTGAATTCCAGGCACCATCAGGGTCTCCTGCTGCCATTCATGTGATCAGAACACACTAAGCGTGGATTGAACTTTTGGCCATCACACAAACACTGCATGATTTGCGCCCCATCCTCCTGCGTACCCGGTCAAGGACGAAGGAAAACCACGTGACTGTCTTTGGGGATGGAAGAATCGAAGAAAGGATTTTTCAGTTTCCATCTGACCAGCAGCAGTTGAACATAGTCTGCCCACTGAGACGAAGAAGACAGCAAAGTCTGTCGACTAGGGGTGAAAGGACTGCTATGAAACGGAATCGACCCATCGAACCGCCTATACGAAATGCTGTGGAACCCCGAACACTTGCGAAAGAAAAAGAATTCAGAACAATTGCCGGACAGCCAAAATGTTGTTTTAGCATCAGAACTCTCGCTTCGGCGAATAAGAACTTTGTGTTAAGATATCAAC
>OZ010616.1:52807954-52815454 GCA_963932145.1 Acanthosepion lycidas
TGCACAAGCTTCCATATTCCCTCAGCGTAAAAATCTTTGGACTGATGTCTCAGCCAGTCGCTCACAACACTTTTGACTTTATCGTCACTTTTAAACTTCCTGCCTCTTGTGAACGCTTTTAAGGGACCAAACAGTTGAAAGTCTGAAGGGGCAAGGTCTGGGCTGTAAGGGGGATGAGGGAGCAGTTCCCAGTCCAGCTTGTTGATGGTATGCACCGTTTGGGCTGCTGTGTGAGGCCTTGCGTTGTCATGATGCAAGATGACTCCTTCTGACTGATGACCCCAGCGTTTGTTCTTTATGTCTTTCTTGACCTGCCTCAGCAGTTCACAGTAGTTCTTCTGTCAGACTGAATGAGGTCATTGACTGATTCGATCCCCTCAGGAGACCTCACTTCTGTAGGCCTCACAGGCCTGTCTTCATCCTCAACACTGCTCCGTCCTTCTTTAAACAATTTAGCCCACTTGTAGGCATTTTTTTGGCTGAAACATGTGGCACCATACACAGTTGACATTCTCCTATGAATTTCAACTGGTTTGCACCCTTCAGCAACCAAAAACTTGATAACTGAACACTGTTCAACCCTGGAGCATGCTTCTTGGCCGGCCATCTTTGTTAATCGCCAAAACTCATCAAAAATTTTTTTTAATCTGCAAAAGAAATTAAATCCATGTGAAAAAGAAGTAAAACAAAAAAATAAAAAAAATGTAAGCATCTATCTGTATTAGAAGTCCTTATACCGAAAAATTCACTTTATTTATTGAATGACCCTCGTATATTACCTCTTTTCTAATGTATTCATCCCAAATTTATTCAGGCATAACAAAACATATTGAGTTATAAATACTTGACATCTCACTTCACTAAGAAATTTCATTTATTTTTCAGTTATTTTTTCCTACATTTCTCAGTTTACATTAATGAAGCTGATGTATTTTTTTCTCTCAAACTCAAGAGTTTTTGTTAAACAAATCTCCCAAGTGAAAATATGTTTAGTAGCATGATCTCAGCTAGAATGCAGAGATAGCATTCCTGTTTACTTTTTTCTCTAAATCAGCTATTAACTCTGTTATGTAGAATTCTTGTTAACTCTTTAGCATTCAAACCCACTCCACAAATATTGGCTGTCAATGTTCAACCCACTGTAACCTGTATCCATGTATATTCTGCCATAATATGATGACATAATCGCAAATGACACAGAAAGTCATTTAAACAGTCAGACTTTGTGCAAATAATTATGGGGCAGGATTTGGCATGTTGAATTCTGAAGGTTTAAGCAAAACTTTCAAATGACAGCATGATCTTGGCTAGAAGGAAACAATGGCATTCCTATTTACTTTACAATACTTTTTCTCTAAATCAGCCATTAACTTTGTTATGTAGTACTTTTGTTAAATGAAACTTCCAAATGGCAGCATGATCTCAGCTTAAACATTTCAAGAACATTCTCAAAAGCTTTGTTTTGTCTTTTTTTTTTTTTTTTTTTACTGAGAGTTCATTAGAAAATTTTTTCTTCTCACCAAATTAATTTTTATCAATCTGATAATCAAATTTAAATATGCAGTTTCCATAACATTTTTATAGATGAACGTGTGTATACAATGCTAAGTAGTCTTTATTTAACATGAGATAATATGCTTGTGGCATAATGCCATAGGAGAAGAGTGGGAAAAGTCTGGTTGTCACTGACTATTCTAAACCTAGCTAATTTCATTCATGACCCATTCATTCTTACAATTAACTCATTCACCATAAGAATTCATCCTTCTTCACCTAAACCATCATTTACCAAAATATCACATATTCACATGGAGCCTACTCAGAAAAACCCTATGGTATAAAAAGTTTGATATGTACAATTGGGATTTTATTTTTTTTTAAACTGGATTTTCTTAGAAGAATAAATAAAAAATATATATCATGAAATGAAGATGGTTTTTGAACTTTAAAATAAATGCTAAGTAGTCATTTATTTTTGCAATCCAATAGAATATCAATGTTCTAATTATTTCTATTTCAGAAAGAACCAGCAGAATCTTTGCCAGAAACAGAAAAAGATGAAACAGAAATTGAAGAGGAAGAGGAATCAGCCCCAACAAGATCTGAAGGTAAATAAATAAACGTATGTCTGTATATATATATATATATATATATATATATATATATATATATATAGGGTTGGCAACTAAGTTCCCACCGTTTTTTTTTTTTTAAATTTAAATTTTTTAAAAGGTTTAATAAAAATAACAACTAATTAATCAATAATGTATTCTCCCTTGTTGTTTACAACTTTTTCCCAATTTTCAACAAGATTTTCAATACTTCGTTAGTACAAATCACCCTGTGTTGACTTGAAAAATTTATCAAACCAAGTTCTCAATTCTGCATCAGTAGCATTTGAAAGAGATGGAAATCCATTGGTGCCAAATTGGGAGAGGACGGCAAGTGTGGCAGCACTTCCCATCAATGAGTTTGAATGGCTTCCATGGTCATATTAGCAATATGAGGGTGGGTGTTGTCATGCAACAAAAGAACTCCATGCTGCTGATTAGGTTTTTTCCCTTGAATAGCCGTGTTGAGTCATTCCATCTGTTGAACATAAAGTTTCGTGTTGACCATTTGGTTCCGTTCAAGAAATTCATAATGGATAATCCCTTCTCAGTCCCACCATATTCACAAGATTATTTTATGCGGATGAAGATCTTGTTTCACGCGCAGTGTCGCTTGTTTACCGGGGCTAAGCCATTCCTTGTGCTGCTTTATATTGATGTACAGGCACCATTTTTTGTCACCAGTAATAATTCGGTAAAGAAATCACTGCTCGTGTTCATGAATTGAATGGTGACGAGCAAGCAAACCAACGGACATTGTGGCTTGTTGATTTTTGTTGTTGTCACTTAAAGCATGCGGAACCCATGTTCCACATTTCTGAACCTTTGCCCATCGAGTGAAGATGATTCTCTAGAGCAGTGTGGGAGCATTCTATTTTCTTGCCAGTTCTGCCAGGTTGTTTGACAAGAATTTTCATGCAAAAGTTGGTTTAATTGCTCTTCATTTAACTCAACTGGACAGCCAGAATGAGGTGCATCTTTGAAGTCAAAATTTCCATTTTTGAACTTGGCATAACAATCACAAGCTATGGCATCCTCTCCATACACAGCACAAATGTTGCAAGCAGCTTTTGTGGCCTTAGAACCTTGATTAAAAGCGAAAAGGAGGAGGAGGTGTCAAAAATCGTCATACTTCTTAACTTCACATTCCATTTTAATGATCTGAAAATAAAAAGAAATTAAATTAAATTAAAATAGAATTCTTGAAAAAATAGATTCCAAAATTATGAAAAATGGTGGGAACTTGCTTGCCAAACCAATATATATATATATATATATATATATATATATATATATATATATATTTGTTTGAATAAAAACAGACCACTTTAAGGTTCCATGTAATAAGTTATTTCACCACAACCCCTTTAACAGGGCTATGGATCATCAGACTTTACTTCCAAAGGTTAAAATGAAAAGAAATACACACGTTTTTGATTTTACATATGCTTGATGAGCTCCATCAAAAACGTGTGAATTTCTTTTCATTTTTCATTTCAACCTTTGGAAGTAAAGTCTGATGATCCAGAGCCCTTTAAAATGGTTGTGGTGAAATAACTTATTACATGGAACCTTAAAGTGGTCTGTTTTTATTCAAACATCTCTGCTCTGAATTTTATATTGAGCTCTCTGGATATCATCCTCCTTGGATCTACCCATGTGGATTACCTAGTTTTGCATAAACTAAATATATATATATATATATATATATATATATAGTTTATGAAAAACTAGGTAATCTGTATGGGTAAACCTAAGGAGGATAAAAGAGCTCAATGTAAATTCAGAGCAAATAATTTAAATAAAAACAGACCACTTTAAGGTTCCATGTAATAAATTATTTCACCACAGCCCTTTTAAAAGGACTGCGGATCATCAGACTTTACTTCCAAACAAAAAATGAAAAGAAAATTTACACATTTTTGATGGGCCGTATTAAAGATATGTAAATTAACAAAGTGAGGGGGGAGAGAGAGAAGACATGAGTGAGGGGGGAGAGAGAAGACATGAGTGAGGGGGGAGAGAGAGAAGACATGATTGAGTTAGCAGATATTGACACATTTAAACGGTCACTAACTCACTCATGTCTTTATTCCCTCCCCTCACTTCCTCACTTCATTAATTTACATATAAAAAGAACGCAAATGTTTGTGTATCTGTATACTACTCAGTGACTATAATAATCAATAACTAGTTATATATTATTATTTTTTTTCATTTAAAACCAGCCAATAAACAATCCAACACAAAAGAAGACTCAATAACACAGCATGTAGATGAAATCATGAACGCATACCATCAAATAAATCAAGAGTTACATGGCACAAACAAGGAAGTGGATGGTATGTCCAATTTTTTTTTTACTCCCCAGGCTTTTGTAAAAAAGAGTAAAGTTAACATTTAGCACTCTACATCATTTATGAAAATTACTTCCCCTTTTACTGTCAAACTATAAAATTATATATATTAGTTTTATATATTTGAAATTGCAGTAACCTGAGTCTCAAGTTGTTGTAGGCATTACCACAGAAAAACATGACAACACAACCAAGATATTCAAATTCACCTTACACTGACAGGACTAACATTTTGTTTGGTGAAAATAGTCACATACAGAGTGCTAAAGGTTAAAGAGTAATATACATTTATTTTACAATAGATAATCACACCTTGTATTGGGTGACCCAAAAGTCACTAAGAGATTTAAAAATTTAATAACTCCTATAGTTTTTTAACTTTATTTCACAACACCATAGTATTGTATAGAATAGATATTGGAAATAAACTTATAAAATTATTTATAATTTAAGTGGCACCCGTTTTCAACTTTATACAAGCATGCCCTTTCTAAGGCATTTTTCATCACTGCCTTCATTGTTCCAAGCTCTAGTGCACTGAATGTTGTCCTTCAGCTGTTGGAGAGTCTGAGGTTCCTTGACATAAACATTTTCTTTGAAATAGCCCTATAACGCTTGTCAGATCTGGGGAACATTGTGGCCAGAGAACCACAAGAAATTATTCTTTACCCAAAAATTTGATTGAGAAGTTGGATTGTGGCCCTTGTACGTTCTGTCACCCCCATCTTGTATGGAATCGGCTTGATGCTTTTAAGAATTCGTTGGTGTGACATTTGAGAGATCCAAGCATGTCGGGACTGCCTTCAAATTGGATCTTCTTCATTCCAAACTGAATGTGGTTTGTCACTTTGTTGAATTTTGCTTACTGAACCTATTACTGTCAAAACTTAGAGATTCTCTCACACCATAATGGGGACAATATGCTCATTGAGTTTGAATTATTTTTACTTGGTTTTGGTAGAAAGATTTCTCTGTTTGTATTCGTTTTTTAGTCATGTATTTTTACAATTAATTTCCAAAGCTGCCTTTATGAAAAACCTGAATGAAAACTAAAAATGCTAATAAACAAAAAAAGTTATTAAATTCTCAAATATCTTTGGTGATTTTTGGGCCATCTTCTATAAAAAATTTTTAAATTTCAGAATTAGTTATTTTGTGTTATCAGTAAATTTACCAAAATTCATATTTATTTTTATGTTATACAATTTTTTCATGAGTTCTTTCGAATGTTACTACAAAAACTGTTGCATAAATATACACAAAATGCAATCTTTGAAAATGAATGTAGTAACATTTGAATGTACTGAATCACATGAAATGTGCCTGAGCAGACATTTGCAACAGGAATTGGTTAGCTACCCTATACACAGGCATGTGAGCAGCCAGCCATTATACCATGTTGTGAATATATAAATATTAATTTCTGCGTATATAAATATATGCATATACATTTATGTGCATAATAATGGATGTCAAAAATGTTTCTTGCATACATTTTTTTCTTTTTTTTACCTATATGTGTGATTGTGGGTTTAATTATAATAGCACAAATCAAAAACACCTGTAAAAACATAAAATTGATAGATTTTAATCTATTTAAAGCTGAATAGATTTTTGTGAGGAAAGCGCTCAGTAATGAACTAGAGTAATGATAGTCAATAAATTAAAAGTTCGAATGATTTATCTTTGCACCAACTTCAATGTTTCACAGACTTACTGTTAACTAGGGTCAGATAAATCTATAGGAATTATTAACAGATATCACAACATCAATCAGCTAAGTGACGAACCTTTTACATATATTAATTACATACACATATATATATATATATATATATCCGATGCAATGAAAACGAAAGTAATATATAAATTCTAACATTCCCAGCATTAATTCGAAAGAGGGTTTGATATCAAGAGAATTGTTCATAACCATTTTTGGTTTTCACCAGTCAAGGAGCAATTGAAATGCACCAAAACCTCCAGAGTTTTCATAGATGAACTTTTTTGTAATCATTCAATTCACTTGTCAGGTGGTATCAACAATTGTCTGCCAGTTTTTGCATTTTTATTATTTTTTTATTAAATTAAGAAAATAATTATATGTTTTTATTGGTATTAGGTTGATTTTTTTCTCCTTTGTGTGTGTTTGAGTATGTTTGTGTACGCATGTATGTGCACATGTAGAATGTTGTGGTTATTTCTTTTTATGATCTTCTTATCTCCTTATACTCTCACTATTTCTTCTTCTTTTGATATATATATATATATATATATATATATATATATACTTATATATACCCCGCACTGGTAACATGGCTCTCCCCAGCACCTAAAAATTGCATTGTATGAAATTCAGTTGTGCTGCTGTTGATGGATAATATGTATATTTATTAATATATATTGTCTCATAATTTATATACATGAGTGGAGATATTATATATATATATATATATATATATATATATATATATACACACACACACACACACATTTGTTTCTTCACAGGTAGCATGACTTGGAGTTTCAGACACAAAGCAATCTTCAGGTGCTGAGTAGAAACTGACCATTACATAATTTAAATTTTAATAAAAATATCTGGTTATACTTATTAGCTCTGTTATAAAACATTGAGCACTATTTTATTAACTCCAGTACTCAATGTGTGATATATTCATATATATATATATATATATATATATATATATATATATATATATATATATATATATATATATATACACACACACATACAAGCTTAGCCTAAGATAGGGGCAGGCAAAAATTGTCTTGGTGGACCCCTTAAAAATGAAGACACAATGGTGACCTTTTTAGAATTTGCAAAATTTGTATTTGTAAAAATTCTTTAAAAAATTGATAAAAATAAATAAAGCTTTAAAATCAAGTATTTTTTTATTGACAAATAACATCGATTATGATGACAAGAATTATTAGCAATGATAAATTGCACTGGAGCATTTTCTAAAAAGAAATCAAACCTTATTAACTTAGAATATGTTGTGGGAAGAACAAGA
>OZ010616.1:52820454-52827954 GCA_963932145.1 Acanthosepion lycidas
CATCGATTGGGTTCTCTGAAAAGAGTGTTTCTCAGTCAACTAAACAGCATTCATCAGCTGAGATCACAGAAAAAGCAAAAGATAACCTTACAACGCATGAGTTTGGAAATTTAATGAAGGTTATTGAAGTCTATATGAAGTCCATTCTTGATATGGTGAGTAAGATGATACAATGGGGTTTCAGTTAAATCACTGGGTCAGTGTGTTTATGTATGTATGTGTCCTGTGCTGTATCTGTTCACATTTATGTACACACATCAGTAAGTCAGTGGCCTCATAATGGAAAAAAGTATACATATTATGCAACAATATTTTTCAATGTAATCTCCATTTTTGTTAATAAACTTACCAAGTTTTCCACTAATTATATAGATTGAACATATGTTGAAAATTTCAGATCAAAATTCAACTAGTAATTTTCAGATTTAATGATTGTCCTATGTAGAGAGGTGGAGATGCATGTATGTGTGTGTTTGTAATTAAATAGAATAGACAAGGAATGATATTAAACAACTGATTCAACAAGCAAAGAATGTCACCGAAAGATTTAACAGATATTCTCAGTTCTTTCAATTTCATATAGGTACCGACATTTTTTCACAAGAAAAAAAGCATACCATTATGAAAAAAGGCCCCAAACTTGATAAAAGGATATTTTATCATAAAAATGTTTGTTATTATTAAGAGACAAGTACTTTTTTTTTATTATTCTATTAAACTTTTTTAATCCTTTCTAGCATATTTAAAATTTTGGTTAAAAATCTTTTTTTTTTTTTTTTGTTTTCATCAGCCAGGAACCATAAATTAGTATAGAAAACTATAGCATTTTTTCCAGTGAAAAACTCAGTGATTTTGAAATTCTTGCAAAAATCAAATAATTGTTGGATTTTAATGAAATTTTCAGGACTAATTCACAAATAAATAAAATTATTTTCAAAATTTTATTTTTAGAAAATTTTGGTAAAAATATTTTTCTTTTACTTCTGTTAACCCCCAAATTACTTAATTTTATGAAAATTGAAGAAATTAAATTTTTCAGCATCTTGATATTTATATTAGTTAAAAGTTGGACTTCTTGAAGAATTTTAGTAATCATTTTGTTTTTGTCAAGCAGGAACACTGTTTACCAAAAATCTGCTCTGAATCATAAAATAAAAAATGCAATAAAACTGTGACATTATTTAATTCAGAAAATTTTTAATTGCTTTTATAAATAAGATATATTAAGGACGCTATTGTTTTAAGAAAAAAATTTTTTTTTGATGAATAATGAATTTTTACAAGAATTGTTTTCATTTTTGAAAAATTTTAATTAGAAAAATTTATTATGTTTAAATCTCTTAAAATTCTGTATTATAAATGGTGAATCTTAATACCAGTTATAAAACACCATAATTTTTAAAAGAATTTTGAAATTTTTTTTATGTATATAAATGTGCTCATTTTTGAAAGTATGGGCAGCCATATTAGAAAATAAGAGTGATGACTATAGTAAATTTAAAATCAACATTCCTAAAATTAGATTATGTTTGACAGATAAAGGACAATAATAAACCTGTCATCACCTGTCAAATACATAAAGATGGCTACTGTCAGTAAAAACCACAGCTACTGTTTTGTTTAAAAATGCATTTCTCTTATTTTAAGCTTAAGTAAATCAGATTAATTATACTTTAAAAATAAAGTTTCAGAAAAGTATATTTTATTTTTGGAAGATTTTTTTAATAAAAAGTATTACATTGCGATGAAAGACAACAAAAAAGGGTGCTATTTTGTTATTTTAGTGAAAAAAATTAAAAAATAATCCATGCCAATCAATATAATTTCTGTTTGAAATACACCAGAGTATTTTGCTTACTGGAAATAGTAATTTTAATCCTTTAGCTTTCAATTAAAGTTAAAATGAAAGCTTTAAAGTTTTTTCATTTTTTAAAATTCATTTTTAACCTTAGGTACTACAAATTAGTGGAGATACTTCACCAATGATTACTGCATAAATATACAATTTTTAATTATATTTTGAAGAAATAACCACCTTCTTATAAGAGTGGCAATCACTATATATATATATATATATATATATATATATATATATATATGTGTGTGTGTGTGTGTGTATATATATATATATATATATATATACATACATGCATACAATGATAAATTAAGAAAACACCTTAAAAATCCATATCAGTTATAATTTATTTCATGAATATTGTTATATTCATCTCTTCAGACTGAAAGTTTTTAAGAAATGGAATCAATCTGTCCAGACAGATATACCAGGATAAAAAGGAGAAAGTGAAAAAGAGAAGAAAAGAGAAAGAAAGAAAAGGAAGAAAAAAATGATGAGCCAATAGCAAAAATAAATAGAATGAACTAGAAAAATTTCCTTAAAAGGGGCTTACATAAAAAAGAGAGAAGTTAATATACAAGGTAAGGGAAGATAAAGAGATAGGATTTAAAAATGTTTAATTTTTTATTTAATATTTTATATTTTACTTATTTATTACTATTATTAATAGTATTATTATTATTATTATTTTTTTGTCAATTATTATTATTTTATTTTTGTCAATTATTATTTTATTTTTGACTTTCTTTTTGATAAGTTCCTGCTTCTGATGTAAAATTAACTATTTCACATTGATTTAGTTTTTAACCGTTTTTTTTTTTTTTTTTTTATTGTTGGTAATAATTTTTATATTGAGATTAACTAAATGTCTTTCAAGTTCTTTAGTTATGGAATTTGGAGACAATATAATATACCTTGTTTTTGGGGTATCTTTTTTTTTTTCTTTTAAGCATTGTATATTAAGTAACTAGGGTAGTGAAGGATTTTAGAAATATTTTCGTTTTTTTTTTTTTTACTTTATCATGTTGATAAATTCATTAATTTATTTATTCATTAGTTTATGAGAACTAATAATTGTTTTTTACATTGATATATTATTAAGGTGTCATTAATACAGCAAAAGTATTCAGGATTTTAGGGGTAAGATATTTTGAAAATGATCCAGAATTTTAAAAGGAGCCAGGTTAAAACATTGCTGAACCTATAGATAGTCTATATTTTTATTTGTTAAATCTATTAAATTTAAAAAAAAAATTGGCCTGTATAAATTTTGATTCCAATATTAATGGGGAATGACAACAAAATACTTTCCCCTCCCCAATTTATAGGTAGAAGCACACAAATGCATGCTGGGATTTTTTTTGCAAGACAATAAAATAGGCTAGTTCTCAGCCTCATATGACCCAGTCCCGATCTGTCTTGTCTTGAAGTCAGAATGCTATGTTTGCTTATCTGAACTTGATCTTGTGTGTCAACTCCAATTCTTGATTTGTGAACTTTTTGCCTTATTACTGTTGCTTTGCCTTATTATTGTTAATTTGCCTTGCATATATTGTTTGCATCCTTGCTTTATATTATTTTTTTTGTCCTGTTCTTTATTTTCATTTTTCTTGCTATTGTTTATTGCAAACTTTATCAATTCTATTTGTTGAACAGTTCTATCATTTATTTTACATTTTACCATGGCTACTCATTCTACAAAAAAGAAGACAAATTTTTATAACTTTTTTGATCAGTAGAGCAATGTTTATTTTTTATTTGGTATGATAGTTCTATATAAAATTCAAACATTTTGCAGCTGGCATATTTGTATATAAGGATTTAATATTTAAGCTAAGACATGATTTTGATTTTGTCTTTCATACTTATGTTTCTGATGAAATCATCAGAATTTGTATGGTGTGAACGGCAGATTGTTCCTGAAAGAACATGCTAAAGTTTGTGCTAATTTGAGGATGGCTCTGCCTTTAGTAAAGTTCATAGGTTGTACTGGAATGTTGGGTTTGTATGTTTTTTGGTAGGACATAGAGTCTAGGTATCTTTGGATGATATTTTATTAATTGTAACCATGTTTTTTTTCTTCATTTCTTATAAGTTTATTCATTTAATGGTTGAATCTGTCATGTGTTTAATATAACTCACATTTTGTGCTGATGTAAATTTGTTGAAATAAAATCCATTTTTCTGATAATGCTAATTCATTTCAAAACATGGAAACAATGTTTTCCTAAATTGTGTTATATTAATTTTACAGAATATATGTACATTTTTTTTTTTTTGCTGAAACCTATATATTTTATTTTCAGTGTCCCACAGTATTGCAGAACTTTTTGGAACAAGAGCTTCTTGGAATTCCACCCACCCTTCTGCTCTTCTACATCATTTTTGCTATCTCCTTCTCTCTTTTCTTTATTGTCATTTGTACATGCTTCTCAAATGTAAGTAATCTTCTAAGTTTTTCATGTCTTGTATCTGTATATAAATACAAGTGTTTTTTGTTGTTAATTTTGACATATATAGAAGGGGAGATACTGAACAATTCTAGGACCAACTAAGAAAAACTCAGATTTTATGTTGTGTGTGTGCGTATATATATTAGGGTAGGTTGATTTTTCACTTTTTTTAAAATATCAAAAAGAATGTACCAAAAGCTGTATAGACCTATTAAGTACTGATACAAAAAATTACATCTGACACTTCAACAGATTTTTGAGCATTTGGCGTCAAAGACCATAGAGAAAAATGCACTGAAAAATCCTCGAATTTGCAAGATTTGGCCTAAATATTGATGAGGAAACAAAACAATTTCAGTACTTAAATCAGGGAATGTTGTTATTTTATTTTATCAAAATGAAATAAAATGAAGAAATTATAACTAACCTTCAAATTGAAAATCTGCCCCCCCCATTATTAGTGACGACTTTGAAATGCTGTTTATTTTACCTCGTGAATTAAGCAGTAATACATTGAATACATACATTGATTTTTTTTCTATTACGAATGAAAATACAACAAAAAAATACAGAAAAACAAATAATAGTTTAATAGGGCTTAATATATAGAATCTAATATCTCCATGTAAGAGCCCTTAGACGAAAATGATGGTCCCAATTTCTGACACAAAACTTTTGCTATTATGTGCTGGTGCCTTGCTTCAAAGCCATACACAGATTCGGAAGCTTCTGTTGTTAACCTTACTTCCCATCCCATGCCTTGAGAATGTGAGGGCAAATCTGGCAAGTCAAGCTTCATACCATTTAGTAATGATTCCCGAAGTTCATTATCAGAAAATTCTTCTGTGAGTGGTGATTCACAAACTCCACTTAATGACAGATCTATTAACTGTCTCCAATGCATAGCTTTAAAATTGAAAGTTGTCATTCTTTTTAATCTTTTCTTGGCTGGCTCCACATTCGTGAAAGAATATAAAAAGTAATTTGAGTTATTTAAAAAAAATGCACTCTGTACTTTAATATTTATGGTGAAATTAGATAAAATCCTTAAAATGATTCTATAAATTGCTATAACTAATTTAGTCAGTTTTATATGAATAAATATTTACTTACCTAATGGCCAAAATTCTTTTTATAGCTTCTTCCTTCATTTCCATTTCATTTGACCATTGAATATAAGATATTTTCAGGCAGTAAAGCGAAAGCATTGTATTGTATATATTTCCAAGTGATCTGTGGTTGCTCCTAATCCTTTCGATCATATTGAAAATATACATTTGCTGGTTGTGGAACTTGTTATCTCTTTTAATTTTGAACCAGCAAATGGCATACACATTCACAATAAAATTTATTGAACTGTGGAGTTTGTTTGAAAGATTTTGTGGGTATGCACCACAAGTCCATAAACACATCAACCTGATGGCCAAAGTTAACCACCTTGTTTGGTTTAATGGACGAATTTTCCATGATACAAATCTAGACTCCACCATACCTCTAGAAATACCCACTGTATATTCATAAAGGAGTCTTTGGTTACAACTAAGAGTATCTCTATTTTCAATTTTAAAAATAGAATCCAGAGGACTGCCAACAGCTGAAAATGATATTTGGGATAAATTATGGTAATCATTTGCACATAATTTACCCAGTGAACCATTGAATGTGGTAGGGCTTTTTGTGGTATCATCTACATGTTTAAAAAGAGCTCTAAGCAAAAGTTCATTTTGGTGCCAGGAACAACCAACAGTGTGAAGATTTCTTTCTAGAAGTGCAACAAGTTCCCCTTCACAGCCTGTATTGGCACCAGTTGCACCAATATTAGGAAGAACCCTATGTGTCAGATACTCACTTTCATATGTCATCTCCTTTGTGACAGTCAAGTGGTGTTCTGGTCCCTTGTTTGTTATTTTTAGAGTTTTCTCTCCATTTTCCACCATTATTTCCTTGTACATTAATGTGTCTTTGTCAGTTCTCCCACCAACTCCAATACAAAGAAGATTTTCCACCTTTTCATCATGTTGTTGATGGGCATTTGTTTTTCACTTTTGCTCTATCAATTTTACATTTATCTATATAGATATCTTTTATATTAATATTGGGGATAAGAAGGCCCATAGTGCTCAAATCCAAGAGCAAGACATTGGCAAGGCTTGCTCCAAAATTGGAAGATACATCACCCCTGATCAACTCAATAGCATATCGTGGAATTTTGATAAGGCTATAAGGCCCTTTGGGATGCTTTTTCCTGCCATTTTTATTAAAATACCTGAAAAAGAAAATACATGTATTATCAGAAATTACAGAAATATTTTTGAAAATAAATTTGAAAATAAAGTTCAAAATACATTAAATTAAAAGTAATGTTTACTTACCTTAAAAGTAGGGTTAGTTCCGAGTTTAGCTCGTAAACAGGCTTTTTAATAAAACACATTAACTTTGAAAATATAAACAAATTACAATAATTATAAAAGTTGTATTTTTTAAATTGTTAAGTATATTTTGATGAAAAATACAATAGATATTTGTACTGGCTAAAAGTGTAAACAGTAAACAAAAATAAAACAAACTTACAAGAGGAGGTAATTACTACTGGTAAATACCGAAGAAATATCCAGTAAATAAGACAGCGTTCATAAGTAGTTGTTTGTATTTTAAACTAAATATTTTAATCTTTTATTTTTTTATTTTTGGTAATTTTATTTAATTTATTAAGAGAATAGATACTAAACTTAAAAATATCCATTATTAAGCGTATTTTCTTCTTTTCTTTTCGTTAAGAGTCTGTTTTTAACCTGATGACACTGATATAATGATAAAAATCACAATTTATTTTTTCTTTAAGTTTGATTCCTGAAATAAATACAAAATTTTGAGGAAAAATATTTTTTGTGGTAATTTTTTTATGTTATTTTGCAACTTCCTTCAAGTTATTTTTTTTACAGTTCGAAAATCAACCTACCCTAATATATATATATATATATATATATATATATATATAATATGAATGTAGACAAGGAAAATATAACAAAATTGTTACTTATATGTATAAATACTTGTTGCAAAATCTTAACATTTACCTTGATGAAGTTCATCAGCGGGCAGAATGCATTGGCTAAGTTTTCCTTTTGTCCTTATATGTATAGGGCACCTCGAGGCAGTGTAATGGTTAGCAAGCTTGAACAATTACAGTTG
>OZ010616.1:52832954-52850454 GCA_963932145.1 Acanthosepion lycidas
AACTCTAATAAAAAAAAACGAGGCTACTCCGCAACACTAATAAAAAGTTTTGAACTAGCAGAAAAGACACCTTTAGACCAACTACGAAATAATAGAAAAATGTAACGTCGAACAAACTCTAGCATATGCCTCAACATACAACAAGAACAATCCAGAACTATTTACAGGAATTACATAAAATCTAGACCTACTTAGCAAGAATGACAAACTGAAAAATATACTAAAAACAACCAAAATAATTAAAAGCAAATGCCAATCTAAAAAACTGAAATATATATTAACCTCAGCCAAATTTAACGAAAACACAAATACAAGGAGTTCATAAAATGGAACAAACATCTTTCATTAAATACAACCGACAAGGAAGATTTAATTATTCTATTTTTTAAAGTTTTTCCAGTATCATTAAATTTTTCCATTTTGTAAGAGTAAGGAATACAAAAATTTCCCATAATTTTTATTGTCTGAAGAACTTTCTGCCACTTCTATAGCCATTTTCAAGGAGAGTTTTTTTTTTTTTTTTTTCTTGTATGGTGATTTCTTCCTCATGTTTTAACTGTTACATTGTAATTTATTTTTGTGTCGTTTTGACTAAGAGTGTTCATTTGAAGCCCTCACATCTTGCACATGGCTGGAATTCCTTTGAGAAACTTATATACACACACACACACAGAGATATGTATGAGTTTGTGTCATTTTCATTTCTGTTGACTTTGATGAAACAAACACATACACACTACTGACATATATATATATATATATGTTTGTGTGTGTGTGTGTGTCATATATATCCCCTTCCTAAAATACACAAAAGCAACAACCCAGGAAGGCCGGTCATTTCATCGTTCAACTGCCACACGACAAAAATTTCCAAATACATAGACCATTACATACAACCGCTAGCTAAGGAAGTAAAAATCCTACATCAGAGATACAACAGATCTACTGAACAAAATTAATCACATACAAACAGTACCAGAGAATGCTATTCTAGTGACTATGGACGTTAGGTCACTCTATTCAAACATTAAACACATCGAAGGGCTAACCTCCCTTCAGGAAGCACTTACTAAAAGAAGAAAACAAGACCCCCTCATAGAAGTTATCATAAAACTCATGGAGCATGTCCTTACATTGAATACTTTCAACTTCAATGGAGCATACTACCTTCAAATAAGAGGTTGTGCCATTGCAGCTCCATCATATGCTACAATATTCATGGGAAAATTTGAGGAGACCCATATCTATCCCCTCATTGGTAGCGACTGTGTATTCTATGCAAGATATATCGATGATATATTCTTTGTATACACGGGTAGTGATGACAAACTTACCCAATTCCTTATGACCCTAAACACAGTGCACGACTCAATTAAGTTTGACCATGAAAAATCCACAACATCAGTAACATTTTTAGACACCCGCATTTACATAGATGAAAACAGGAAACTACAAACAACACTACACACTAAAGTCACCGACACCTACAACTATCTACACTTTAAGTCTTCCAACTCTAAACACCTCAAAGAGAACCTTCCCTATTTACCAGCACTTAGACTCAGAAGGATATGTTCCAACAATGAAGAATTAAATAAACTCATTGAAAATCTGGAGCATCAATTCACAACACGTGGCTATAAACAACACCTAATCAGGGCAATTTCCACAGCTAGAGAAGACATCCTAATGTACAAGATTAAAAATAAATCTAGCCGCATTCCTCTAGTAACCACTTTCAACCCCACTCTGCCTCCACTATCCCAAATAATCAAACATTACTGGGAAATACTACATCTCAAACCAGACCTAAAAAAATTGTTTAAGGAACCTGGCCTTCTTGCATATCGTAGACCTAAGAACCTAAAAGAAATCATAGGTAGTAACCACATTTCAGGGGACAAGGTAATCCGTAATAAACTAAGAACAAAAACAACAGGATTTTCCCAACCATGTAACAACAAAAGAAGTTTATGTTGCAACCATATTAAACGCACGAATTCATTCACTAGCTCAGTCACTAAATCTACTTTCAAAATCTACCACGATTCTAACTGTAGAAGTCATAACATAATTTACCTCCTAGAATGCACACTATGCCAGAAACAATATGTAGAAAAATCTGAATGGCTCTTTCACTACAGAATTAATAATTATCGCAATCACATTAAGTCGACTCCCCATGAAAAATTATTACCTGTAGAACAACATTTCCGCCTGGAAAAACGCGATTTCAAAACCCATGCCAAATTCACTATAATTGAGAGAATAGAAAAGTTCAGAGCAGATAACATTAGAAAGATTTTAGAGTCCCATGAAAATAAATGGATACAACGTCTAAAAACACACTATCCAGCCGGGCTAAACCATAAATTTAACAATATAGATAGTACTAATATATAACTCTACAACTCAAAACCTACCCACATTTCTCACCCACACAAGACAGACATGCTTACGGAGGTGTTGCGGCCTCATACTTATGCACACATCTGCACGAATATGCACACATCATACTCACTCACTCCCTAATGAGCCAAATGATAACACACCCCTACAGCAATACAAACGCTTACACATATCATACTCACTCACTCCCTAAGAACCAAATAACACACACACAAACACTTAACAGAGGCACATCCCCTCTCCAGAACCAATAAAACTGTCAAACTGACCAGGGGAATTCAGAGAAGCATAGATCCATCCAGCTCTTATCTCAAATAACAACTTAAAGGAGACTGTTTGACCAACACAAAGAATGTTAAAAGATTCATGTTAAAAAGATAAAAAAATAAAAAAACAAATGAAAACTACAGACAAAAGTTCATTTTCTCCATCAAGACATTCATTTCTGTAGTTCACTGCTACCAGCAAGCAGAAATATTTCTTCTCCTGATGATGGCCATGTTGGCCGAAACTAGTCGAGGAATCTAAATGAAATAATAAAAAAAAACGAAAGAATATTAATCTACAATCCAGTGTGTCTGAAGATTTTAATTTTTTAATATTTTTTTTTATTGTTCAATATATATATATATATATATATATATATATATATATATATACACTTCTAATATATATATGCACTTATATACACTATTAATATATATGTGTAAATATATACACACACATTACTAATATATATATATATATATATGTTGGATGTCCATTCTTATGTTATAAAGACAAATTGAAAGACAACTTGAAACATCTCAACTTTGATCTGAAAACCTGGGAAATCCAAGCATCAAACTGAAAGAGTGGCATAAGGCATGTTTCATTAAGTTAAAGAGTTTTGAAGAGAGTAGAATGAAGCAGAGATGCCATCAAAATCCTGCTTTAACAAATTTCATCTGTCAGTGTGGCTTTGTCATCTGCAGCAAGGCAGGGCTAGTATCACACTTAGGAAAGCACAAATGAAATATGTCTTTCCCTTACCTGATTTTCTCCACAAAATAGACCCTGCTAACATGCATAAATGTAAAACAAAAGACACCATCCAATGCTATCCCTCATTATTCACAGTAGGAGAATTCACCATATATATATATATATATATATATATATATATATATATAACTGTTAACGGGGAACACAAATTATGAAGAGGAAAAAAAAAAGAAAGTCTGTCTTCTGATGAGAGGGGATGAAACCAGTCGACTGGTGTGTGTTTTTGTTTTTATTTTAAATCTATCATGGCCTATAATATAAAATTTCTTGCATTTTATGCCATATATGTGTGTGTGTGTGGACCCTCACAGTTTGTATACTTTTTTGTCTATATAAAGAACCTGCTGTGTCTCTCTATATAATCATGCACAGTAGTTTAAAGATTTAACCACTTAAATAATCATTAATATATAACTTAATCATCTATGAAAATAATGCATGATTCAAATACTGATCCGTTTAAAACATCTATTGTTAGATTTATTCAATCTTTTTATTGAATTATTGATTGCTCTTTTAATTCAATCGATTTGTCATTGATTTGTTGCATTGACCTTTTTTCCTACTGACAGTGATTATCCGGAATCTTGAAGAAAAACTTTTTGTAATCACAAAAGAGAAAGAAAATCTGGAAGATGATATTCAAGCAATGAAAGAAAATGTAAGTTGGTCTTTGTAGAGAAATTTTAAATTTTTGTTTAGTATTTCTTTCATCTTATTTCTATTGATTTTTATCACAACTCTCAAATCTTTAGAAAAGAAAATTGTAGAGAGCCATGATTGTCCATGCCCAGAAGGGCTACTGCACATAGAAGAAAATGTATTCCATCTCATTTCTGTTGCTTTCTATCAAAACTCCCAGGCTACAAAAGAAAGAAAATTGTAGAGAGCCATGATTGTCCATGCCCAGAAGGGCTACTGCACATAGAAGAAAATGTATTCCATCTCATTTCTGTTGCTTTCTATCAAAACTCCCAGGCTACAAAAGAAAGAAAATTGTAGAGAGCCATGATTGTCCATGCCCAGAAGGGCTACTGCACATAGAAGAAAATGTATTCCATCTCATTTCTGTTGCTTTCTATCAAAACTCCCAGGCTACAAAAGAAAGAAAATTGTAGAGAGCCATGATTGTCCATGCCCAGAAGGGCTACTGCACATAGAAGAAAATGTATTCCATCTCATTTCTGTTGCTTTCTATCAAAACTCCCAGGCTACAAAAGAAAGAAAATTGTAGAGAGCCATGATTGTCCATGCCCAGAAGGGCTACTGCACATAGAAGAAAATGTATTCCATCTCATTTCTGTTGCTTTCTATCAAAACTCCCAGGCTACAAAAGAAAGAAAATTGTAGAGAGCCATGATTGCCTATTTCCTGAAGGGACATGGTATATAGAAGATGATTGTATTTCTCTTGGTTTTATCATGGCTCTCAGATCATTAAGCGGCATAGAAAAAAACTGTAGTATATAAAATAAACTGCCATCAAGATTTTCCCCTTTCGATAACTCATTGTTATGTTTCTGCATTTCCATGACAACACTTTTTAATTGGACTATATGGGCCAACTGTCAGAAATCATCCACATTTAGCCATATTGTCTAATTCTCTAAATATATTACACTGCCCTCTTTTTATGCTTACATTAGTAGAATTACAAGAGTGTACAGAAAAGTTCTCAACCCTGCCCACTTTTTAAATCTGTATTTCAATTGCCAAATATCAGAATATGAATCTTGGGAAATGGGTTTGTCTAAGAACTTTACAGATCTTGATTTTAGATATAAACTACTTGAATTTTTGACATTGAAGTATTTTTTTTTCTGGTTAGTATCTACTAGAAAACATTCATTCACGGCTAAACATTCTCTTCCCTAGTTTCTTTTCTACATTATATTTCCCTGTACCAAAAGATAATAAACTTGTTAAACCAATTCCGGTTTTCTACCATTGTTTTTGATAACTCAGTTTCGACAATTTCCAAAAGAAAAATGAGGAAAACTTAGGAGGTAATTTTATTAAAGAATAATAGTAAAAATAAATGAACGACTAATTATAATGTTTATAACAGTTAAAACTCAATCCCCTATTTTATCTTCTTGATTTCTTGCAGGTCAGTACACTGCAACAGAATGTGGAATTACAGAAAACATCTACTGGGTCTGTTGAAAGTGATTTACAACATCAAAAGGTCAGTTGTCTTTTCTTTTAGGCAATTAAATAAGATTTTATATCTATAAACACTGCATATAAGTATTTTGAAATATACAAATGCCATATAATGTTTAGTCCTGGATACAACAATAAAGTAAATCTGGCAGCAAGGTCCCCTAATTGGGAGATTGAAAGTTTTGAAAAGCATGGAACCACATCTTAATTGCTGTTGTTCCCAAGTTCACTGTGATCTGGGGTGGTAGGACCTGTTAGGGTCCTAGCTATAGATAAATAGTGAAACCCCAAACAAAAACAAAACACTATGAAAGTCTAAAAATATATCTTTATAATAAAATTACCAACAATATATTTTATAGCAAAAAGATCTACAATGCAGCCATAAAATTGTGTTGAAAATATTTAGATTTCAGCATTAAATAAACCATAGAGCAGTGTTTCTCAACCTTTTTAAGTAATAGCACACTTAGGAGCCAAAATATCATGGCACACTTAGCAAAATTGTTAAAGGGTAGGCATTTAAACGTTATGAAATAAAACCATAGATTAAAAAAAAATACACTCACAAATCTGAACTTCTTTAATTCAATGTTTCTATTGAAATGTTTGTGCAGCTTATTTAGTGTGAAATGTGAGCCTGGTTTTTTTTTCATATTTTTTTCAATATTTCATGATACATTTAAGAGGATTACGTGGCACGATTGTCGAGAATCCCTGCCATAGAGGGGTTGATATGTCACTTAATACAACCAACATGAAAGAACTCTTTCGGGACAATTAATACATATAATATTCAATTAATACATATAATATGCTACAATTTCTTAAAGAAATCAAACTCTGTCCCCAAAATATAACTTCAACAAAACTACAACATAAAACAAACATATCACCGTCTCTAGTAATTATGTCCACACAAACATGTATATGCACAAAAGCTGAGTATCATCTACTATGTATTCAACTGTGAAAGCAGAATAACATATATTTTATTACTTCAAAGCTCCCAAGAAAGTTAAATTTCAGCGTTAGATGTGACCCATAACCAGTTGATATGCCATTAAACAAACATACAATCTTTTTAGCTTTTCTTATCCATGTGATGAAAGTATACTTAATTTTACAAGTCTCTCATGTGGCAACTGAATTAGGAATGACCTGAAATCATAAAACCTGATATTATACACTATGACAAAAATTTTCTCAATATTAAAACAATATTGAAATGAATGTTGGTTTAATATACTCATAACATAACAATCCACATTCATTTCAAATTTTAAACTGACAACACAAACACTGATTATATTTTAGCACTACCTCCTCAAGGCTTTTGATGTAGGCCTCTGTGTTGAGTCTGGTGCCCCCACGAATAAATCAGAGACTTCTAAGATGACATACCTTCGTAATCACCATTAGACTCATCCAACTCTTTCCGAATCCTCTGCACTGATTGACACCCAAACACTCTAAAATTTTCATATTGTAGCTTCCAGTGCGAATACCAGACAGTACAGCTGTTTCCAAATTTTGTGTGGAATGAATTGTGTCAGGGTGCTCTTCTTACAGATGGTGCCCAACTGATCCTACCATAATGTGCAGACAATAAAATAAAAAAAGAAAACAATGTGCATGTGCAAAATTAAAAATATAAAATGGCAACAATTTACCCATCAAAAATGTATAGAATTGAGTGTTTGTGAACAAATATACACTGTTTTAAACATTTGCATATATGCTTGGAAATATACACTATTTACATTATTCAGACTATTGTCCTCATCTTTGTTGCTATATTTATCACAACGTTTCGTCCTTTGTATGCTCCGGCCATCTTCAGGTGGTTGGAATGTTGAACTTAACCCTTTATTTCACTCACTGGGGTAAACTGTTCTAGTTCCACGTGCCATGTCTAATGGATGTCAGTTATCAGTTATCTCCTTTTAATTCCTCTCTCCAAGTTCTCCACTGCCTTAACCAGGTATTGAATTCACACTCTTTGGATCCTGTCACTGGATCTAACTAATGCCTTTATCCACTGTACCATTTGTCCTCAAAAACACATGGCAAAGTGGATAAAGATGAATAATGTAAATAGTGTACATAATACCTCATCTCAGAAATATATCCAGATGCTTGGAAATATATAGTAAAATATAATATAGATACGTCTGAGATATATATGCATGAACTTGTATACTTAAACACATATATATATATAATCAACAATAAATCAATCATTATGCTATATTTGATAACAACTGCCATATATACTCACATATCATGCAACTTTTGAAGATCTAATTTTGAAGCTAATTTGACGACAGTAAATCGAGATATAGTTTGGTATACAATGTAGCCAGGACCAGCAGTACATACTCTAATTTTGTATCTTGGGTATGATGTGACACCCTTAAAATTTGTTTCAAAGTTAAGTCTTCAAATGTCGCATGATACATACCTACATATACTGTAATTTGGTTTAAAAATGACAATTGGAAAAAATTCTTAGTTCTTGTTGATGCATTTCATCTTCCAACAAGGCAAGCAATGAAAGCAAAATGTTTTAAGAAATTTTTTCAGTTGTCATTTTTAAACCAATTTGTCTTATTTTTAGAATGAATCTGGGAAATTTAACGATATACTGTAATTAAAAATTTAAAAATTGACTCAATATCTGTGGTGTTATTTTCTTTTTGATAAACATCATTGTATGCTATTATTTCTTTCTTTTCAACTCATCATAATGTTCATGTAGAGTTTCAAATACTTCACTTATCATTCATGTTACTATATATATATATATATATATATATAAGTATAAGGATTGGTGTATACAGAATAAATTCCAATAACCAACAAATACTATTCTTAAAAGAGTGCTCAATACAGAGTAGAGCAAATATAATTATTTATTTGAAAATTGTAACATAAATATGTTATAAAATCACTACAAAAATGGCCATTTTGTTTCAACACTTCTGGTGTTTTATCAAGTGATAAGACACCAGAAGTGTTGAAACAAAATGGCTATTTTTGTGGTGATTTTATAACATATTTATGTTACAATTTTCGAATAAATAATTATATATATATATATATATATATATATTTCTTTATTCACAGCTACTAAATGAGGAGATGAAAGCGATCAATGATTCACTCATTCAACAATTAAGTCATTTAAAAACAGAATATGAAGATTTTAAATGCCAGAATAAAAAGAAATACAAAAAGGTAAGTTATAAATATCATTATTAACCTTTATTTACTCTGTATGTGACTATATTTGCTTTACAAAATGTCTATCCTGTCACTGAAGGTGACTCACATCTATGAACAATAGTGTGTTTGAATTTCATAGTTGTGTTGTCATATCCTATTATGGCAACAGAAAATAATTTTGAGTGAAATTAACAATAAGGATAATGTAATTGAGAAGCCTTGAAAAAGAATGCAGTGGAAAGGGGAAGTTATATTAATTATGAATAGTGCTAAAGTTTAAATAAAAAGCATTTGAGAATTTTTTGTATTTTAAATAAAATTAGCATTACATGTGAAAAAAGAAAATGGCAGGATTATTTTGCATGGATAAATCACTTTCCCATGTTGTAACATAGTTTTGCTGTGCCTTTTCTGTAAATATTTTCATAATACAGGAACCCCTCAATTAGTGCAGCAAACCTGTGCATTGGTAACTATAAAATCAATTTTCAACTACTATGGTTAAACTGAAGAATGTTTTACTGTACTAATCAAGAATTATGTGTGCACTAATTGAATTTTGGTATATAAAAGTTTTTTAGCATGCTAATCAAAAATGCATTAATCAAGGGATGTGTGTAATTGTTCTCCATTTACCTCTTTATTACCTAGATGCTATGAATTTAAGTATACTGCTAGATTGGTGGCAAGGTCTCATCTTACAGTTGGAATGATTATATGCAACCTTTTGTAAATTCTATGCTAATAATTTCTTCTCTCACACTTCTCACATGTGGAACTCTCTTCTGGCTTCTTGCTTTCCAGTTAAATTTAACCTTCAAAAATTTAAATTCAATGTCAATCATTATCTTCTGTCTTCTTAATTCCTCTTCTTTTTATTTTTTCTCTCTCTCTCTCCTTAATAATGTTTTCTTTTTCTCATATTCTCTCACACTCAGTAACCCCTTATGTCTTAGTAGCTATATATTTCCTTGCTTGGGCTGAAGTAATAAAAAAAACAACTTCAAGTATTGGAATGTGTGGTGGAAATAAATTTACCTTGCCATTCCAATGTAAGCATTATCACAGTTTCATGGAACTCTCTTCTGGCTTCTTATTTCCCAGTCAATTTTGATCTTCCGAAATTTAAATGAAATGTTCATTTTTATTTACTGTCTTCTTAATTTCTCTTCTTTTATTTTTCTCTCTCTCCCCATAATAATGTTTTCTTTTTCTCATATTCTCTCACACTCAGTAACCCCTTATGTCGTAGTAGCTATATATTTCCTTGCTTGGGCTGAAGTAATAAAAAAAACAACTTCAAGTATTGGAATGTGTGGTGGAAATAAATTTACCTTGCCATTCCAACATAAGCATTATCACAGTTTCATGGAACTCTCTTCTGGCTTCTTATTTCCCAGTCAATTTTGATCTTCCGAAATTTAAATGAAATGTTAATTTTTATTTACTGTCTTCTTAATTCCTCTTCTTTTATTTTTCTCTCTCTCCCCATAATAATGTTTTCTTTTTCTCATATTCTCTCACATTCAGTAACCCCTTATGTCTTAGTAGCTATATATTTCCTTGCTTGGGCTGAAGTAATAAAAAAAACAACTTCAAGTATTGGAATGTGTGGTGGAAATAAATTTACCTTGCCATTCCAACGTAAGCATTATCACAGTTTCATGGAACTCTCTTCTGGCTTCTTATTTCCCAGTCAATTTTGATCTTCCGAAATTTAAATGAAATGTTAATTTTTATTTACTGTCTTCTTAATTCCTCTTCTTTTATTTTTCTCTCTCTCTCTCTCCTTAATAATGTTTTCTTTTTTCCATATTCTCTCACATTCAGTAACCCCTTGGGTTTTATTGGTTTTATTACCTAGATTAACATGAAATGAGATGAGATATTATGTACATTATTTACATTATTCAGACTATTGTCCTCATCTTTGTCGCCATATTTATTACAACATTTCGGCCGTTGTATGCTCTGGCCTTCTTCAGGTGGTTGGAATGTCAAACTGAACCCTTTATTTCACTCACTTGGGTAGACTGTTCTAGTTTCACATGCCATGTTTAATGGATGTCAGTTATCAGTTATCTCCTGTTAATTTCCCTCAAGGACACATGGTACAGTGGATAAAGGCGTTTGTTAGATCCAGTGACAGGACCCAAAGAGTGTGAGTTCAATACCTGGTTAAGGCAGTTGAGAACTTTGAGAGGGGAATTAACAGGAGATAACTGATAACTGACATCCATTAAACATGGCACGTGGAACTAGAACAGTCTACCCCAGTGAGCAAAATAACGTGTTCAGTCCGACATTTCAACCACCTGAAGAAGTCCGGAGCGTAGAACGGACAAAATGCTGTAATAAATATGGTGACAAAGATGTGGACAATAGTTCAAATAATGTAAATAAAGAATTTAAAATTATGCAAATATGTATATTGCTAATAGAAAAACCAAGATATATTGAATAAAAATTATTTTTCTGATGATTTTCAACAACTTTTTATATTTTCTGTTTTAATAATTTAAAAACAATATGATAACAAAACAGGTAGCAACAGAAACAATAGTCATCATATTGAAAATTCCCAGCAGCCTATGGTCATTCCCAGGTTTGGTTTGAATTCTTTAGAGATAATAATGGTTTTAATGATATAAGTTTTACTAATTAGCTCATATCAGGGGGAGAAGAAATGGATTCATACCTTTCCTAAGGGTATTTGCATGTAAATGAATATAACAAATGCAAATGGTATTTGAACCAGTCTTTCTGATTAACAATTCCAAGCCATTATCCATTACACCACCCTCACATCCAAGCTTACAATGCTTGGTATTACCAAAGGTCACCCACCTAGGTACTGGTCTGTCTTGACATAGCTTAAATTCGGTGATTGTACAGAAATTGTTTTTTCAATGTGATGTGGTTGTAAGTCTTTTTGAAAATTGGATTTGATTAGTAGTTTGTAGTTACCGTAATTTAGATGACTTAGATATTGCATTAAACAAATTTTTTAATTGTTTATAATGTCATTTATGATGGAGTTCTTAAATGATTTTTTTTTTTTTTGTTGCTGAATTTATTTAACATTTTTATAGAATTTCTTTTCTGCATTTTATGTTTCAACTTGAATTTTGTTGATTGGTGAAGAGAAAATTTCATTTCTGCATTATTTATATAAAATACAAATTGATTTTGTAGATGACATTTGTACTCCACTGTGAGGAATTTTATTTATTTATTTATTCATCAGTCAGTCAGTAGTTAGAGAGAGAGGCTAATATAGTTATTTTAAAAGTTAGATAGGAAGATTTTTGTTTTTATAAAAATGGTTGAATCAATACATTTGAAAGTTACTTTTTGCTCATGACTGAAATAGATGAAATTTTTATTGCAAATTGCCTGTTCACGTACTGTTTTTGTAAATTAACATGTTTTCAAACATTTAAATCATTTCTATACAAGCAATAACTGTCTTTCCAAGTAAAACCAAACAGAAGAGACTTTTAATTTAGTGGTGCTTTGAATTAAGACATTTTTTAAGAAGAAAACTGAGAATTTTTTTCTATGACATTTTCCTCCAATTTTATTTATTTAAAATAAATTGACAATTTCTTGTTAAACAAACAAATGGGAACTTAGCCCATTAACTTGATATATTTGTATGTGTTTTTATTTCAGTACATAAGTTTATGTATTTATCACATACACCTATGTTGACTTACTGACTTATCTGTGTTTATTATATAATACTCATGAGAAAAACAAGAGATAAAGCATAGAAATCTACAAATAAGTGTAGATCTAAAATTTTGGTGATCTTTATAATTATTTAATTATAGAGATGCAAGTGTGCATGAGGGTCTACTTAAAAATTCACACATTTGTCTACTTTCTAAAAGTCAATATTTCATTCACAAAATATCAGAATAATAATTTTGGAAAGTTGGTTAAGTTTTTCAGCATCTCCTTTGTATATGTGTTTGTGTGTGTTTGCATATTTTGTATTAATTTTTATCTCTTTCACCCTGCAGTTACACACTTTAGAAGAAGAAAAAGTGAAGTTGACCAATGAATACAAAACGATTTGTGAAAATAATCTGGAGGTTAGTGTTCCTTATTTTTATTTTTGTCAATACACCCTGTTTGAAGTTATTAAGCAACTCATATAAATTTTAATACTTCAAATTTGGTTTGAAAAAAAATCGTCACATTTTAAACAATCAATTTAGATGTCAAATCCAAAGTTAAAATTTTAGGTAGTATCAATGTTTTATTAAAGTTATTTGATATTTTTGTATTCTAAAAACTGCCGTTATTGAAGTTACTAGGCAAAACCAAATGATCACATTTTACTTCAATAAAAAGGTAATAAAATCATCAAAGATTGATCAACACCTATTATAAAGCAAATTACAAACACATAAGTTAAGTCTGTAAATCCTTTACATTTTAATATAGTAACCCTTTTCTTCTCAATAACAATCAGTAGTCTATTGTCCATTGATTTTGTTATTTTTTACTTCAGCAGGTTAGTGTTAATTATTTTTATTATTGTCAATTCACTGAGATATGTAAATGCTTAGTATAGATATAATTAAATGTGTGTCGGTGTATGCTTTAAATAACTGTATACTTGTGTATAAGTGAAGTATTAAAATTTTTCTTGTGTGTGTATATACACACACACACACACACACAAAATGTATATAGAATAGGCCAGGAAAATTACTGTGCCAAAGACAGATATCTAAAAATGTGCTTAATGCATCATTCAGAAAATTGAACTTGCAGAGCAGATTAATACTATAAAAATATGAAAATATTTTACCCATAGCTATTTAAACAACATCATAAAAAAGCATAATATGAGGATTTTGAAAACTGATGCAACAAGTTATGTAATTGCAGAAACAAAAATAAATGCCCTTCAGATGGAGCCTGCTGCACAGAGGGTGTAATTTACCAAGCTGAAGTTAAAGATGATAGTGCACAAAAGAGAGTTTATATTGAATGTACAGATAGTGCCTTTAAGAAATGCTGATACAACCATGCTTCTTCATTTAGGATGCAGAACTATAGCATTGTACAAAGCTGGCAGGATATGTTTGGAAGTTAAAAGATAAAAACATTAACAGTCCAGTAATCTAATGTAGTTAAAAAGAAAATTGGGGTGCGTTGAAGAATTTAATTTACCTAGCTACTTGATGAGACCTCACGGTTGAAGCCAGGGTAGTACAAATATTTTCATCTTTATATATATATATATATATATATATATATATATATATATATATATATATAGTGTATGTGTGTGTGTCTGTAGTATTTCTTATTACAATCTTATTTTTAGTGGCTTCACATATTTGAGTTGCTATCCTTTTTTTTATTTTTTTTATTGAACAGTGAAATTAGTAACAACTGACCTAAAACAAGAAGTACTACTAAAGTAAGATTTCCAGGTGTTTATTTAATAAATCCTATTATTAAATAAACACCTGGAAACCTTATTCTCTTGTTTAGATTTATTAAATAAACACCTGGAAACCTTATTCTCTTGTTTAGATTTATTAAATAATCACCTGGAAACCTTATTCTCTTGTTTAGATTTATTAAATAAACACCTGGAAACCTTATTCTCTTGTTTAGATTTATTAAATAAACACCTGGAAACCTTATTCTCTTGTTTAGATTTATTAAATAAACACCTGGAAACCTTATTCTCTTGTTTAGATTTATTAAATAAACACCTGGAAACCTTATTCTCTTGTTTAGATTTATTAAATAAACACCTGGAAACCTTATTCTCTTGTTTAGATTTATTAAATAAACACCTGGAAACCTTATTCTCTTGTTTAGATTTATTAAATAAACACCTGGAAACCTTATTCTCTTGTTTAGATTTATTAAATAAACACCTGGAAACCTTATTCTCTTGTTTAGATTTATTAAATAAACACCTGGAAACCTTATTCTCTTGTTTAGATTTATTAAATAAACACCTGGAAACCTTATTCTCTTGTTTAGATTTATTAAATAAACACCTGGAAACCTTATTCTCTTGTTTAGATTTATTAAATAAACACCTGGAAACCTTATTCTCTTGTTTAGATTTATTAAATAAACACCTGGAAACCTTATTCTCTTGTTTAGATTTATTAAATAAACACCTGGAAACCTTATTCTCTTGTTTAGATTTATTAAATAAACAACTGGAAACCTTATTCTCTTGTTTAGATTTATTAAATAAACAACTGGAAACCTTATACTCTTGTTTAGATTTATTAAATAAACACCTGGAAACCTTATTCTCTTGTTTAGATTTATTAAATAAACACCTGGAAACCTTATTCTCTTGTTTAGATTTATTAAATAAACACCTGGAAACCTTATTCTCTTGTTTAGATTTATTAAATAAACACCTGGAAACCTTATTCTCTTGTTTAGATTTATTAAATAAACACCTGGAAACCTTATTCTCTTGTTTAGATTTATTAAATAAACACCTGGAAACCTTATTCTCTTGTTTAGATTTATTAAATAAACACCTGGAAACCTTATTCTCTTGTTTAGATTTATTAAATAAACACCTGGAAACCTTATTCTCTTGTTTAGATTTATTAAATAAACACCTGGAAACCTTATTCTCTTGTTTAGATTTATTAAATAAACACCTGGAAACCTTATTCTCTTGTTTAGATTTATTAAATAAACACCTGGAAACCTTATTCTCTTGTTTAGATTTATTAAATAAACAACTGGAAACCTTATTCTCTTGTTTAGATTTATTAAATAAACACCTGGAAACCTTATTCTCTTGTTTAGATTTATTAAATAAACACCTGGAAACCTTATTCTCTTGTTTAGATTTATTAAACACCTGGAAACCTTATTCTCTTGTTTAGATTTATTAAATAAACACCTGGAAACCTTATTCTCTTGTTTAGATTTATTAAATAAACACCTGGAAACCTTATTCTCTTGTTTAGATTTATTAAATAAACAACTGGAAACCTTATTCTCTTGTTTAGATTTATTAAATAAACAACTGGAAACCTTATACTCTTGTTTAGATTTATTAAATAAACACCTGGAAACCTTATTCTCTTGTTTAGATTTATTAAATAAACACCTGGAAACCTTATTCTCTTGTTTAGATTTATTAAATAAACACCTGGAAACCTTATTCTCTTGTTTAGATTTATTAAATAAACACCTGGAAACCTTATTCTCTTGTTTAGATTTATTAAATAAACACCTGGAAACCTTATTCTCTTGTTTAGATTTATTAAATAAACAACTGGAAACCTTATTCTCTTGTTTAGATTTATTAAATAAACAACTGGAAACCTTATTCTCTTGTTTAGATTTATTAAATAAACAACTGGAAACCTTATACTCTTGTTTAGATTTATTAAATAAACACCTGGAAACCTTATTCTCTTGTTTAGATTTATTAAATAAACACCTGGAAACCTTATTCTCTTGTTTAGATTTATTAAATAAACACCTGGAAACCTTATTCTCTTGTTTAGATTTATTAAATAAACACCTGGAAACCTTATTCTCTTGTTTAGATTTATTAAATAAACACCTGGAAACCTTATTCTCTTGTTTAGATTTATTAAATAAACACCTGGAAACCTTATACTCTTGTTTAGATTTATTAAATAAACACCTGGAAACCTTATTCTCTTGTTTAGATTTATTAAATAAACACCTGGAAACCTTATTCTCTTGTTTAGATTTATTAAATAAACACCTGGAAACCTTATTCTCTTGTTTAGATTTATTAAATAAACACCTGGAAACCTTATTCTCTTGTTTAGATTTATTAAATAAACACCTGGAAACCTTATTCTCTTGTTTAGATTTATTAAATAAACAACTGGAAACCTTATTCTCTTGTTTAGATTTATTAAATAAACAACTGGAAACCTTATTCTCTTGTTTAGATTTATTAAATAAACAACTGGAAACCTTATACTCTTGTTTAGATTTATTAAATAAACACCTGGAAACCTTATTCTCTTGTTTAGATTTATTAAATAAACACCTGGAAACCTTATTCTCTTGTTTAGATTTATTAAATAAACACCTGGAAACCTTATTCTCTTGTTTAGATTTATTAAATAAACACCTGGAAACCTTATTCTCTTGTTTAGATTTATTAAATAAACACCTGGAAACCTTATTCTCTTGTTTAGATTTATTAAATAAACACCTGGAAACCTTATTCTCTTGTTTAGATTTATTAAATAAACACCTGGAAACCTTATTCTCTTTTTTAGATTTATTAAATAAACAACTGGAAACCTTATACTCTTGTTTAGATTTATTAAATAAACAACTGGAAACCTTATTCTCTTTTTTAGATTTATTAAATAAACACCTGAAAACCTTATTCACTTTTTTACATTTATTAAATAAACAACTGGAAACCTTATTCTCTTTTTTAGATTTATTAACTAAACACCTGGAAACCTTATTCTCTTTTTTAGATTTATTAACTAAACACCTGGAAACCTTATTCTCTTGTTTAGATTTATTAAATAAACACCTGAAAACCTTATTCACTTTTTTAGATTTATTAAATAAACAACTGGAAACCTTATTCTCTTTTTTAGATTTATTAAATAAACACCTGAAAACCTTATTCA
>OZ010616.1:52855454-52905454 GCA_963932145.1 Acanthosepion lycidas
GCCAAGAGAACAAGAATATTTCAATAAATATATAATGACGAGTAATTGTGATTATAAATTTTGAAAAAAAATGTATTTTCTGGGCATTTCTTTCATTTACTCTCACCACATAAATTCTCTAAAGTAGGTTGACAGCATCTGGGTTTATACTTTTTTCTATCAAGAATTAATTACAAAAATGTTTTTTATTAATAAAAATATTTTATAACAAAAACACTAGACTATTTATTTACAAGAATAGTATTTAATTTAAGAATAGTATTTAATATTTTTGTTATTTCGTTTAATAAATCCCGCTTCATATATTTGGTTTTTATTAAAATACTATAAATAGTTTTTTAAAATAATAAAAATTACTGAAATTGTATACAGTGATATCAGTTTCAAGGGAAAAAAAAATGTCCTTTTGATACAGTTTTTGCATAAATTCACCCATGCATAGAATATTGCTGCCATATATTGTCTGGAGCTCTTTAATAAAACCCAAAGAAGAATCAACAATATTATTGGTCCTGATCTGGCATCTTGGCTTCATTCACTTTCCCATTGCTATAAGGTTGTGTCTATTTGCCTTTTCTATAAATACTTTCATGGTAATTGTTTGAATGAGCTCTTCACTATGGTACCTAGACTTTTTGAATTTAAGCACAGGATAAGACTGGCATCAAGATTGCATCAATTTACAGTTGTGTTGGCTAGATTTAACCATAAATTCTCTGCTAACAGTTTCTTTTCTCACACTTCTCACTTGTGGAATTCTCTTCTGGCTCCATGCTTTCCAGACAACTTTAATCTGCAAAATTTGAAATGCAGTGTCAATTGTTATCTACTGTCATGCTGATTACTCTTTCCTCTTCCTGTTCATTATTAATGTTTCTGTTCTTAATTTTTCCATGTCCAACAGTAACCTCTTGTGTCTTAGTGGCTTTACTGCCTTGCATGGGGTAATACCAATTAAAAAAAAAAAGGTACGATTGTGATTGTATTTTTGCCAATACAATACTCTACTTCATTTACCAGAACTTTTTTAAGACAGGTCAGGCCAGATTGTACAAATATCTGAAAAGAGATGCTTACACTGGAAAGGACTTTTCTTCAAAAATACCTATCAAGTAGTCTAAAGTCTAAATGGGCTGATATGACCTAATTTTATGTTTAAAAAGTTAATTTTTACATTTGTAAATGTATTCATACAAAAATATATATACATAGGTAGATCAATAAAGTTATTAAGTGAATTTTGATCTGAAATTTTCACTGTATAATGTTTCACCTATAATTAATAATCACAATTGGATTAAATGTATTGTCAAAGGAGGTCATTGTGTTTTGAAATATTTATTGTGTAAAAATAAATGTCTTTTCATCATTAGGCTTCAGACTTATTGATGTACCTGTGTGAATATTTGTATAGTTATACATGCATCTCTGCATGCAACACTTATGAACACACACACACTTGATATATAACATTTGGGTGACTTACTCCAAAGAATATCTAACATAAATATAACTAATATGTCTATGGTGAGTTTAGACATTAAATCACTATATACCAATATACCCATCACAAAATACGTTAATATATTAAAAATTCAGTCTCCATAATCCAAGGAAAGCTTCCTCTACCTGTCCACAACATTATTAAGATATGCAAATTAATGAATTTACAAAAATTCAACTATGGAAGATTCGGTAATTTTGACAAGGTAGGAAAATTCAGTAACTGTGAAATAAAAGCAGGTTGAAAATTGATTTTAAGGCTATTCTCCCCTATATTTGAACTGTAAAATCCCTCCCTCCCCTATATTTGAACTGTAAAATCATGGGATCCAGATAAAAACCCACTACAACAATACCAAGGCAATACTTACAGAATAGTATTTATTTAATTATTGTTTTCAAGCAAAAAAAATTGATTTATCTAAGTTCTTATATCTTTTTTTCAAATTATTATTTTAATAAAAAGTAGTAAATAAATTGTTTCATAGTTATTTGTTTTTAAAGAGGCAAAAACTATAACCTCATTTCTATTTCAAGGCGGGGTGGGGGCAGAATAGACCTAAAATCAATTATCAATCAACTTTTATTTCAGAGTTACTGAATTTTCCTTCCTTATCAAAATGACCAAATTTTCTGTTACCAAATCTTCTGAGCACCAACCTAATACTAACTACAGTCACCTATCAGTGGTGTTCTTGCTTTCCTCTTTCTAGAATTCACCCCATTTAAATATATCTTACCCGACAGCTTTACTTATCTGAGAGATATAGATGACATCCGCTTATTTTATCCTCAAGATACAAACCTATTAAATAAACATAACAAAACTCAACAATTTTGAAAATTACTTTTGTTTCTTTTCAGTTACTTGAAGAAGCTGAACAATGGACAGAAAAGTAAGTTTTCTTTTTTCTTTTTTAATTTTCCATCCAATAAGGAGTCATAGTGTCATATGATCGAAAAATAAATGTTGGTGATAGGAAGAAGAGTAGACATTTATTTTTGTAGAAGTGGCAGTGACAAATCCATGACTCAAAACTCGGTGGACAAAGTTACAGCCCCATCCCAGAAGTGGGCAAAATTCCAGTCTCATATAAGATTAATTAATAAGATCAGATGTAAAGGCTAATTATTTGAATTGAAAGTTCCCTGAATTTTTAATGTTAAATTTGTTTCTTTTTACATGAGTCTTATTCATGGGACTGGAATTTTGTCTACTTTTTGGATAAGAGGCTAGGGTTTTGTCCAGTTTTCAGGTACAGTATCTGTATTAATAATTGAAAGAAATAATAGACTATATAAATTCCTATGGCAAACAAAGTGAACCCATAAACTCATTATGTACCTGACAAATATATCTTTCTTGTATATATATTGGATATTATCATTAATGTTTCAATGTGACATTAAAATTTGAATTAAAAGTTCCTTACATTTTCAGTGTTAAACTTGTTTCTTTTTATATGAGTCTTTTTCATGGGACTAGGATTTTGTCTACTTTCTGGATAAAGAGAGTAAGATTTTGTCCTGTTACTAGCAGTGACGTAAAGAGAGGAAGGAATCAAAGGTTGGAGAATTGTTTTAAAAGGAAAATGAATTACAACTTATTTCAAAAGGAAGAGGGAACAAAAGAAAACAAATTAGTTCCTTTAAAGAGATGACTGTCATGGTAGGACTTTATAAATAAATATAGTTAACTAATGGTAATGCTTAAACAATGAAAATTAAATGGAGCTCAATTATAAAATTGTATTATTGTTTTAATAAGGGAAGGAAAAAATAGACATTGCTTGATTTTAAAAAGAGAATAGTTTTTATTCATTTTAAAGGGAAAATGAATTAAACCATCAGTCATTATTCTCTTTCTCTAAATTTTTATGTGAGTGTGTGTATGTGTGTGTGTATATATATATATATATATATAATAAATAAAAGTGAACAGTGAAGTCACACTTAGAGAAAAAAACAACACTCATGGCCTGACAATTGTGTCTAGCATGAAACAGCTTGTTGCCTCTAAGTGTTGACTTGACTTCAATGTTCACTTTTATATTTACACACACTCTATCTCTGATATTGAGCACTTTATCCCATAAATATAGCACACCTTAAGAGTATATTTCTTCATATATATATATATATATATATATAAGGAAAATTTATGACAGTGTAAAAAAATTTTCATGTGACATGTTTCATTCTTTAGAACATCATTGAACTACAGTAATGTTTCATCATCATCCCCTTGACTTTTGTAATCATAGGGGGATGGGGAATCAAAATGCAGAAGCCATATTGAATCTCTTCCACAATGGTCTATCAATGGTAGCCATCAGCAATTCTGGTATAGTCATACCTGTCCATTGTTTGACATTATCCAACCATTTTTTGTGCTAGCGTCCTCTCCTACGTCCACCTTCAACCGTAACTTGTATGATGGTCCTGTGCAGGCCATCGTGACTTGTAATGTGTTCAAACCATGCCATTTTTCTCTGTTTGACAGTGGCCAGAAGAGGTTCCTGGTGGCCCACAAACTTTTCAACCTTTTCCCGCCCAAACTCATTGGTTTTATGTTCCCAATTTACATTGATGTAATTACATACGCAGAAAGGAAAAGGGATGTTGAAATTTTAAAATTAAATTTATTTTTTTTTTTTTTTAATTATGTGTTTGGGTTTTTATAGTTTAGTCATTTTCATTTAGTACATTTTTATTTTTGTTAATGTTTTTATCACTTCTGTTGTTAAGCATTCGATATTGGGATAACAGATGATCTGACAATAAAGGTGAAATGCTGTAAGAAGCTAGATGTAAATTTAATATGGATTATGAGACAAAACACTTCCTATATACCTTTTGCTTTAGTAAATTGCTTTCTCTTTTAATTAAAACACTTACCAAGTAATGTTGAAGCTGTCAAATATATTCATAATCATACCCTCATACAGACACAAAAATACACACACTGCATAATTTTCTTTAAATTCTTAGCAACTCTTTACATTAAAAAAAGAACTGGCATCTGTATGTTTAAACATTTTATACATTTTCTTAATTATATTTTTAGTATCAAAGTTGGTCCTCAATCAGAAAATGAACATATGAACAAGCAGAATATTTTATTGTATGCTATTACTAAAAGCATAATATTACTAAAACTACTATTACTAAAACTACTATTACTAAAAGCATAATATTACCAAAACTATTATTACTAAAAGCATAATATTACCAAAACTATTATTACTAAAAGCATAATATTACTAAAACTACTATTACTAAAAGCATAATATTACTAAAACTACTATTACTAAAAGCATAATATTACTAAAACTACTATTACTAAAACTATTATTACTAAAAGCATAATATTACTAAAACTACTATTACTAAAAGCATAATATTACCAAAACTACTATTACTAAAAGCATAATATTACTAAAACTATTATTACTAAAAGCATAATATTACTAAAACTACTATTACTAAAAGCATAATATTACTAAAACTACTATTACTAAAAGCATAATATTACTAAAACTACTATTACTAAAAGCATAATATTACTAAAACTACTATTACTAAAAGCATAATATTACTAAAACTACTATTACTAAAAGCATAATATTACTAAAATTTTTACTAAAAGTATTAATTTGTTTTAAATATGCATCTAAGACACTTGAAAACTTGATCTACTTATTCTGATGTCATAATTTTATCATTATTAACCATAAGTAGGATGGGAAAATGTCACTGCTTTCATTTGCCTTAAGTATACAAAGTAATCTGATTTAATTTAGATCTTAAAATATTTAAAAAAATTCCGTCATGATTTTTTTCACACTTTATTTCTAGAATGACAGCTTCTTTAAGAATTAAAAATTGCTTTCTTTAAACACATGCAGTTCTTTGTTCTGTCCAAGCAATTGTCTCATTTCTATTGATTTAAGGAACATTGAACTATTATTTTCAAGTTTCATTCGATATCACAAGTAAAGACAACTGATGCTTATTATTATAAAATAAATAACGTCTTAGAATGGGGAAAAAAAAAATGAAAATTTGTATAATTTAAAAAAGAAAATACAAATTTCTAACAGAAAATATTTTCATTTTTTTTTCTCAACTTAAATTAGTAAAAACAAAATGGATTTAATTCTAAAATTCATTATTTTTAATTGTTTTACTTGTAGCGTGTCTGGAAGATTGAGAGATCTACTACAAAATAGTATAGTGTTGATTTTTTTTTTTCCTTTGAAAATTATTTTTTTGAGGCATATGGCAATCCTTACCTTTTATATAAAGTATTTTTTTCTTTAACTTGCTGTTTTTTAAATTGTTTTTTTTTTCTATATTTAATCTCAAAATTATATATTGTATAATTTTTATTTTTTATTTTATGTAGATGTCGGGAACTGACTGAAAACTGGGAACAATCTAAAGCAGATTATGTTAAGGTGCGGGAAACACTTGATTTCAAGGAAAATGAATTAGAGGTAAGCTCATAATATATAGGAAAGTATGTCTATAAATACTAGGTTGGTGCAAAAATAATGACGTAATAATGTCGTTTTTTGACGTTAAAAATACGTCAAAAAACGACATTATTACGTCATTATTTTTGCACCAACCTTAATAGTAAATATGTACATTCATCTGTGTGTGTGTATCTATCTATATATAGGTGCCTTCATGAGATTGCTAAAAAAAGCATAGCATGATGAAAAAGATGCCAAACTTGACAAAAACAAAATTTTATCGTCTAAATTTTTATGTTATTATTAAGAGGAAAGATCAAAGTATTTTGGGGGTATTTTTTTACATTTTTTAATCGTTCCTAGCATATCCGAAATTTTTGTTAAATATCTTTTCTTTTCTTTTTTTGAGTCAGTAAAATTAACATATAATCAATCATGTCAGCCATTTTTTCCATTTTTTAAAATTAATGAAAATCTCAGTTTGAAATTCTTTTAAAAATCAATTATAATTTTTTCAAAACTTATTTTAAGAAAATCAGAAATTATAACGTTTCTTCAAAATATTTTGAAACAAGCATTATTTAGTTTCTTTGCCAAAAAGATGTAGTTTGAAGATAAAACAAAGCAGGTCATAACATTTTGCATCACTTGACAGGTGATGAATGACGTATTGACAGATTACGTGAGGATAATTTATTCTACAGAAGGAAACAGAATCAATTTTTTAGATTTAAGTGAACAAATTATTTACCTCGTTATTTTTAAGGAAAACCTCCAGTGCTCTAATTTTTTTTTTGTTTACGATACTTTATGGAAAATATATTATAAAGTAATTAAAATAAGACTGTTGAGAGTGAGATTAAATTTCATAAGAACGGTATCTAATTAATTTATAGGTACCTTTCTTAAGAAATTTTATCAGAAGTGAACATAAAATACTATAATTTCATGTACATTTATTACATTTTACTGTGTTATTTGTATTTCCATTCATTTTATTATTAATTTTGATATTTCATTTATGGAAAAATGTCATAACTGAAATTAATATAAAAATAAGATCATATAAATTTTATAAGATGATACTAATACTTGTAGGTACCCTTCTCAGTTGAAATTGAAAAATCAAATTAACTTCTCTACATGTGTTTCACAAAAATAAAGGCCTTAACAGTGGAGAACAATGCTTAACTCAAATAATGCAACTTAATTGTATTCTTGTTGGTCTTCCATACTTTATAATTACAGCTGTATTATAAACAAAAAGTTGCATTTCTTAATTACTGCTGGTCTTCTGATTGGTTAAAATTAAACAATTTACAATGCGCTAAAAAATAATCTTTCTCATAAGGATATTTACGAAACTGAATGAGGCTTTTAACTAATTTTATATTTTAACAAATTAAATGTAAAAATTTATTATAATTAAAGAAATAACAAATAATTGTATTAAAATTCAATTTTCATCAAAAAAAATTTTTTGCTTTCATTTTTTTTTTTTTTTTTGACCAATCAGAAGACCAGCAGTAATTAAGAAATGTAACTTTTTGTTTATAATACAGCTGTAATTATAAAGTATGGAAGACCAACAAGAATACAATTAAGTTGCATTATTTGAGTTAAGCATTGTTCTCCACTGTTAAGGCCTTTATTTTTGTGAAACACATGTAGAGAAGTTAATTTGATTTTTCAATTTCAACTGAGAAGGGTACCTACAAGTATTAGTATCATCTTATGAAATTTATATGATTTTATTTTTTGTTCATATTCATAAAAGCAAATAAAAGCATTTGAAATTAAATAATATATTTGTTTTATTGAGTTTTGTATGTTACAATTCAGAGATGATTTTCAGGTAGGGGGGAGGGTCCAATTAAAAAAAACAAATACACAATTTGCTTTCCTCAAAGCTTTGTGCTTTTAAGTAATATAATCACTAAACTGAATGTGACTGAATTTCTAGAGTTTTCATAAAATTAGTTATGTAGGTGGGTAATAAATATAAAAAAATATTTTTTCCATGACTTTAAAAAAGAAAACATATTTATAATAATTTCCATCATTTGTGGATAGTTTCTTAAAGTTTCATTTACATCCAACAATTATTTTTATTTTTGCAAGATTTTCCAAATTAATGTGTGTCATACAAAAAAAATGTGCTAAAAATTTATATGCTATTTTACTAGTTCTGGTGATACAAACAGAAACAAGGTATTTTAAATCAAAATTTAGAATGTTCTAAAAAGAAGGTAAAATTTTAAAAAATAATTTAAAAAAATACTTTGGTCTTTCCTCTTAATAATAAAATAAACATTTAGACAATAAAATTTTGTTTTTGTCAAGTTTGGTACCTTTTTCATCAGACTATGCTCTTTTTTTAGCAATCTCATGAAGTTATATATATATATATAGAGAGAGAGAGAGAGAGAAAAAATAAGCATTTATTTATATTTAATGAGGAGACTCTATAAATTTTTATATAATCAAATACCTTTGTGTTAATATTGTTTTTTAGAGATCTTTCATTAATACAATCACTGAAGTTAAGCAACACCAAATGAGCCTGGTTGGTACCTAGATGGGTGACCACTTGAAAATAGCAGGTACTGTAAGCTAGGATGTATGGGTGGTGCAATGAATAAGGCTTGGAATTATTAATCAAAGAGCAGAGTTCCAATTCCTGTTGGGTTCGTCCTAGTCACTTTTGTATCTGCAAATTGTGATAAACACCCTGGCAAGAATGAATGTCAGGAGTGCAATTATTGTAAGTTTGACAGACCTTTGAAAAAAAAAAATGATATTTCTTGTATCTTCAGAGATTGTGAAGTTTCTGAAGTGATATCTGGAAAGAAATCTTTTGGGGATTTCTTACATGTATTTAGATTTCTCTTTAAAAGGTCTTTGTTATATATATATATATATATATATATATATATATATATATATATATAGCCTATTTTCATGTTTTGAATTTACAGAAACACATAATACGCACTCACAGACAATTTAACCTCCTGAAAATGGTCTCAATTGAAAGTACATCAGAAAACTATTTGAAAGAAAATTTTGGTATCTATCTTAATCAATTTTCTTAAACTACCAAGAAATTAATCTGTGAACTTGAAAGGGTCACAACAAAAATAAACCAATATGATATGTCTAAATTATTTAACCAAACCTGTTTGTGTGTGTGTATGTATATATATATATATATATATATATATATATAAATATATAATTATTTATTTAAAAATTATAACATAAATATGTTATAAAATCACTACAAAAATAGCCATTTTTTTTCAACACCTCTGGTGTCTTATCAAGTGATAATGTAGATTGTAGAACCTACAATCTACATTCAACATCATCACTTATATTCTATATAGTATATTCTATATATATTATGAACAAGATCAACATATACTAAAAAAATTAGTATATTCTAATATATCAACTACAGATCCTAGCAAAAAAATTAAATTAATCATATACTACACTAAATCTAGTATATCCAACTTAATTCTTTGCAATAATTCTTCTCCCCCGGTTAGCGATTTGTAAAAAACCAACATAGTTTATAAATTCAAGTGCCCTTTGGGAGAGTATCTCCAACGAATTAAATAAATATTTATGTTGGTCACACCACAAACTCGCTTTCACGACGCTTGACACTACATTTGAATGAAAACTCTAACATTTTTAGGCATTTAAAACAACATGTCTGCCTGCATACACAATTCCGTAAAATACTTGTTGAAAACACAATTATACTTCGACATGAAAACAATAGACAAAAACTAAAAATCCTTGAAGCATTATACATCAAACAGTTGAAACCCAACCTAAACAAAATCAATTATGGCATCTCTACAAATATTCTTAAATGTCTATAATTGGTAACAGAAGCCATTGGTTTATACCAACGGCTTCCCATACTTCTCCAATTCACTCTCGTGTGGTCATGTGTGACATCATGAGATGCGGTGCGACTTTCACTTCTAGCGTCTTATATGCGCATGTTTATCGTTGCTTAGAAATCATCTATGTAAACATTGACAGACTATCATCACTGTCGTGTCCATATATTGTTTAATATGTTGTAATTGACATCTTTGATAATGGCTTAAGTAAGCTGAAAGATTAGATTGTATTAAAAAAATATGGATCAATATTGTGAATTTCTTTCTTCATTCAACGATAATGTTATTAAACTTATCAGATGTTACGAAAAAAATTTACATAAAATAAATAGACAACACTTGTCTATATTATTTAATGAAACGTGTATATATATATATATATATATATATATATATATATATATATATATATATATAAAATCACACCAAGGTTGATAAGACAACCGATATCTTCATCTGCTGAAATAGGCTATTCCATATATGAGGTGACTTGGGATTTTATTGTTTATTAATTATTTGCTCTGTAATAATAAATACATTGAGCTCTTTTTGTGGATTAGTTTTAATATTTTATATTACTAGGATCCACTTTACTTATATTTGATGAGTAAAATTTTGTCACTTAACTGATTGATGTTACCATCAGCATCCCAACTCCAGAGTTTTGTAGACGGACATGTCCATCCACTCTTCAAGTGGGTATCAGCAATTTACTCCTTGTGTTTCCTTGATTTTTTTTCTTTTTTTATATACTTATCATTGGTGTAAGTTTTTCCTGTATTGTTTGTGTTCGTGTGTGCTGATGTGTATTTGTGTGTGCGCACTATCTGCGTGGATGTGTAGGGTGTCATGGTCATTTGTCTTTGTTTCTTTCTTTTTTTTTCCCCCTATTTCCTTTTTTAAGAGAATTACTGAAAAAGTTAAGAGAAACAAGTAATTCCTATGTTGACTTTTAATGAAACAAGTATTTATAATGTCTCTACTTTATTTTGACTCATTTTATCTCATTATTTCCTTCTTTTTTTTTTTTCTTTTGACAGCAAATGAAAGAATGTTTCTTGCAATTAAAAGCCTTTGAAGACGAATCAGAGGAAGCAGCTTCTTCTGCAGATTATGTTGGTAAATATCCTTCACGATTGCTGTTCATAGCATTTTTTTTCCTTTTCTTTCACCTTCCTTTTCTTTCTTCTTTTTTCTTTTAATTTCTTTTTCCTTTCTTTCTTTCTCCTTTTTATCTCATTTTTCTTTCTCCTTCCTTTTACTTTCTTCTTTCTTTTCTCTTTCTTTTTCTTTTTTTTTTTTTCTCTCTTTGATCTGTTTGTTTCGCAAATGGATTTTTCTTCCCTTTTCCATTTTTATTTCTTTTAACTTTTTCTTTTCCTTTTTCTTCTTGCTTTCATTTTCTTTTCCTTTTTCTTCTTGTTTTCTTTTTCTTTTTTCTTCCTTTTTCTTTTTTCTTCCTTTTTCTTTTTTTCTTCCTTTTTCTTTTTTCTTCCTTTTTTCTTCCTTTTTATTTTTCTCTTTGATCAGTTTTTTTGGCAAATGGATGAGAAAGTGGAAAGATTCTGTATAACATGTTTCATCATCTAGATGGACTTCATCAGACTAAAGTAATGTTTTTGTTGATAAGATTATTTACATGTTGAAGGGGAGATATAAAAACGCCCTCCAACCTCCTTCACATATATAATTCCATCAGCAAAAACATTACTTTATTCCTTTTAAAGGATGAAACATGTTACATAAATTTTTTTCCACATTGTCATTCATTTGCCTAAAATTGTTCTGATAATAGAGAAATTTGTCATATTCTCCATATGCATTTGTATTTATTCCCACATGAAGTCTTTTCATAAAGTATGCAACCATTTTTAATATCACAAAAACTATTTCTACAACATTGATATAGCCATGCTGCACATACATAAACATTTCCTGTGGGGGTCTTTCACTCAGCATTTTCAGTGATCTTGGGTACTGCGCAACCATTGCATTTTACAATGACTGAGCAAGTATATTTTTCATATTTTTGTCAAAACATCAAATCACTAACACAACTATCCACTTTTCAGCCAAGATTTGTCTCCCTGTGGCTTCTGAAATTTTAACAAAGCCAAAATCATTGTTGAAAGAGAGATTTCAGACCATGGGCGAGATTAAGGAGAAAATAGGCAATCTCTATAAGAAAATTTTAGAGATTGTTTTAAAAACAAAGTGAATGAGACACTGGAATAAGTGTATGAGGTTATAAAGATGAGGACTTAGGTAGGCAGAATTAGTGTAGCGTAAGCTTATAGGTTATAAAATCTTTTAAATAGCGCGATTTTCAACATACACTGTTGGAAAAAGAATTTTAAATTCAAAAAAATGTTTAAAACACTTCCACAATCACTTAATGTAAGGGAGAAAACTCTCAAAACCTTCTGTTATCGTCCTTTTTTTTTTTTTTGAGTTTTCTCCCTTACATTGAAAATGTCCTATTTTCTTGTACTGATAGGACATTTTCTTGTGCTGATTTATTTTCGCACTGATGACAGGCTTGAATCCAACCTTTCTCCCATCAGCTGTGGGTTACATAACAGGGTCAACAGGGCTCTATGGTCTTAGGTGGCAAATAGCCTAAAATAAAAACTAATCTAAATTGAAAACTGTAGAGAAAGCAATGTGAAATCGTTCTATCATTTTTAAGATCTTATGGCATTAAAGAAAATAAGTGTGTAGAGAGTCATGATCACCTATGTAACAACGACTCCATAAGATCTATGTGGTTAATTGTTGGTTCGTTTGAAAATTATTAATTGAAATAGCATGGAAATAGTAGGGAAAATGAGTGTTGTATTCTTACAATAAAACAAAGAATGAATGAAACTGGAAGAAATGAGTTAATTTGCAGTATAGGCACCAAAAGCCCACAGTAATAAAAATGTTCCATTATGGTTTGAAATTGCCTGATTATTTAAAAGAATGACAAAAGCTTGTGCTCAATTACCATTTACAATTTATCAACAATGTAAGTTTGATCTCTTTCACATGACTACTCAAGGCAAACGTATGTAAACAATGTAAGTAATGGCAGCCGTTCTGTCGAAGTGGCACAAAAGAAATTAAACTTACATTGTTCATAACTCCTAAACAGTAATAAAGTGCAAACTTTTAATGTCATTTTCAAAATAATCAGGTAATTTCACACCATAATAGAACATTTTCATTACTCTTAGTATTTTGCTTACAATAGGGAAAATAGTGTCTCATGTTTGTGATAAACGGAGAAATATTGGATAAAAGAATCCATTAAAAAAATAAATATTGTTTACATTTCATCCACAAAACTGAAACTAGCAGATATAGAAAATGAGAAGTGTGCATTAATTCATTCCTTAAATATATATTTAATATTAATGTTAATATATATTAATATTAATATATAATGTTAATATATATTAATATTAATATATAATGTTAATATATATTAATATTAATATATAATGTTAATATATATTAATATTAATATATAATGTTAATATATATTAATATTAATATATAATGTTAATATATATTAAATATTAATGCATTCCTTAAATATATATTTGTTATATTTTGTTTGTGTGTGTGAGAAACTGAAGCAAATATAGATTCCTAGAAGTCCCAATGAGAAATGTGCATTCCTTAAATAGATAATTCAAACCTTGCTTCATCAATACAGCCTCCATGACAGAATTTGTAAAGGCATGCATCTGAAGCACAATCTTACTTTAGTAGGACTTCTCAATCCAAGTCATTTTTTATTAATTTCACTTTTTAAGATAATAAAAAAAAAACTGCAACTCAAATATGCTGTTTTACGTAAAAACATTTGTTTTGTAAAAAAAAATTTTAATTCTAAAATAACTATAACATCACGTTCATGTGTGTTTTTCAAAATCTCTGAGACAACAGAATGCAGATTTTATCACAGTTACAATAAGATTCTTTGTAATTTATCCCTAAAGATGATCTTAGAAAAGGTCAAAAGTACATGGGTTAAAAAAAACTACCACGCCTTCCTTGATCAATTTCATCTCAATGTCCACAAACTGATTAAACAACTGGAAATAATCAGTATAAAAATAAGTAGTCAAAACAAAATATATCTATATTATTTAATGATATATATATAAGCTTAAAACCCACTCTATTGAACTTTTAAGCTAGTATCATCACAATAGATAAGGAGGGGTAGATGCAATAGGCAACAATAAACTACAGAAGAACTCAAAATTGATCGCTGCATTTAAGTATTGCATTAATATTTAAGCTTACCTTTTAAAAGTTCATTTAATTTAAAGACAGTTTGATTTACGTAGGTAGGTCCTTACTTTCCATACAAACAATTTTTTTTTATTTCATGGGTGACTTTTGCTGGATTTTGCAATTAATTTTGATTATTCCTAAATTTATTTCCAAGTTATAAAAATTGTTATCATACAAAAATTTGTTGCAAATTTCAGGATTGCCAGTCCAGATCTGACCTGGAATGTATTTAATTTGCTCACAGAGTCGACCTGATTCCAAAATGGTATAATATGTTAGGCTACGGCCTCTAGGAGTAAAGTTGAAAAAGTGTGACACACTGACATTCACACACACACACACACACACACACACACACATATATATATATATATATATATATATATATATGAGTAACAAGGCATTCAGGTGAAACATTAAATAACAGAAATTTTCTTAATAGACATATGTCTCTTTTTCTCATTAATAATTTGCAGTTATATCTATATAGTGCAATTTTATATTTTGCAGTGACCCCACTATCGTTGCAGGACAAAATACAATCAATGTTGGATGTTTCTCGTGTAAGTAATTCTTTACTCTATTTTCTTTTTTCCCTGACTGATCAGTTCAGTTGACAAATTCCCTGCTCGTTATTTGCTGCTTTGAAATACAGGCATATGCAAACATTCATTTTATTTTGTATAGATGTTTACTTATATATGTTTTTTTTTATGGTTCTTTATAAAACACTTTCAAACTCCTCCAATACCCAAACTATTTCTTGCACAATGCCAAATTCAAAGCCTTCAAAATCCACAGAAGAAAAATACAGAAATTCACAAATAATAATAATCCCAACAGCCATGAAAAAAAAGTAGGCATATAATTCTATCTACGAACTTCATAACAGTAGGTACCTCCATGAAATTGCTAAAAAATCAGCATACCATGATGAAAACATGCTCCAAACATAATGAAAAAAATAGTTTTATCATTATTATTAAGAGGAAAGATCAAAATATTTTTTAATATTTAATACATTTTACTCCTTTTTAGAACATTTAAAATTTTGATTAAAAATATTGTTTTGCTTGCATCAGTGGATGTACTATATTTTGCCATAGCAAATTTCAATGTCTTTTATGCAGTGAAAAACATGATGAAATTTTCTGGACTTATTCACAAATGAATGAAATTAATTTAGAAATTTTTTATTTTTTTTTTTACATATGTTTCCCTTGATTTTATGAAAATTTGTGAAAGTCAATGTGATAATATTTAATTGACTATATTAGTTAAAAAGAGATTTCTTTAGAGAATTTTAATCACATAATTTTTTTGTAAGATCAGTCCCCATCTTACTGAAAATCTGCTTGTCCTGGGTATGATAATAAACTACATCTAGCAGCAAGCCCTCTGATCATAAGGTTTTGAGGATTTCAGAATCACCTCTTAATTGCTGTTGTTTCCAGTTTCATTCTGACCTGGGATGGTAGCACCTGTTAGGGTCCAAGCTATGGGCAAATAGTTAACTCTCAAACTGGAGTCAAAAAACTATGAAAGTGTAAAAATGGGTTTTCATAGTAAAAAATACCAACATTAAATTTTTAAAAAATTATTAACAGCAATACATTTTTGAAAAAAAAAATATTGCCAGCAATATATTACTGTCAGTACATTAGACTCTCAACAAAAACCCTCTTTACAAAAATACATCAATGAAACCCAGTCTACAAATTGATTTCTTACAAAGAATTCATATTCTATTCATATGAACCAATCCTAAAAATCTTGTCAGCATTAAATAACCCATTTAGGCTGAAAAGCCATAAAACAAAATAAACCAAAAACAAACCAAAAATCTGCTCCCAGTTGAAAAGTAAAAAACTCACTAAAACTAATACATTATTTAATTAGAGAAGCTTTTAATTGCTTTTATGAATAATATATATTAAGGACAATATTGTCTTAAGATAAAAATATTTTCAATGAAAAATGAATTTACAAAATTTGTTTTAATTTTTTTTTTTTTTTTTTAATTAAAATAATTTATAGTATTTTAAAATCTTTTAAAATTCAGTTTCAGTTGTGTAACTCTTTGGAAATATTGTTATTAAATAAAACTATATTTACTAATTATATATCATAAAGCTTATTAAAAACGTACACCCCCAAATATTTTTGAAAGAATTTTGAATTGTTTTTGTTTGTGTAAAAACGTATCGAATTTTATAGATATTGTCGCCAATTCACATTCCTGTCCACCTAGCAATTCAGAAAAATACTAATTAATAACACAAGTATACTCCACCATGAAAATAAAAAACAAAAATTTCAAATTCTCAAAGGAGTAAACAACTAACACTAAATAAGTTTAGTTATGAGTTTAGCAACAAAACAATGTTTTAGAATGTTTATCATACCAATGTTTTTTTGCATGGTTTATTAAATCTAAAATTATAACTCTATAAATTACCTCTCTTAGGTCAAAACATGAAAAAAAAAAGCGTCAGCTTTAACTGTTAATTTTAAATTATAACAGAGCACATTTATGCATGTTTAAAATAATTGTAACAGACCCTGTTTCATGTGTATTTGCAAAAAAATCACAACTGTCAGTTATATTATTGATGATGATGTTGAATGAGATTGAAAGTACTTGGGAAAATAAAAACAAAAAACTATGACGCCTACCTTGATGAATTTAATATCGACATTAAGTTGATCAAACAATTTGAGATGATTAAAATAAAAATTAATAGACATATGTCCAGATTATTCAACCAAACATGCTTGAAAATATATATATATATATATATATATATATATATATAATGTAATAAATTTTGTTTTACTCTACTATTGGTACAGGTGAAAGCAATGTGGACGGCCGCTGAAGAGGAAAAAAATGCTTTACAGCAATCACGACAAATTGAAGTTGAATGTCGTATGGAATTGGAAGGTATATAAATAATTTTTTAGTTACAATATTTTGACATGGTTGTCTCACTTAGATAACAAATTGGGGTATTTTTAAAATTTAAGATTAAAATTTATATTTTATCAGTGTTTTGTCTTTTTCTACCTTTAGTTGAACTGATGATACTAAGGAGAACATAAGCTTTTTCTCTGGTGAAATACGTCTTTGATTAAAAATTTTCCACTTTGTCTCATCATCTTTAATTTATATTATCTAACAACAGGTCCTCTTTCAAATTTTTTTTTTTTTTAACACTGTGAAAAATTCATATGTAAAATCAAAAATTGCCTGTAACATGACTGATCATTGGCCTTGATATGTTAGCAAAAAGCTCCTATTTTTTAAACTGATTTTTTTTTTTTTTTAAGTCTATTAACTTTTATCAATGTATGTGACTTCATTTGTTGTACAAAATGTTTATCTTGTCACTGTAGGTGTATTTGATCCCTGAACAATAATGTGTTTGAATTTTATAGTTGTGTTGTCATATCCTGCTATAGCAACAGAAAACACCTTTGACTGAAATTAACAATAAGGTTACTGCAACTGAGAGGTCTGGAAAAAGAATACAGTGGGAAGGGAGGTAATATTAATAATGCAGAGTGCTAAAGGTTAATATATTGAAAAACAAAAAAGCAAAGACCAAAAGGAAATGAACCAGACAGATAGCTGTCATTTCTTTAACAAGATTAATGATGAAAACTTGGGTATAAATGTCTATTTTTCTCTCCATATTATCCATTATCTCAACATCTTTTTATCTAAACATTGATTAATTAAGAAAAAACAAGAAGACATCTTCAAGGTTTGAAATCTAAATTACTAATAAAAATAAATAATAAAAAAAAGCAGTCTTCATATTTACAAATCTTCATTGGTCAGCAATTAACCAATCAATACAGATGTCATAAATATACTCAACCACAAATGATTCTCTTGATATAAAATACATTTTTGTAATTTAAGTAAAAATAGTTCAACATATTGTGTTCCAATAGGTAAGTTTAACACAAGGACATAAAAATGTGCACTAAATTAATCAGTTTATCATAGACCTATAGTAGAAAATGTGATCACCTGCTTTTTATAATGGAATTGTGTAAGTAAAATTTATGAATCAATTTTATCTTGATCATAAGTCCTGTAACCCATTAGGGTCATAGGGACACCACATGTACTGCAGCCACAGCAGCAGTGGTATTTCCTGGGCAAGATAGCCTGATGGATCCCAATCCACCCCACTTGTTTGAATTCTATTAATCTCTTATTATTCACATTCTCAATCTATTATTCTCAATCTATTATTCTCATTCTATTATTCTCATTCTATTATTCTCATTCTATTATTCCTTTATTTTTTTTATTCTCTTATTCATTGCCTTGTGGTGTTTATTTCTGTACACTTTTCATTGGGTCATTCCTCTTTTCCCTGCCTGCATTTGTTTCTACTTTATTTGTGAAATGACCTATATTCTATTCTACCTTGATATTGTTTGCATTTCCATTTCATCATCTCTAGAATTTTATCTGTCATCCATTCCTTTTATCCTTGTCTAGTTTTCTTTGGGATGATCTTGTTTGTTGTTGTTGTTAATGTATCCTAACTTTGGATTTCAATTCTCATTTAGTTTCATTGTATCTGTTTTTAATACTCTCCTTATACTTCTCCTTCAGATTCTTCAAGTGTCTGAGGTATATTGCAATTTGGATGCCTGCCTTGGCTGTCTTCAATTTATATAGTTTCATTCTCTATAGTTTACATGTCACTGGAAGGTGGTTGCTCTTGTAATTGGCATTTGCATATGTTTTACCGTTTAAAACTGTATTCCTGAATTGAACGCTCTGTAGTCAGTTTGATTCTTCATTTCTTCTTCTGGTTTTCTCCATGTCCATTTATGTCTTGGATATTCTTGAAGCCAGGTGTTCTCTATTATTTGGTTGTTTACTGTGCACAATTAGACCCATTTTTTCCCCATGTCCATTATGGGTTCCTAGTCCAGATTTGCCAAATATTTCTACAGTTCTCTCTCTCCTTGTCTACTTTGACATTCATATCTCCCATGACAATTGTAATTTCCTGCAATTTTTATTGAGTCTTGGTGTTGTCCAGTGTGCAATTTTTCCTCCATACATTGTGATGTCGGTGCATATGCAACTAGAAAGGATATATTAAAAGTTTTCCCTTTCAGATTAACTGTCAGATATCTCAGAATACATTTCTTCGTGTTTTGGTCTTCTATTAGTCGTATTCCTTTCTCATTTTTCAATCTGCTTTGCATATATGATCCACTGTGTCACTAACAAAATCTCAATTATTTGCCCACCTAATTTCACATATGACTAAAATTTTAACCTTTAACCATTTCCTGTTTTATATTCTCAAACTGGCCACATTGATTTCGTATTCTGATGTTTTAGGTCCATAAAAATATTTTTCCGTTTGATCCAAACAGTCACTGGTTGACAGCCTAGTGACACTTGTCACTTGTGTCTTTCCTTAACAGGTGAAGGATCAATTCCAAAGAATCTGATCACCTTCACACCATTTTTTTTTTTTTTTTTATATATATAATTTTGCTAACAGTCACTGGATGACGGTCAGGACTCACTTGTTTGTACCTATCCCTCTTTAGTAAGGAGTTAATCTCCTCATGTCATTACCTCTGATAACATTGTTAACAGTCGTGAATGATCTTGGATTGGTTTCCTATTAGGCTGTCTGTGGTGAAGACGTGGATAGATATCAATTTCAACACGAATTTTCAACTAAAAACTCCCTCGTGAGTGATAAATTCCCATCCTGGCCCATCTCTCCTTAGAGAGATACTTCACGCTCTCCCCTTGTCACCAAACCAGGCTCCTTATCTAAAGGAAGGTCTCTCCAACTGCTATCTAAACAAAATTCAAACCCCTGATTCCAAGACAGTCAGTCTAGGGCTGAAGAAGATTTGACATAAGACTTCATCAGATCAAAAAAAAAAAGAAATAAATAAAATGCTTTTTAGATCTGATGGTGAAATGCATTATCAGATATATTTCTAAACAAATCTACTTTCATGAATGTTTCTAATTGTTAGAAATTTAAAAATTGGTGGAGACATTAGATAGAAGTAAAGCGATGCATTTAGAAGGAATTGTAAACCTAATCCTAAAGGAAACAAGGGATAAACCTCTACTGCATCAATAGGCAAACCTATCTTTTTCTATTAAAATGTTCTATATATTTAAGAATATACTAATTATTTACCATTTTAAATTTATGCAAAATTGTTTTTTAATTAAATATACTGGAACATTGATTAATGTCATTATATCCAGATTACTGTTGTTTTTTTTGGTTTTTTTTTTATGTGGGGATAGGATTTTGTTTTCTTTTTCATTTATGAATTTTATTCATTTGTTCCTTGATTCTTTTTTTTTTTTTCTTTTTTTTTCTTATCAGACCAAATTGAAGCCCTGAAGCATGATGTGGAGACATTACAAGCCGACAAGACAAAAGCAATTCGACAAAATAATGAGGCACAAACTAAGCTGAATGTCTTGACAACATACTTCAAGGAAAAGGAAATGCAGTTCCAGAGGTATGTTAATGTTACTTTGCCATTCTAGTCTGGAAACTAAATAAATGTCATAAAATATGACAAGAACCAATGTGTTTATATCAGCTGAGACTATTTACATTGTTCTGACTGTTGTCCTCATCTTTATTATTGTCATATTCACAATTATCTCGGCCACTGAATTACTTCACCCAACATTTTTTAGCCATTAACCCACGTGTCCTTTATCCCCAAGGACCTCATCTATAATACCTCATTTCAGAAATATAGGCAGATCAACTGAGGCTTATGGACATATCATGTTCAAACACCAGTTCTCGTATGTTCACTGAAGTTAAGCAACATTGAGCCAGGACAGCACCTAGATAGGTGACTGCTTGGGAATACCAGGTGCTATAAGCTTGGATGTGCAATTAATGCAATGGGTAACAGTTTGAAATCAGAAAGCTGAGTTCCAATTCCACTTGGGTTCGTTACATTTGCTTACATGCAGATTATAGTCATGTATGTTGGCTTAGGAATGTGGTAATTCTTTTATAAATGGAGATATTTGAAAAAATATGGGGCCTAGATTTATATTTTGATAAGATTTGATAGCAACACTAGAATGCATACACGGCTATAAGAATGTTAAATATTAAAAGAAAACAGTTAAATTTATAACCTGTTCTTATTTAACACATAAAAGAAATTCAATAACATCATTTACTCAGCTACATTTATTAGACATTGAATTGTGTCACTTGACGTCCTCCATAGCTTGACTAGACTTTTCGGCTAACCTGATGAATATTTATGATCTTTCTTAAATTTTAAAATTTTGAAAAATTAATAACATCTTTGCTCTTGTATATAAATACTTGTTACAAAATAAAATCCTTGCATTTGCCTTGATAAAGTCTATCAGAGGACAAAATGCGTCAGCTAAGTTTTCATTCTGTCTTTATTCAGTAAAAATACATATACATATATATATATATATATATATATATAGTCAATTAATAAATGTTAAGTACTTTATTAAAGTAATTTACTAACTTATAATCTTGAGATAACTAAGCAAGATGACTGAAAATTTATTAATTGACTGTTGTTGCTTGAGTTATCTATTGAGCACTTTCCTAAATATTCCTACAGCGGATCAAATCATAGTAATTCTTATATATTTTGGTAATTTTTATTGATTTGTATTATACATATGTATAATTAACTAAGAAGCAAGTCAGATAATCTTAATAAATTTAACATTTTTTCTATTTCTTTGGCTTCATCAGAAGTGAAATATTGAAACGTTTTAAAAAGTTTTCATATTTGTTCTTTATTTAATCATTCTGTCTGATGTAATGTATATCTTCAAATGTGCATATATGCATGTTAATTATTTGCTTCTATGACAGGGAACTTGGAGAACATGAAATACTGAAGAAGCAAAACATCAACAGATTAGGAACAGCAGAAGAAAAAGCAAAAAGCATTGAGAGTGAATTAGAATCATATAAGTAAGTAAATGGAAAAAAAAACCTTTATTTGTTTATGATATTAAGCATTTCTTATATATATATATATATATATATATATATATATATATATATATATATATATATAATTGGTATTTAGGCAGCAATTTCTCTTTTAGATATGTCTCATTGAATAAGTTACAAACATTATGTTTGCTTATTTGGATCATAATCCTTTCATATTCATGAATCTTTTGTCCATATATTACAATTAAATGAGGCAAGAAATGTACTGTAACAGTGAGAATGACTTTTATTTCCCAAGTATTTTCCATCTCTTTCTGAGATTATCATCAGGGGTGCAACTGGTAAGGTAAAAACTATGCATAGCTATCCATTACTGATATTTTCTTTTTTTTTTTTTTTTTTTTTTTCAGAAAGAGATGGAAAGTATTGTGTGTGTGTATATATATATATATATATATATATACAAGTATATGATTGGTGTATATGGAATGAATTCCAATAACCAACAATTACTATTCTTAAAAGAGTGCTCAATACAAAGTAGAGCAGATATAATTATTTATTTTTAAAGAAAAAAAAAATTTATAACATAAATATGTTATAAAATCACTACAAAAATAGCCATTTTGTTTCAACACCTACGGTGTCTTATCAAGTGATGACGTTGAATGTAAAATAAATGGTTTTAAAAGTTTCAAATTAATTAATATTCTACGTAAGGGGAAAACGTTGTTACAGAGGCTAGGTAGACCAATCAGAACACAATTACAGGAAAATTCAAAAAGCTCGATAACGAAGTCATGTTATAATATCTATTCAGATGTTTAGTATTAAAAAATAATTTATTCCAACGAATAATTACTAAATTATATGATAAAATTTAATATTAAAATTTAAAACTGCTAATTACAAAACCAAAATTTAACATTTATTCGCTATCAAGTTTACAACTATAAAATTACTGAGGAGAAAAGAAGAAATATATATGTTATTCAATTTATTTTTTTCATTGAAGTTACTTTAGCTATATTTAATATCCGGTCTTTTTACAATGTATACATTTTAATCCTCATGATGTGTAAATGGGGTCCCAAACTCACGCGTAAAACAAACGCAGTCAGATTCTAATACATAAGCACCAAGACATATACACACACAAAAAAGGGGACAAGACAGAGAACATCTCCACCGTCTGTCATGAAAGAAAAAAAAAAAAAAAAAAAAAAAAAAAAAAAGGGGGGGAAAATGGGAGAAGGGAAACCAACACACACGTACATACATACATAATTAAAAGTGGATGCACTTTCCATACACATAGATACATATAAATACATGCACACACATCCACAGACATTGACCCAGACAGTTGCATATCCCAACCGATAAATATTTAAGACAGAAAATGTCATTGCATGAATGTTAACAACCTATTGAAATCTAATTTAAGCGAGTAAATATACAAACATAAAAATGATCAAAATTAATATTATTTAATATATTAAAATATAGTGTATGTAAAAAAAAAAAAAAAAAAAAAAAAAAAAAAAAAAAAACGGACATTAAATTCAACACCCATCGGTAGCTACGATGTCCACCTCATATACATATAAGTATATACACACACACACACATACACACACATATATACGCATACAAACATATATATATATATATACACATATATACATATACACACATATATACATATATATACATATACACATACATATACACATACATATACATATATACATACACATACACACATACTCACACATATACATAAATATACATACATACATACACACCGAAACATCTACACATACATACATAAACATATACATACGTATACATTTCCATGGTATCAAGTACACATACACATACATACACATATACTTATATGTACCCACAAATATACACACAAATATGTGTACACATATTTACAAATAAATATATATATACACAGCAATACACAAAAATAAACATATATACACACATATATCCTAACTCATGTGGCCGTAATGACATACCCAAGTTACCCTACCTACACGTACACATAAACAATTTCATATATAGTAGGTGTCAACATACATATATACAACTGCAAACCTACATAAGTAAACACACACACACATATATACACATATATACATACATACAAACATATACACACACACATATATATATACATATATATATATATACACATACATACACATACATACATGCATACACACATACAGAAATATACATACACATGAATATCTACATAAAAATACTTATCTATAGTAATAAATACACATATATACGTACATACACATAAATGCAACGACATTTGACCAAAAACATATATAAATATACAGACATACATACACATACATATGCATAGACATACTTCGATATACATGCAAACACAAAAATGCACGTATCCTAACATACATGTATATAATAAAAAAAAAAAACCAAAAAAAAAAAAAACATCCATATCAACATAAATATACGTAAATAAAATTAGGTACACAATATAACAATACACATACAAACATATACACATATATATATATATACATACATACACATACACCTACATACATTCACATATATACATATATACATATACGTACATATATACATATATATATACATATACATACATACACATACAGATATATACCCACACATACATGCACACATACACATACATGCACACATACATACATACATATATATATATATATATATATACACACATCCACATACATACACATACACCTACACACACATATATATATATATACACATACACACATACATATATATACACAACTACATAAACATGCAGACACTTACATATATACACACATAAAGAAATATATATACATGCATATAAGGATACATACTCACATATATATACACACACATACCCACATCCACAAATACATATACATACTCATACACACCAATATTTTTAACCTCTTTTCTTCTTATCCTCCTTTTCACCTTCTTACTTTATATATATATATATATATATATATATATATATATATATATACACATACACACATATATATATATACATACATACACGCACATACACACATATATCTATAAACACACAAACAAATACACACACATACATATATACATATATATATATATATATATACAAAACTTAGCAACATATTAATACATTAAAATACAAACATACACATTTCGCAGTACAAACACACATAACTACACATAAATATATACATATATATACATACACATACAGAAAAATGAGTAACATTATGTAGTTATACCATACACATTCATATCGTCAGATTGACCATCAGGTAATAAAAGTTATAATCTATTCAACTTACAGCTACGTATCATTATCATTTAAAGTATACGACCCCTATAATAAGTTAAATTTATAACGGTGTTTACAATTAACCGTTAGTTCATATCTCTGATTTAAGAGATCAGCCTTGTTTTTAAATCTAATAATTTCAAACTTTTCGTTAAGACACAGGTAACACGGGGAATATAGGGATTTACATGTCCGGGATTTCTTAATCAATGTCCAATTAACCGTAGGTGTTTTGTTCTTTTCTTTTAGGTTCCAAAAGTACTTGGACAATGAAGTCATGTACCTATAGTCACAGTTATTGAAAGATTGCATATGCCCCCGCCAGCGTTCTTTGAATGTATTCATTGTGCTACCAATGTAAAACTTCTTTATATTTGGATTCTCAATAGTTGAGATAGTACTAAGATAGACTACAGAACGTATTCCACAGTTATTTTGTAGTGGACAATTACTAGGATACCTACAATTACATGAATTATTATTTGTGTCATTATATTTAGTATTACTGTCAGTAACCTTTTGAGTAATCGAGCTTTTTGAATCCCTATACTTGTTAAAGACTATGTTGTTATGTTTTTTAATGATTTTCTCTAGGTTATCTGCACAACTATAGCTTAATTTAAGTGTATTAGAATTAAATATTTTACTAAGTGGGTTAGTTTCAGTGTTAGGGAAATGTTTCTTGATTAGGTTTAGAAACATACGTCCTAATTTAGATTTAATCATTAAATTGAAAGGGGGAGTGAACCAGATGATCTTTCTAGATCTATTCTTATTATGGTTGTAGTTAACAGGGTTTTTATACTGAATATTGATATCTTTGTATCCACTATTTTTAAGTGCAGAATTATAAAAGTCACTATGTTTATTAAAAACATCTTTGTTAGAAGAGTTAGTGCTAATTCTAAATCCAATGGAAGAGGGTATATGTTTGATAACTGAAGGGGGATGGTTGGAATTTGGATGAACGTAAATCGGATTGGAATTAACCTTCACATTTCCAACCATATATATATCCCTTTTGTCTTTATTTACACACACACACATATATATATATATATATAATCTTTTGTGTTTAGATTGCTAGGGAGTATCAGGTGTAGTTAAAAAAGCAGATAAATTTCAGGGAAAAATATTGTTTTTGTGTATAAAACAAATCTGATTTTAGAGCAATGAAAATGACCGAAACTTGTGAAAAGGGAAGAGAAAGAAATTTTTAAAAAATAGGTTATTTTGTTTCCTTTTGTGATTCATAAACATTCCAAAAACATGATAACACCTCTTGAGGTATAAGATGACTGACTTGCCAATACACACTGAATAAATAAATCAAAATAAAACTGAATAAATATTGTTTGTTTGGTTTTAAATTTTTTGTGATTATCTCAGATATATTTTTGAAATTATTTCTGCAGTCTTGAAAAGGATTATCTGTGAGTAATCCAGGTCATTTTCTTGTGCTCATGAGCATCTGAGATCTGAGAGTGTAAGGTTGTCCTTGTACACACAGGATTACAGTACACATGTATGTGTGTGTGTATATATATATATATATATATATATATATATATATTGTTGTATATATAGGCAGCAATTCTTCGTTTATGCATGTTTCATTAAAAACAACAGACAAGTTACTATGGTTAAGTTTTTTATTTAATATTTAATTTTTCTTGTGTTCGAACAAAACCTTTCTTTTCTGGACAAAGAGTGTGTAAAAACTGCCCAAATATTTTATAGTTCCAAGCGTTTCTGGCTATACCTTTAGCTATTATCAAGGATGATTCAGTTTTTCAACTTACTTGAGTGTGTGCGTTATGTGTATGTCTTAGTGTGTGGTAGGGATGTTTTTAATTTCCGAATACGGTTAGCACATTGTGGCTTTGTTCATAGTTAATATTGTTAAGAGTTGGCTTTTTCTTTTTTATTATTAAAGCTTCCATTATTTTTAATCTTTTTTTACAGGTGGATGCAGTTATTATATTTGTGTTTTCTACTAGTATGTTCCAGATTGAGTCTGGTAAATTTGTGTGTGTGTTTAAATGGGTTCTAATGGAGCTGTGATCACATAGGTGTAATGTAAGGTATTTGGATAAGCAAGTAGTTGTGTAACCGATGTAATTATTTATGAGTCCGATTTGATCAAGAACACAGTTCCTTAAGGGGCATTTGAACTCGTAGATAATGTTCGTTCTTTGTAATTTTGACTTAACTGGTGTATTGTTATTTTTGAGGATAAGGTTAGCTGTCTGAAATTTTTTATAATAGATAATTTGATTTTTTTTTTTATTTGGGTCAATTGGGGTAGTGTATTTCTTTACAATATGTCTTAGTGAAGATTCGTCTTGTTTGTAGTTAACGTGCATTTGGTTTTTGTAATAAATGTTTATGTAATTTTTGACTGTGTTGACTATTGTTATTATGTGCTTTGGGGAGAAATAGTCTAATTTGGTGGTCTATAAGGTAGTTAGGGAAGGCATTGTTGATTAGTGTTTGTTTTACATTATTAAATTCTTTGAAGAAGAGTAATTGAGAGGATGAATTCTGGTGTGATCTCTTTAGGAAGTTTTTTATTACTGCTATTTTGTACTTAAGTGGGCATTTGGTTTTAAAGTTAAGGTGGCAAAAGTTTTTGCTAGTGGCTATATTCTACGAGAACATCTAAAAATGGGAGTTTGTTTTTTTTTGACTAAATTCATAGGTAAAGTTAAGGACGGAGTTTTTCTCAAATGTGATCTTGAGTATATCTATTTCTTTAATGTTATTTGCTAAAATAAAAATATCATCTACGTAATGAACATATATTTTAGACTAGCAGTAGAGCCTGGTGTTGCCAGGGGATGTAACAGTAAGAGATAGATCAAGTATCGACCATCATAAAGACTGAAAAATAAAATTGACAAAGATTATTGTTTAAGGTTGACGGACATGCATGTCTTAATTAGTTTTTTTTTTTTTTTTTTTTTTTTTTTACGAATTACTCAAACTCAAACAAAAACATTGTTTTCAATCGTTATGAGTCTACTGATTGAATAGAATTTTTCAATTTTATTATAAACAATTGTCTTGTAAATGGAATTTTTAAAGTATTCTGAATGTAAAAATAAAGAAAAAAGTGTGCAAGACAATAAGAAACACTACCTGCCAAAAAAAAAAGTGGAGTTTTGTTGAAATCAGTTGAAAAATGTAGGAAATCCGATCCCATATATAAGCAAACACACACACAAACAACCTGGGTTTTATAGGTATAACTCGATATGAGTTGTCCCCCTTTCATTCTCAAAACAGTGATGCCTCTTAATCATGTTTTCAAATTGATTTCGTGCAAAAACAATTGTTTTTCCAATTTTTGGCACTGTCAGAACCACCGTCCTTCACGTAGTCCTGTGAAGTTTTGTTGAAATCAGTTGAAAAATGTAGGAAATTCGATTCAATATATAAACACACACACACACACACAACCTGGGTTTTATAATAAGTATGATTTACAGATCTGTGTAAATATCGTATTTTCTACATGGGACATGTAATAGTTGGAAAAGCATGGACTGAGTGGATATCCCATACTAACACCATTAGTTTGGGTGTAAATGTTGCCATTATGGTCCTAGAATGGAACTTTGGTTGTGCCTGCATGTAGTAATTTTTTGAGTATGGATGGTTTAATGGATGGCAGAGGGATAGAATTATTAGTATATACAGAATTGAGGATAATGTCAATGGTTTAATCAATGGGGACGTTTGTAAATAAGTTTTCGACGTCAAGTGACGCTATTATACTTTGGTTTGGTTTAGTGGTTTTTAAAATTTGGAGAAATTCGTGGGTGGATTTGATCCTGTAATTGGTAGGTAGGTATGAAGTGATGATGTCGTTCAAGAATTTTGATAGCTCTTAGATAGGTGTTGGGATCTGTGAGATGATTGGTTGTAGTGAGTATCCAGGTTTATGGGTTTTTATATTTCCGTATAAATATCCAAGTTGATGGTCTCCAATGATATTTTTAATTTTCAGGGAACCAACTACCGCATTGTGAGGTGTTATTAGTTTGTTGACGGACCTTTTTATGGTCTCAGTGGGATTTCTTTTCAGTTTGGTGAATTTAGTTTTGTTTACTTATTTTCTGTGTTGATACATATGTATCAACATGGTAATTTTCTCTCTTCCTTTAATAATGATACCAAAATGCCTGTTTGTGAATATTAAAAGATCCAACTGAAAATAAGTAGACAAAACTTGTCTAAATTATTCAATGAAACATGTCTCAGTGAAAACATGCTGCTAAAATATATGCAATTTCATATATATATATATATATATATATATATATATATATATATATACACACTTTTTTCTTTTAGAATATTACATCAAAAATGTGAATAATGCTACACAAATGCTATCATGCTCCAATGTGTATTAACACATCTCATCAGGCATTAGCAAATAATTGGTTAGTAGACAATTTATTGAGATTGTCTACTAACCAGTCATTTACTAACGCTTGATGTAATGTGTTAATACACATTGAAGCATGATTACATTTGTGTAGTGTTATTCACATGTTTTTCAATGTAATATCCTAAAATAAAGAATATTGCTCTACTTTTGTATTGAGCCCGCTTTTGAATTAATATTACGAATGTTGGAATTTATATTTGATTTTTTTCCTCATTTCATATGGATATATATATATACACACACACACAATCTGACATGTAATTATTACCTTAATCTATATGATCTTCAATCTGTATGTTCATCAATGTATGAAAATATGTGGAAAACCTTATTGTAATATAAATGCTTTTTTTTTTATTAAAGTGTTCAATCAGTTTCTTCTTAATATCTGCAAAATTAATCTATCATTTTTGATGACTGAATAATGAATTAATCATATTATTCAATTAATCATTATTTATTAACTAATCAACAAACCAAATAAGAGTCAGGATTGAAAATCAAAAAATTGATTTTTAATTAAAACTTGATTTTCCAATTCTTTTATAAATCACTGATGATTGTCAATCAAGTTATTCAAGATAACTCTATTCTTATAATGATTGATTAAATTACTGATTACTTTTATTTAAGCTTTGTTGGTGATTGATCGTTAAAGTTTGTAATTATACCAATCTTGGTTATAGATGATCAATTAAGCCTTTTATTTTTTATATTTTTATTGTCATTTATGATTAAAAAAATTTTAATACAATTTTTCAATGAAATTATGTAAATATTGACTAATATAATTTAATGATTGATTTTTTTTTTTAAATATTTTCAGATCACAAATTGAAGATTTAAAACAAGAGATCAATAAAGCTGAACGTGATTTTCGAGCTCAGGTAAAAAAGAATATAAGGAATATGATTAGTTTTGTATTAGTTGTGTATGTATACAAATTTAACAGAACATGTCTATAAACATTATTGTTGCAATTTTTGGAAAATTATAGAAATACGGTTGATCAGTGAAGCATAACCATCATTAGTTTAGGGTCAGCATGTATAAAACATATTGCATTATCCACCCTTTTGTACTGCTGTGAGCTTTGGGTATAATTTTATAAATGTTAAGTGCAGGGGATTTATCAAAACCCTTGTTCGAATGTGAGGATTAGGTGATAACTCTCTTAGCAATTGTTAATTACTTTGTTAGCCTGATCATGAATGCTTACTCTATCTTGTAAAATCTCATCCAAACATTATTATGCTTAATAGTACTTGACACAAGTTTGTTGTTCCCTGGTTCAAGCCTGATGAATCCAGTCTTATGGTAGCAGCTAAATCCATTCTAAAAAAGGATCCCTAACAAATATCTATATTTCCAGTTCATCAGTGTGAATAAATGGCAGGTATTATCTCAATGCAATAACACTACACACACATGTATTATTTCTGTCTTGTATTTAAAGGCATACAACTTAAAGTTCCATCCAGGATCTTTTATAACAAAATCATAAATGGTGTCCATTGTCTTAGTAGTACTAGGTTTCATAGTACCAGCAAGATAAACTCTATCCTTCAGTAAGGCCTCTGATCAGAAGATTTGGGGTTTGAGGAGTGTAGGACCACATTTTAATTACTGGTGTTCCCAGATCTACCCTGACCTGAGGTGGTAGTACCTGTTAGGGTCCCAGCTATGGGCAAATAGTTAACCTCAACACAAAATATTATGAAAGTATAAAAATACTAGCAAGACAATATTATATAAAAATTTAGCAACAATTCCTACTTATAGTAAAATTACCAACAATTCATTTTATCTGTAGTTGAAGGCATACAATTGCGTCAAAATATATTTAATTGAAGGGATAAAATTGCATCAAAATATATTTAATTGAAGGGATAAAATTGCGTCAAAATATATTTAATTGAAGGGATAAAATTGCATCAAAATATATTTAATTGAAGGGATAAAATTGCATCAAAATATATTTAATTGAAGGGATAAAATTGCATCAAAATATATTTAATTGAAGGGATAAAATTGCATCAAAATATATTTAATTGAAGGGATAAAATTGCGTCAAAATATATTTAATTGAAGGGATAAAATTGCGTCAAAATATATTTAATTGAAGGGATAAAATTGCATCAAAATATATTTAATTGAAGGGATAAAATTGCATCAAAATATATTTAATTGAAGGGATAAAATTGCGTCAAAATATATTTAATTGAAGGGATAAAATTGCATCAAAATATATTTAATTGAAGGGATAAAATTGCGTCAAAATATATTTAATTGAAGGGATAAAATTGCATCAAAATATATTTAATTGAAGGGATAAAATTGCGTCAAAATATATTTAATTGAAGGGATAAAATTGCATCAAAATATATTTAATTGAAGGGATAAAATTGCATCAAAATATATTTAATTGAAGGGATAAAATTGCATCAAAATATATTTAATTGAAGGGATAAAATTGCATCAAAATATATTTAATTGAAGGGATAAAATTGCGTCAAAATATATTTAATTGAAGGGATAAAATTGCGTCAAAATATATTTAATTGAAGGGATAAAATTGCATCAAAATATATTTAATTGAAGGGATAAAATTGCATCAAAATATATTTAATTGAAGGGATAAAATTGCGTCAAAATATATTTAATTGAAGGGATAAAATTGCATCAAAATATATTTAATTGAAGGGATAAAATTGCGTCAAAATATATTTAATTGAAGGGATAAAATTGCGTCAAAATATATTTAATTGAAGGGATAAAATTGCATCAAAATATATTTAATTGAAGGGATAAAATTGCGTCAAAATATATTTAATTGAAGGGATAAAATTGCATCAAAATATATTTAATTGAAGGGATAAAATTGCGTCAAAATATATTTAATTGAAGGGATAAAATTGCGTCAAAATATATTTAATTGAAGGGATAAAATTGCGTCAAAATATATTTAATTGAAGGGATAAAATTGCGTCAAAATATATTTAATTGAAGGGATAAAATTGCGTCAAAATATATTTAATTGAAGGGATAAAATTGCATCAAAATATATTTAATTGAAGGGATAAAATTGCGTCAAAATATATTTAATTGAAGGCATACAATTGCATCAAAATATATTTAATTGAAGGCATACAATTGCGTCAAAATATATTTAATTGAAGGCATACAATTGCATCAAAATATATTTAATTGAAGGCATACAATTGCATCAAAATATATTTAATTGAAGGCATACAATTGCATCAAAATATATTTAATTGAAGGCATACAATTGCGTCAAAATATATTTAATTGAAGGCATACAATTGCATCAAAATATATTTAATTGAAGGGATAAAATTGCGTCAAAATATATTTAATTGAAGGCATACAATTGCATCAAAATATATTTAATTGATGTCATACAATTGCGTCAGAATATATTTAATTGAAGTCATACAATTGCGTCAAAATATATTTAGTTGAAGGCATACAATTGCGTCAAAATATATTTAGTTGAAGGCTTACTATTTCGTCAAAATATATTTAATTGAAGGCATACAATTGTGTCAAAATATATTTAATTGAAGTCATACAACTGCATCAAAATATATTTAATTGAAGCCATACAATTGTGTCTATATATTTAATTGAAGGCATACAATTGTGTTCAAAATCTTTAATTAACCCACTAAACAAGATCAACCATACAGTAGCAAAGGAAAATCACTTTTCTAGCTAGTTACAGTGTCAAAATCTGATATCAAGTGACAAAACATTTGTTATTTAGCAAGGTAGAATGTAGCCATGTCTTTTCTAAGAGAATTATGTTTTATTTTCTTCTTTTCAGATTGCAGCAAATGAGAAAAAAGCCCATGAAAACTGGGTGAGTTATTTATTTATTTATTTTAAATTACAAAAAATGGAGATTCTATTTTTCATGATGTGTTTTTTGGGGTTTCTTACTTTCCTGAACTTTTTGTTAGTTTCTTTTCTTTCTATTTGTTGGTAGTTGGCAACAAGAGCAGCTGAAAGAGAACTGAAGGAGTCACGGATGGAATGTACCATATTGAGACAAAAGTAAGTTAAATAACATGCATGTTTTCTTTCTTTCTTTCTTTTTAATTATTATTAATTTATGCAGTCATAATAATGATGGCTGGCAACTTGTCTTCTGTATATGCCCATCTACTTCAGTGGTTCCCAAACAGATAAGTGTGCCATATAACTGTGGTTAAAGTAAATAACAGGTGAGACGGAACGATTGAAAGATAATCAAAGATTTAGAAACGGTTTCAAAAAATTCATCATCCAAAAATAAATGTGATTTCAAAATTCAATATATTATTATGGATTACTTGTAATTGCATGCATGAGTCCAATTATAAGTAGTTATAAATAATTATTGACAGATTTTATCATTTTGATATTTTTGCATTATATAAAGTATTAAGAATATAGTAATTAGGGTCCACAAATTGGAGGAGAGAGTTATCAATGATAATGTTCTGCTATTATCTCCCTTTAACAGTTTCCCTGTTTTTTATTTTTAAATATAGTTTTTATCGCATAAAATTTGGTGAGGTGTGAGCAAATTTTCATCCCAAAAATGCATCCCAGAGAAAAAGTTTGGGAACCACTGTGCTACTGTAACTAGCTAACCCATGTTGCAGAAGCACACTTAGGTACATTTGCATTTGTTTAACATCCACAAAATCCATTTGTAATTTATAATGCAGCTATCTTAATCAGACCGTAGGCTAGTTCACACTCTCAGTCACGATGACTTGTGACTTTGCTACAATGTATATGTTTATATTTTAATATACATGTATGCATGTATGTATGTGGGTGTTTGGGGTGTGTGTGTGTATATATATATATATATATATATATATATATATAGAAGAAGTTGCAAATTAAAAAAATAATGTTTTTTATGAAAGTATTTATTTATTTATATATATTTGATATTTCAGATTGACCTCAATCTTTCTTCAGAAATACGTGGCTTCTCATTATGCTATATATATATATATATATTAGGTTGGTGCTAAAATAATGACGTAATAATGTCGTTTTTTGACGTATTTTTTAACGTCAAAAAACGACATTATTACGTCATTATTTTTGCACCAACCTAATATATATATACAAACACACACACACACAAACAGCCACATACATATATACAAACATAAATAAAATCTATACATGTACATCAAAATATATTTAAAATGTTAAATTAAGAAAACACCTTAAAAATCTATATTGGTTATAATTTATTTCATGAATATTGTTATATTCATTTCTTCAGATCAAACATTTATAAGAAATCGAATCAATCTCTCCAGACAGATATACTGGGATAAAAAGGAGAAAAAGATAAAAGAAAAAAGAAAGAATATTAATAATAAAAAAAGGAGGAGCTATTACCCTGAAAGTTGCATGTCAGATCAGTTCTTTTTAAATCAAATATGTGGTGCAGTTCAATTTATATTACATGAATCATTCATACAAAAAACAGATTAGTGAAGTTAATGATATAAATGGCGAGAATACATCTTCGCAAACAAATTTATTAAAATCAAATTAACCCGAGAACCTCTATATCAATGTTATGATCCCTGTTTTTAATAAATTCAACTTGCATAAGGTCTTTTTTTTTTGCTAGTATTTTCATCTGTTCATACAGACATCATCAGGCATGGAAATTGATTTTTTTTTTATTTTTTATATATATATGTTTATATTATATATATATATATATATATATATATATATATATATAATTTGTTTAATTAAAAAAACAAAAAACAATTTTTATAAATATAAATGACAATAGGAAAACTGTAGTTATTGCTGATGCGTTTCGTCCAATGAAAAAACAATTTAAGACTGATGGACACCAACTCTAATGAAGTAAATGACAATGGTGAAGTACTGGAAGACATCAGTATGGTGAACAAGGTTTGCCTGCCTACATTGTGAAGATTTCTGGTGCTAGACTCTGTATGGATATTCTATATTCAAGACTGTCACAATTTATTTACAATTTGTTTGTTTATGAAAAGTTACCCTTAGATTGACCACAAAAAAGGGAAAAAAATCAAATAAATAGAATGAATAAAAAAGAAGCAAGGGGAGATATTACTAAAGATGGACACATTCCACCACATAAAAATAAAAAAAAAAAAAACATGTCCTCCACCACCAAACACAAGTAAGGACATAGTAAGACAGGGGATCAAAAGTCAAGGGTTTATGCATCTTAACAGAGTAAACATAAAAATAAAATAAACATGCATCAAAAGTTAAGGGTTTATAAACCTTAATAGCCTAAGTATAAAAATTGAAAAATTACCTTAATTAAAATTCAAGATTTTCAATACAGCCACCATTTCCATTGAAGCATTTTCTTTGGCAATGAACCTAAACTGAGATCCCTAATGATAGAATGGCCACCAACTAATGAAAGATCTCAAAATAAATCATATAACTGATCCTTCTTAAAGAAAAGATTATTCATATCATTAGTCATATTATCTTTATGCTTAGAACATTTATTATTCTGAATCATTTAAGTGAGTGAGGTAATTAATGTTAATCACTATTTAGAAATAATTACAACTGAGACAATGTCTGAATTTATATTGATGGCACAACTTCTGTAGAAATAATTTTACTCTGTTTTCTAATTATGTTCACTACAATTTATTGCATTATGCTTATAGAAATGAAGTGATAGAAATAAAACAGCTACAATTTATAGTGACATTCATTTCTTCCATCTCATCATTTACAAGATACTCAATGAACAATGCACATATCTTTTTTTCATTATATCTTAGATCCTATATTAGGTATTTATATTATCCAATTCTTTATACGTGTCAAAGTGTGGAAAAAAATTACTGATGAAGCAAATATTTTCTGAATATCCATAAGAAATAAAATAATTACCCAACATGCAAATTAAAATTTATTTATTGTTATCAATCTTGAGCTGGCATCTTGGCATCACTCACTTTCCCATTGCTGTAATATACCTTCTCTGTGCCTTTTCTTTAAATACTTTCATGGTAATTGTCCTGAAGAACTTTCTGCTATGGTACCTAGACTTTATTTGTCTTGACCTGGCATATCCCCCTTCAATCACTTTTTCCCCAACACCATAGCATAGCTTTCTTGTGCCTTTTCTATAAATACTTTCATAGGAATTGTTCTGATGACCTTTCCTCTTTATCAACTGGACCCTATGAATTTAAGCATGCTACTAGATTGGTGGTGAGGTTTCATTATTTTCCAATTGAAATGACTAGATGTGTAAGTTCTATGCTAACAGTTTCTTCTATCATACTTGTTGACATCTGTTTTGGTCTCTTGCTTTCCAGTCAATTTGATCTTCAAAAATTCAATCTCATGTCTTCTTAATTCCTCTTCTTTATTGTTCCCTCTCCTTAATAGTGTTATTTTTCTCATATTCTTTCACATTCAATAACCTCTTGTATCTTAGTGGCTTTATTGCCTTGCTTTGGGTGAAATGATTTTCCTATTGCATTGAAAGAAACCGCAATAAAAACACACTAGGTACATTGATTTTTTTTTTCAAGTGTTGTTGACCAACTGACTTCTAAGATTAGTTTGTCTCTCTTTCCCTGGAAGCATGATTAAATTTTTTTTAGCCTACTGCAAGCATGATGCACCTTAAATTTAAAGGTCTTACATGTAGACATTGAAACATCTTTATTTTCTGACACTTTTTATTGCATTGTATGATTTAAATAAAAAGAACATTATTGGAAATTTGCCAAGTAAAATCAATGGAATTTCTTTTTTATTCCTTGTAAGGTTCAGTATACAGGTGTTAAATATGCAAATACCTGGATCGATCTATTTACTCACTGTACGTTGTTACACTACTGAAATATATACTTTCTAAGGGAAATAACTTTTAATAATTACATTTTGGATGAAAACTTTTAAAAATGTTTTTTTTTTTTTTTTAAATCCAGACAAGAAACATTGAAAATAAAAACATTTTCAATCTCAATACAAACACACATGCATACATTTTTATATCATTTTATTTGCATTCATATGTTGTATAAATAAAATATATATTGCATCTAGCATGAAACAGCCTGTCGCCCCTGAGTGTTGACATCAATGTTCACTTATATATATATATTTATTTTTTATATTTCTATTTTAACACTACCATAGATTAACAGACCTGGAGCGTAGACCAATGCCTGGTTCCATTATCCGACCATTGCCAACAAGAGGTTCAGGACATTCAGGTAAATAATTATTTTGTATATGTAAAAGTTTTTTGTCTTATTTTTTTTATTTAATTTTGCTGAACTCTCTAGATTTAATTGCTTTATTGTATAAGGATTTGTAAAAGAATTGTGTTGAAATGGATGCTACCTGACTTTCCCATAATCATCAAAGTATTATGCTGTACCTATGGACTGTAATGTGTGTATGTCCCAATCTGTGTAAATACAGTAGCATATACTGTATGTGGGAGTCATTGGTCTTCCACTTGGGATTCACCTTGATTCACTTCTAGCTCACTATTAGTAGTTGATTACTTACTACACACTGCTGGCAAATCTTGTATTATGTTTCTGTTATAAATATTATCGTTCTCTCATTTTGGTTATTCTTATTCAGTAACCTTTCCCTAGGTTACAACATCAAGTATCAAGCAACTTCATGGACAGACAGATGAATGAATGAATGAAACATATGGGAAAAAAAGAGAGAGAAAACAAATTTTGTTCACTAAAACAATAAGCGATTTCAACTACTATGCATAGGAAATTATGATTGAACATTGATATGATGAAGCTGATGGAGACATAATTACCTGGTTGTCAAAGGTGGAATTGGTTGCAAGGTTGCAAAAGATCACTGACTTAGAAAGTTTTATTCTCTTGCTTCTGGAAAGGGGTGTTTTACCACCACTAAACAAATATATATAAGTGAATGCATGTATGTTCCAACTTGTAGGGTTCATTTTGGCACCTATAAAGTTGAAATTTGGTATAGGATACACCATTTCAGGGCAAAGTTCATAGACCGTATGACCTTTTCTGTGTATGTGAAAGGATCAAATTACTTCCTGTACTTCTGTCTGTGCCTGGACTGAAATTTTATTCACTATTTATTTCATTTTATTTTATTTTTTCTCTCCTACACCAATCGGAGTAAATAGGTTCACCTGTCACCCAGTTCACACTTCTCCCCAGTCTTTTGAACAGGAGTAGATGTTTATTCCTTGTTTCGTTTTTAGGATTGGGTTTCCAGTTCCTTCTAAAGTCAGTTTCAGCACTATACTCCTAATGTTTGCCCTTTCCTATGCTAATATAATTTACACAGTAACCCTCTACCTTGAGTGACTCCTTGGGTCTTGTATTGGGTAAAGTTTAGTAAAAAAAAATTACGTTTGGGAAAGTAATAATGGAATAGTGATTATTCAGAAAAAACAAGCAGGTCAGTTTTTTTTTTTTTTCAGATTTTGTCATGAAAAAGAAACTCAACTGAACATGTTAAAAAGAGGCTTAAAGATTTCACTTTTATTTAATCAGTAAGTGAATAAAAAAAAAAATATGGCATAAAATTTATTGATAAAATCATATTATCTAGTGTTTAAATAATGAAAACTTACATTTGAAAATTCAAAGAATTGTGGTGTAATTATATAAGGAATTATATATGTGGCCAGGAGTTCCGTGGAGACACTGTAAAGTTCCTTGTGGTGGTGATTCTTTTGTGGAGAAACTGTTTGCTGGTTCTTGTGTTTATTTACAAACAATAGCATTTGCCAAAGGTACATCATTTGAGTTTACCTTCTGCTTCATACTACATCATGAAAAGTTGCAATCAATCAGTTTCCTATAATAGGGACTGCAATAGAGAATTCTTATCCTATCATGTTTTATTCTTTGCTGCTGTTTTCCATCACTATGTGGACAATCTGGTTATTGCTGAGTGTCTCTGTTCAAATGGGTACACCATTAAACTTCATCATTTATAAAATATTGACAAATCAGATCAAGCATGTATTGTTAATGACAACATTATTATAATTATTGCCTTTCTTTTCAAAAACTTCAGGTAATCTTTTTTTTTTTTTAATATGTTATTGATTTGTTAGAAGTATTTCAACATATTAAAGTTGCTGATTGTCATCAAGCCAACAGAATGACAATAAAACTTGTAAATTCCATCATTTGTAACAGATATGTATATTGGACAAACACAGAAAATCAAATATGTGGATTTTAAATTTTGTTGAAACATTTTCAAATTTGGATAATGAATCTATGTTTGGGAACACTACATTCTACTGTATATATGTACATAGGTTTGGAAACACAATTTAAAATGTGTGTGTGTGTGTGTGTGTGTATATATATATATATATATATATATATATATATAGTGTATTGGGACAGCAGATCATATATATATATATATATATATATATATATAGTGTATTGGGACAGCAGATCATTAAACATCCTGTTAAACAATGTCTATTATATCTGATCAAGAGCCATTCTAAAGTTTGTATGTTTGCTTTAATTTTGGGTGAAAATAAAGACAAAAATTGTCCAACTTAGCTGTCATCTTTCTGATCTTAGTTCTATTAAACAGCATTTATCAGAAAAAACATAGCCACGTACATAATATTAGACAGATATTAGTTTATAACACAACAATACTCACACATACACACAGTAAAAAGAACCTTTAGATATTGGAGGCCATCTACATTAAAACAAAACAACCCACACTCAACAAAATTACATTTCAAACTAGTCACAACACATTACATTGCATCTAGACATATGACTCTGTTGTTAATATTCCGGCCTCTTGCATGGTATGACATCATAGAACTGCATTTTGAACTTATGACCTACGTTTGCTATACTATGGCCATTATTGTCGCATATCAATCTTCTATGTCAACATAACAAAATATCATTTTCAATGGGGAATATCTTTGTTAAAATATCTGTATAACCACTCTCAAGATGGCTCATGAGCTGAAAGCTTCGATCAAGGACCATCTTAATAAAAATATCCAAATGTTGGACACTTTTTTTTATTTTCACTCAAAATTAAAGCAAACACATGGAGTTTAGAACGGCTCATGATCAAACATAATAGACATTCATTGTCTGTTATATTTAACAATATATGTTTAATATATATATATATATATATATATATGTGTATGTGTGTATGTATATATATATATATATATATATATATATATATATATATATATTTATATATAATACTTAGTATGTTTATAGCCTATGGACTTATTGATCCAACTTTGTACATATTTGTGTATTAAATAATAGCTATATATATATATATATATATAATCAGTGGCAACTCTAGTTCAACAGAGTTCAAACCCATTGCAAGGAGTGGGTTGCCTCTCTCTCCTTGTGAAAAGGATGTGAACAGAATTCTTACTAAAAGCACCCTCATTGCCCAACTCAATGGTCACTCTCCCATTCAAAACACCTCATTGACAAGCCTGTTCAGGTTTATTACAATTTTTAGCAAAACTTACTATATGTATGATTTAGGATCAAAGGAGAAATTTACCATTTTACTAAAGTCTATTATAAATATATGTATCTCCAATTTTCATCAGAAATTTGACACCTGAGTGAAAAAAAAAACTGTGAGACTTGTATAAAACTTAATTTATGGTTAATTTTTCTGCTTTTTGTCAAGTTTGGGTTACCAGATAACTTTCTTAAAAATAAGGCTTAATTATATGCAATTGTTCCATATAAATAGATGGTAGTGTAATCCTGAATCAAAATTTCTTTGTAAAATCTTTGTCAAGCAGTGATATCAATTGTTACAGTCATTCATTCCTTATTTTTGTTTGGCTTTGACAATTCACTTGCTGTCACACACAAACACATAAATATATATATATATATATATATATATATATATATATAAGCACATTCAACATAGTAAAGAACAAAAAATTAATAATTCAAAGTCAAGACTTAAAGCTATGAAGTTGAAACAAAAAGGTATTCTTTGAAAAACATATTTAAAATTGTGATATTTTAAAGATTTTTTTTAAATACTTCAACTAGAAATCTGTCCACTTGAATCATGTTATTAGAAATATTTCTTTTTGACTTTATTGGGCTGGAATCTTAGTGTCTTGTAATCACTTTTCTAGCCACATTGAGCTTCTTTTTTTCTTTATGTAACATTTTTATAAACACTTTGAACAAATTTTATCCAATTCAACATTTTACAATACAAAGTTAAAACATTAAAAATGAGTAAATTAAGACAATTATGAGGTTATATTATACTTAATGGATTGTGGCATTACTTTGGGTTCAACCAAAGTCTAGGACGTTTGACTTGTTCAATCAGTTTTTTGCTGCTTTTGAAAACCTATACATTTAGCAGATGAACTACTTTCTTCATTGTGCATAATTTTAATCCTTTCTATTTATGAATACTATGTATGATTGCTTCTTTTTTTATTTTTACAAAGAAATGGTAAATGGTCCTCCACTACTTCCTCGATTTCCACCTGGTGATCATCCATCTGGAAGAAAAGATTTGTTGCCTCCTACAAGGTAAATATCAAATAATGTATACACCTAATGTTTTTATTTATGAAGAAAAGTTTCTGAGTATATGCAATGAGGAAAATTTTATTATTTCTCAAATAAAAAAAAAAATATTAACCAAGCTGAAAAATAATTGTTCTCTGTATTTTGATGATGCTGTTTTATTTAAGCCCCAATTAATCAAGAAATCCAGTTGATATGCGCTTGGTAATTAGGAAAGATACAAACTGGAATGAGCAAGTATGGATATTTCAAAACTTTCCAACCCAACATTGGTCTAACTGTGTATATAGCCTACTATTCTCTTCTGATCTGGATTTTTCTTGGGTATGATGATATACTACATCTGGCAGCAAGACTTCTGATTCGGAGAATGGAGGTTTTGTGGAGTGTAGAACCGTTTGATGCTGTTCCTAGATCCACCCAGATCCAGAGTGGTAACACCTGTTAGGGTCCCAGCAATGGGCAAATAGTAAACTCCCAAACAAAAAATCAACAGTACATTTTTGTAATAAAATGACCAATAATACATTTTTATAGTAAAATTACAATCAATGCAACACTAAAAGAATATGAATACATTTTTATAGTAAAATTACCAACAATATATTTTACAACTACAAAATTTATCTAAAAAAGATACCTTTACTCTGAAAGTTTAAAATTATGTACAAAATATCCATAATTGAAAACATAAAATTATGTTCAAAATATTTAGATTTTGGCATTAAGTAACCCATAGAGGTGTTGATATGCCACCAACAATACATATAGTAAGATGACCAATAGTACATTTTATCTGTAGTTGAAGGCATACAATTGCATTCAAAGTATATTTAGTTGATGCCATAAAATTGTGTGCAAAATATTTAGATTTTAGCATTAAATAACCCATAGAGTTGTTGATATGCCATTAAACACATTTTCATTAAAAAGCTTTTCTACTTTGTCTCATTTCTTCACTTTTGTTCAAATTTTATATTTTGTCTAGTAGAGAAGCAAGAACCAGAGTTTAGCTTTAAAAAAAAAGTCATCAGATTAACCTACCCTTTCTCAACTGATCAACTTGATTGACTTCCATAGCCTGCAATTCATCCTGATCTATTTGCAGTGCTTATATGGCTTGTTATGTGTGTTGAATTCACAGTATGTTATAACTTGGTTAGTTACTCATTAACCTATATGCATTTAGAATGTTGAATTGATTTAGGACATCAAATCAGAAGACTTGAGGTCAGTTTTGAAGTCATGAAACAAACATACTTAACTGCTCAGAAGAAATATATACATTCTAACATCGTGAATGCTTTGATTGGAGTGAAGCTGATAATAGTGAAGACTGAAGACCTTTTTAAGCCAGAATAAAAATGTTAATTTTGTTTGTATTATTAAAACAAACTTCATTCAAAATTCATAACTTAATGATTTCTGATAGGACTTTTAATTCACTCAGAATTGCCTCACTGTTTAGGTTGAATAAGTCTGGCAAGAAGGCATATCCTTGTCTTACACCCCTATAATCTATAAAACATAGGTATACACGCCTTGGCATTTGTATTGATCTTTCTGATATCATTCTTAGCGTAAATATTGCATTGCTTGTTCCAGTAACTTTAACAAACTGGTGCTATTTTTGTCCTCTTCTCAGTCTAATTCAGCTGCATGCTTTATTCATCAGAATTCAAAAGATAAGTTTTGTTATATGGTTTATTAGGCTGATTGTCCGATGGGGTTCACATTCTTTTGCACCTGGCTTCTTAAGCAGTGCTATGAAAATAGATCTATCTAGGTGTTCTGGTATATCACCACTGTTGTAGATTTCATTTATTATATCTAATCTTGTCAATGCCAAATCATCTAAGTCTGTCAGCATCTCTATTACAATTCTATGTATTCTTTCTGCTTTGTTTCTGTTCAATTTGACCAGTGATGATTCCACTTTAGATTTTAATATTTTTGGTCCTTTGATATTTATGTGTATTGGTGTTTGATCTCTTTCATGATGGAAATATTTTTCTTTCTTTAATATCATTGTTCCATCCTTGGATTTTATACATCCTATTGATGAGCATGTCTTTTGTTAGTTTTCTTATTTTTTTTAATGCATATTTGCTTTGTCTGTGATAGTCATTCTTTTTATTTTGGCATATTTTTTGTTGAACCATTCCTCTTTAGCCTGCTTGCATTTGTTTCTAATTTCTTTGTGCACAGTCCTATATTCTGTGCCCTACCTTGGCATTGTTTTTTTTGTTTCCTTTTCATCATGTTGAGAAATTCATCTGTCATCCCTTCTCTTTTTCTTTGTCTAGTTTTCTTTGGGATGATCTCAATTGCTGATGTTACTAAAGCTTCTCTTAATGTCCCGCTTTGAGTTTCCATTCACATTTTGTTCATTGTATTTGCCTTTAACACTGTCCATTGAATGAAAATAAGTAAACTTTTCAGCACAGTATGCAATTCAAATACAATAAAAACAAAAATAGGAAAGATATTCTTCAAAATAATTGACAAACACTTCCATAAAAACTGCAAATTATCAACAAAATACAAAATACAATCAAAATTAGTTACAACTGCATGAATAACATGAAGAAAATAATAAATAAGCACAATAAAAAAAATACTCAACAAAATATCATTAATATCAATTACAACAATAACATACAGCAATATAACACAGTTAACTAGATAAACAAAGAAATTGCCCAGTTAACAATAAATGCTTAACCAATAACATAATATACAAAGCCATCATAAATAATAACATTAACACAGATGAAAAAATTTACATAGTGGCACAGAGAAAAACTTTAAAAGATATTATAACCACAAAATGTCATTTAAAAGAAAAAAAAATACACAAACAATACAACCCTATCAAAATACATATGGAGCCAAAAAGAAAACAATATCCCCCCCCCCAAAAAAATGTTCATAGTTAGGCGTTGGATTGGCGACTGGCTCCTCAAAAAAAGCGAACTTATGTTTTAAATCTCTTTGCCTACACAGGGCGGAACGTTGTATATTAATTACAACAGGCTCCAAGATGTCAAGATGGAGTCTGGTCCATGTCCTGTGCAAGGCAGAAGAAATCCAGAGAATAGTCCATCCTGCAAGAAACAGAATTCAATAAATGCTCACCGATAATGTAGCCATGGGCTACTGGCTCATATGTACAAACTTGGCCTGGAACATGATCGGTGATCCTAACCTCTGACCAGTGGATAGTCTTGCCCACATAGTCCATCTCACATCAACATTTATACTGGTAAACAACTAAACTCTGCTGATGGACAGGCAGGACGTTCTTGTGACCTGAGGGAAAGCCCTTCTGGTAGAAAAAATATTTCAGACCAATAGAGCATTAAAACATCGTTTAATGGAAGAGGATATTTTATCAACATATATTTTGCCTCATGGGACCAATCCTTGGAGTGCTAACATATATCGGACATTTATGGGGATGATATACAATTTTACATTCAGTTGTAGCTGCAATAACATATTCAGGCTAACCATTCACCCCCCAAAAAAACAACAAAAAACAGCCATTTGATTTTCTTAAGCTCAGTGCGAAGCCTGAACTTAGAAAGCAACATCAAAGCACAGTTAGTAAGGCTATTGATAAGATTGATTTTTCTGGTTTTGGGAGAAAATGAGTCCCAAGTGAGGTTTCCAGTAAACACTAGTGAGAAAACCCAAGGTGTTCTTTCTACCAACACATCCTGGAAAGACAACTGATTGTTCTCTGAAATCTCCATAGTATATTTCAAAGAGAGGTGGAGATTATTAAGATATGAAAAGAACTCCTCTGCTTTACTACAAGAAGAAAACAACATAAAAGTATCATCAACTTAACAGAAGTAATAGTAGGGCTTAGCAATCCTATCAAATAGTTGTTTTCTCATGAAAGCCAACAAAAATGTTAGCCATCAGAGGTCCTAATGGACTACTCATCACCACTCCATCTATCTGTTGGTTTTTTTGTTTGTTTTGGTTTTATGGCATATCAACCACTGTGGGTTATTTAATGCCAAATCCAGTTTATATGAATTTTAAATGCCTATTTTGTATAGAATAAAAAACGTATAGCTGGCAACATTATTGTTTCAAAAAAAAAAAACGTATAGCTGGCAACATTATTGTTTAAAAAAAAAACTTAGAGCTGGCAACATTATTGTTTCCGAAAAAAAAACTTAGAGCTGGCAACATTATTGTTTCAAAAAAAACTTAGAGCTGGCAACATTATTGTTTCAAAAACTTAGAGCTGGCAACATTATTTTTCTGAAAACATTATCTGAGACCTTGCAGTTGGATGCAGTTTATCGCCATACCCAGGACGCGGATGTAGTTTACCATCATACCCAGGACGCTCTATCTGTTGGTACATACAATTGTTAAAGCTGAAAGAGACAGGCATAATAGCCATCTCCATGAACTCAATACAGACAACCTCAGGAAAAGATGGAGGCTTTACAGGGCCACAAAAGTTTGTACAAATATCAATTCTTTCATCAAGCAGGACATTTGTGAACAAGCCAGTTATATTGAACAACATGAAATACACTGTGTCAAGATTAGGCTGCAATTTGTGCATATGAGCAGCAAATTGAAACAAGTCAGGCACAATACTCTGAAAAGAATATTAAAACTGGATCAAGAATCTCAATAAGCCACTTAGCCAAACTATGCTGGGCAGAACCCACCATAGACAAAATAGGCTTAAGTGAAATGCCCCCTTTATGAATTTTTGATAACCCATACATCCAAGGATGTTGGCAACCAAGACAAATATTGGAAATTTCCTTGGACATTTCTTATGAAGTTCTAACAATCTCTTCTGTAATCGGACTTCTGTTTTCACGGTATCATCACAAGTGATATCACTTAATTTCTGAAATTTACTACTTTCATTTAAAATACACAACATTTTATCAACATAATCGAAATAATTTAATATGACCACACCTGCACCCTTGTAAGGTCTGATAACATATATCTGTCTTAGTTCTAAACAATTTGAACATTTGAAAATGGTTCTTCTGCCAAGAGGACCAAAGAAAATAAACAAGTTAATGAAATTAGAAGCTAAGACTTTTGCTCCTCAGAATTGGGCAGATGTTTAACTAACTAAGAAAAGAGCTTGTCAAAATCACTAAATACTTTGATTTTCTCAATTTCCCTAGGGTGAATACAAAAAGCCAAACTCTGGGATAGAACCAACTTATCAGAATCAGACAAACAATAATTGGATAGATTAATAATGTGTCTGTCCGTAGCAGCGTAAGAACCAAATTTCTTTTTAATCAAGAAATTCAAATATGCTAAGTTTCAAGCTCTGGTTCTATTACCAACAAAAACAGCACCTTTAGACAGATATTTAGAAAACCAAATCTTATCAAGAAGAGATAAATTGTGCCAGACAGTGCCCCATACTAGCTGATACTGGGCTCCCACAGAGTTGAGTACATCAGAGAAATACAGGATTTCATCTCAAAGAAAAGTTCGTTCAACACAATTAGTATTGCAACACTTAATCCTTGAAATATGCCAGGAATAACATAATTTTGGGAACAAGAATTCAGAAATTTAATTATTTTCAACAAATGGTGTTAAAATATACCAAAAGTAGGGGAGGGGGACCCCCCCCCCAAAAAAAAAATTATCCTAGTTAAACATTGAATTGGCAACCAGCTCCTCGAACAAAGCCAACTTGTGTTTTAATTCTCTCTGCCTACACAGGGCAGAACATTGTATATTAATAACAACAGAATCCAAGATGTAAAGGTGGAGTCTGGTCCATGCCCCGTATAAAGATGCCTAACTAAGAAAATATTTTTTCATATCACCCACTTAGTTTTATTTGCTGACAATATTATTTTTTCTGAAGATGTGTCAGCTGAAAGGTACATAAAATTTTATTAATAAAAATAGATAAAAATAACCTCACCATTTATGCACTAATTTATTACTAACAAAGCACAAACTTAAGTTTACATATACCAATCTTTACATGTTTGTGTGTACATGTGTATCCATATGTATGCTTATGTATGCATGTGAATAGATGTGTACATGTGCATATACACGAACATATAATTACAGACATATACACATAAATTCTAACAACAATGAATAAATTAATTATAAATCTAAACTCCTACTATTAATACTTATATCACCAAACCCATTTAAAAAACAAAATTCTATCCGAGTGAAGTTATATAAATATGTGTATATACAGTGTAACCCGGATTAAGAGACCCAGATATAAGAGAGATTTTCTCTGGTCCCAAATTAGAGCCATACTTACCTAAACAAAATAGACCAAACCCGGATATAAGAGACTTCTTCCCCGGTCCCGACAACTCTCTTATATCCGGGTTACACTGTATAAGGATTTACCATTTAAGCATTAACATCATTGGTATCACATATATATATATATATATATATATATATATATGTGTGTGTGTATATTTTTCGAAAAAAAAGAGTTTGTATTTTGCTTGTAAATCTAAATAAATTGTTCACTAACCAGTAATTTACATTTCTGTATATATGTTTGTTCTTACTTGTTGCATTTTTTTTGAGCATGCAAATTTGGCTGTTAGATTTTTTATATGTGTATGCATATATCTTGAGTCTGTTCATTTGTATGTATATGTTTAATTGTCTTTTTTCTTTGCTTTGTTCATAGCCAGATATTTGTTTTTCAATTATACCCTTTTTAACTTTCATCAATTAAACCTTCTTTTTATCTATATATCTTTGCCCATGTATGTAAAATTTTGATGGTTTGTTCTCACTTATTAATACTTGTAGGCTTGAAAATTTAGCTTTTCAATTAAAACAATAAATAAAAATATATATATATTTTTTCATCTGTTCTTCTTTGAATAATTTCATATTTTAAACTTAATGCAAGGTTAAATTTGTAATTTTTATTTTTTAACTTTATAGTAAAATTAAAAATTAATCAGAATGATTTCTAATTTAGTCTAAAATTAACATTAAGGCTTTAATAAATTGTATCTAAGGTTCGTTGTCAAGATTTTTTTAATTATCATTTTGATGAGTTATTGTAGCTTATATAACAATGTTTCCCCTTTGAATTTGGAGTTTGGTTGATTTTGAACTTTTTAAAACTCTTTATTATACAATCAATACCATCACTTGACAAGACACCAGAAGTGTTGAAACAAAATGGATACTTTTTGTAGTGATGCTATAACATGTTTATGTTATAATTTTTGAATAAATAATATTTGCTCTACTCTGTATTGAGCACTCTTTTAAGAATAGTGTTTTTTGGTTATTGGAATTTTATTCCATC
>OZ010616.1:52910454-52930454 GCA_963932145.1 Acanthosepion lycidas
GTTCCATTGAAAAAAGTTAATTTCCTTGATATAACACTAGACTTAATGAATAATATATACCTTGCTTACAAAATATCCAATCCTTTGTATATACACCCTAAGTCTAATGATCCTCCATCTCTAAATATATACCTTTATCTATCGAAAAGAGAATAAGTACAAATTCAGCAAATGAGAAAATATTCTATGAAATTAATAATTTCTATAATAAAGCTCTAAAGAATAGTGACTATAAATGTCCAAAACTCAATTATATAAAAAAAAAAAATGGACACCAGAGAAAAAATAGAAATAGAAAAATTATTTGGTATACATCTCTATACAGCCAAATGGTAAGAAATAAGTTAGAACAAAAATTCCTTGCATTAATTGATAAACATTTTCCTAGAGATAATAAACTCAGTACAATTTTTAATAAAAATACCCTAAAATTAAGTTACACTTGTACTGAAAACTTAGAAATGATTATTAAGAAATATAATGCTAATATCTTAAATAAACACTTATACTAAGATCAAAAAATATAACTCCTAAAATAAAAAGAAATGAAAATAAAGAAAAATTATGTAACTGTAGAAATTCTCAAAACTGTCCTCTTGAATCAATGATTTATCAATGCACTATTTTATGTATTGAAGATTTTGAAACATGGAAATTTTCTGTGTTGTGATGGAATGATATTTTTTTTTAAATAATTATAATATACATGTGTGTGTGTGGACACTTGAGTTTTAAGTTGCTGTCAACGCGATGTAGCATGATATCTAGTAAAGTTAAAGTATTATTTTCTTCCATTTTGTATGTTAATTCTATTGTGTGTTCAACCTTGTTTAGCTTATCTACAGTAACAGGTAAGTCAGTATCAGTTCATGTGTGTGTATACCAACATACCAGAAATCATGGAGTAGATGTCTAGTATTGTATAGGACCTCTTTTAGCCGAGCAAAGTGCAACAGTTTAAAATGGCATTGATTCCACAACTGATCAGAATTCTGGAGAGATGTTGAACCATATCTCAATAGCTGTTTTGGGATTTGTACAGGGTGAAAAAAAATAAAAAAATAAAAATAAATCTATCTGGTCTGAAATGTATGAAACTGACATTCACCTATGCAGTATTGATTTCTATGTCCATGTTTGTATATCTATAAATGCTTTAGATCACTCTTCCCCAATAAATATAAAAAAATGTAACAAATATATATATGTGTATATATATATATATATATATATATATATATATATGTGTGTCTCATTAAATAATTTAGACAAGTTCTTCATCTGAAAATTAAATTTTTACATTTGAAGTGAGAAACACTGAGGTTATGTATTGTACAATTTTTAAGTTTTATCATGTAGACACGTGCAAACATCATGGGAAGTAATTAATTTATTGAAATGTCTAAATATTTTTACTGAAAGAAAAAAACTATAAGTTAAAACCTAGATATTTTAAACTATTTACTGTAAACATTTTAAAACATTTGGAGTATTAATAATTAATATTCATAAAAAAATAATATATGTGTTGGCCACACCATTACTATGCTGTCTCAAAGGTTGAGTTTTCATTTGAATGACACATCTAACATCTCTCAACATTTACAAAAGCACAACTATCCACATTCACAATTTAGGAAAATTCTTATTGAAAATACATCTGTACTTTTTCATGAAAATTGTAAAAATAAAGTAAAAATTCTTCAAGCTATCTATATTAAAAAACTGAAATCAACCCTTAATAAAAATTAATTATGAATACTGCACAAATGTTTTAAAATATTTACAGTAGATAGTTTAAAATATCAAGACTTGCACTAATAGTTTTAAATAGTTTTTTTTTGTATATATAGTTTATATATATATATATATATATATATATATATATATATATATATAGTTTATATATATATATATATATATATATATATATATATATATATATTTCAATAAAGGTGCAATCAATTTACAAATTCATGAATTATTCATACATAAAACAAATACAAAGGTTAATGATTAAATGGCGAGAAATCCATCTTCGCAAACAATTCAATAATATACAAAAACCCCGAATCTGTTTATGAATGAAAAGATCCTGTTTTATAAATTTCCGTTGCATTAGATCTTTTTATTTTACAAGCTTTCGTCTGTTCCTACAGACATCCTCAGGTATGAAATATTGTGTTCTTGTTTATACTTTCAGTAAGTGGACAAACAAAAACAAGGTTGTAATCCGAAAAATGCTATGAGAAATAGTTTTGGAACACACATTTCTCATAGCATTTTTCGGAAATTTATAAAACAGGATCTTTTCATTCATAAACAGATTCAGGGTTTTTGTATATTATTGAATTGTTTGCGAAGATGGATTTCTCGCCATTTAATCATTAATCTTTGTATTTGTTTTATGTATGAATAATATATATATATATATATATATATATATATATATATGAGAGAGAGGGTGATGTGTCATAAGTCATGGGATACATGTCTTGTATGATGTAAGGAACTTCAGGTGATATTGATTATAGAGCAGTCGGAGAGATGTTGAACCACACTGCTTTGATGGCTGTCCACAGCACTTTGATATTTGTAAGTTCAGAATCTTGCATGCAATTAGACCTTTGTACCATATCCCATAAACGTTTGTGTCAGGTGAGCAAGGTAACCAAACAATTCATTGGAACTTGATTCTAAAATTAGTTAGAAAACCTCTGGAGACATGTTACAACTCACTGATATATGTAGGGGTAGGACCTTGTATGCAAAACGACTGATCCACTATGTCCTATAAATATTTCATTGATCTTATATCAGCTTAATATGGTGGCCACACAATTTGTCAGAAGTTTACATAATGCTCTCAAAGCAATTTTTAGCAGTTTAGGTCTAGATGACATGATGCATTATCCTGCCAGAATAGATGATAGTTGCTGGGTTCCATGGATACCATGAATGGATGCAAATGGTTGTAGTTCAATGCAATACAGCAGTCACTAGTCAATCACATGTTTAGGTGGACTAACCAATCCAAATCATTCTAAATGGACACACCCAACACTATTATTGAACTCTCCCCAATGGTATCTTACTGTGTCTCTACCTGAAACTGTTGGATCTATTACTTATTGTAGCATACCACATGTTGCCAGTCCTCCTGCAACGTCACAATCCCAGGTGAGGAGCTATTGTGTTGAGATGAAGCATTCTGGTGAGTTTTCAGCTTCTGTATACCATGGTACTTAAAGAATGCTGACCTTGCCCACTAGTTATGTGTATGGTACCTTCTGTATTGGATGTGATTTGAGACAGTGTGACTTGTCTATTAACCCAAACAATTGTAGCCAGACACCTCTGTTCATGATCATTAAGTACCTGTGGTCAATCATTGCACTTTCCACATTGGCTAGTAATTCCTTCCATCATGTGTACCTGGTATACACATAACACAGTACATCAGAAGTTTTGGGGCCCCTAGGCTAATAAAATTATCCCTACCTCAGATGGAGCCACCCTCTAACTTCTCCATACCCATCTTGAATATATTTACTTGTGATAGATTTTAGCAACGTTTACATAGCTTGAGGTAAACTTATTGCAAGTTCTTTAATTAAACTACAATAGCTACCTTCTGTTTATCAGTAAAAATATTCTTTAAGAAATTCCACTATTTTACTATTATACTATTTATTGCAAACCAAATTAACACATATTTCAGCACAACCAAAGTAAAAAAAAAAAAAAAAAAAAAAAATGCAAACAGCATTATAATAAAATAAAAACAAATATGAGTTTGTCATCATGATATCATTTTTTTATTTAGAAGTTAAAACATCTGGAAAGTTAAAATCATTGCTTTATAAAAATGTCTATTTAAACATTCTGAAATAAAATTAAACATGTTATCTACTTGAAACATGATTACACACACTAAATCATTCTTTTCCTTGTTTCTCATCTTAAAAAGTTAAATAAATATGAGTTTGTCATACTGATAATTGTTTCAATTTATGAAACTGTTTAGAAGTTAAAACATCTAGAAAATGAAAATCAGTGCTTTAAAAAAAGCTTCAGGTTGTAACATATATGAGCCTAAAAGGTAATCTGGCCCTGATCATGTCCCATCCAAACTCAATTTACATCACCTTATCATATGCAGCCTGTCAACAGATGGCAGAATACAACTAATATATAGATCTGGACAACTTCATGATGTCATGGTAGAGTGGTGACACCTTTTTTTTCTTTAAGCATTTCACCCCAACCAAGGCGGGAAGCCACTAGCATGCAAGAGGTTACAGAGAGTTGGAGCGAGAGCAGGTAGGAGTAATAGAAGAAAGGATGAAGAGAAGGATAGGGGATAGATCAGGGCATCTGGAGATGTCAATTGACATTACATTTGAATAGTTGGAGATTATACCTATCAGGGAAACAAGAAATGGGGAGGGCATTCCACAGGCAAGAAGTGCGATACATGAAGCTATTGGAGTAGAAAAGACAGCGACATTTAACAGTTTCGACAGTGAAAGGGTGTGAGTGAGATGCCAGCCTAGCATAACGCTTAAATTCATGAAATCTGGGAACATCGGAGCAGTTACCATGAAAGTATTTGTAAAAAAGACAGAGGGAGACGATGGCATGTCTGTGAGAGAGCGACTGCAGACAAGATGCCAGATCATGTCTAATTACATTGCATATCCATTATTTCTGACTTTGACTTTTGGCACATCAGTGTTTCCTGATTCTCCAGTGTTACTTGTAGCATATCATTCCTATACATGCTTTTTTAGACAAAATATAAATATAATGTTTATACAAACTTCACTGTCAATATAATTTTTAATTTTAAGTCATTTCTCTTTTCTTTTTTTCAGTCAACCTTTCTCGTGGGTGTGGACATCCTTTTGCTCCTCCTCCTCCTCTTCCACCTTCAATGATGACAGCACCTCCTCGCTCTTTGCCCGATTTTTCTTCACTTCCTGATAAACATTCAACCTGTAAACAACATAGCCAGGTTTAATTAAAACAATGGTCTCCTTGTGGTACTTCCCACACCAATTTCTTCTTTTTTTTTTTTCTGTTTATTTCACTTTTCGTTACTATATATATATATATATATATATATATATATACAAACACACACACACACACACACACACACATACCCGTACACATGTATATTGAAATGTAGATGATGTATATGTATTCTCTATCTTTACTATATATTCATAGTATATGTATGTATATATGAATGAATGAATAAAGACAAAAGGAAAACTTAGCCAATACATTTTGTACTCTGGTGGACTTTATTGAAGCTAATGTAAGGATTTTATTTTGCAACAAGTATTTATAAATAAAAGTTAAAATGTTGTTAGTTTTTCAAAATTTTTAAATTTAAGAGATGCTCATGAATATTTGTCCATACATTTGCAGCCTTGATAAATCCATTAAACGATGAAAAAGGTTTTCCTTTTGTCTTTATTCATAATCCATTTATAGATATATTTTAGTTATATCTGAAATTTTGCACACATACATACACACACAATATATATATATATATATATATATATATATATATATATATATATTTAAGTAACGAAAATCTTGGTAATCCGTAAAGATAATCCCAAAGAGGACGAAATCTTGATAGCTCAATGTTAATTCAGAATGAATAATTTAATTTAAAGAAAAACAGACCACTTTAAGGCTCCATTGTAATAATTTATTTCACCAGAGACTTTTATTTTTCCCTGGATCTTCAAACATCACTTTCAAAAGGTGAAAACATTTAAATTACTATCAAACGTTAAAATCTGTTTTTATCTAAATTGCCAAAGCTATACTACCCCTCTTCTTCCTCCAAAAACTCTAAGTACATCTCTTATCTCTTTACTTCCCCCTTTTTTCTTTTTCCCTTTTTTTCTCCTTTTCCCATATCATATCCGTTGAGTTGACCGATTAAATAGGTCAATGTCAGATTCTTACCCCCTCCTTCCTCAATATTAAGTATTATAATAAAAAGAAATACAAAAATAAATTTTAAAACTCTCCCTTCCCTCTCTATACTTGACCATGTCTTTCACACCATCCCTTGCTACATTCTATGTCAACTTATATAAGCTTAATACTGCCCATCAAAAGTGTAAATTTTAATTTCATTTTTTGTTTCACCTTTTGAAATTGATGTCCAGGGAATAAAAGTCTCTGGTGAAATAAATTATTACAATGGAGCCTTAAAGTGGTCTGTTTTTCTTTAAATTTTATATATATATATATATATATATATATATATATATATATATATATATATATATATATATATATATATATATGAATTACATAAAAATGAAACTATTACCCCATTCAGATGGACATTTCACCTCTGGGATATTCTTTCTTTCTTTGTAACAAACGTTCTTGCATTGACAAGCCCCTGGGAGAATACCCCGGGGATGAAATGTCCATCTGAATGGGGTAATAGTTTCATTTTTCTGTAATTCATTTATATGCTCCATGATAAAATATATTGAGCTGTCTTTTGTAGATCAGTTTTAATATTTTATATTATTAGAATCTACTTGGATTACTTACCCACAGATTTTTATATATATATATATATATATATATATATATATATATATAACTCTATAAATGAAAGTAACTCTATACTGATACAAATTATTAACACCCCACCCCTGCCGATTCTAAACAATCCGCCCTTGATGTTACCATGGAAATTTTTGATTTCAATTCTGACCATACTATTAAAACTCGTAAATTTCAGAAATAAGTCATTCCCAAAAAATTTCGCTTGAAGATGGAACAGAGCCTACTTTAACTCAAGTTAATTCAAATATTATTTTGAAGTTTTCGGCTCTTGTTTTGAAACATGAGACCTCTTATGTAGTGTGTTGGAATCATATTTTTAAATAAATAATTATATATATATATATATATATATATATATATATATATATATATAATGCTGAAGATTGTGTGTGTGCATGATATATAATGATAATTTTTTGTACATATGAACCCCTCTGTGTGTGTGTATGCTTGTTTAGATGTTCATTTGTAGGCAAATTCTAGCTAAAATGTTTAACCTTATGTGTGCACAAATTAGATATTCACTGAATATGTACAGAAATATATTACTATGTTAAATTTTTTTTTCATTTATTTTTCTATCTTTATTTCTTTTTCCATTTTACTTTTTCTTTTTTCTTCTGCATTTTAAAATTCAACTCTTTTTTTTATCTATTCTTTTCCTTCAAAATCCATTCAGTTACACACACAAACACACACACACACATTTTGCATCATATATATTTTATGTGTATATGTAAATACATGTATTTCTCTTAATTTACTTTTGTCATTAATATCTAAATATGAAAAATATAAATATTTTTTGGATTTGTACATATATGCATATATCTGTGTGAATGCATGTGTGTGAATAAAGGCAAAGCATACATATACACACACACACACACACACATATATATATAATGGAATACATTGATATACATGTGTAAATACATATATGGATATGTATAACGTTTTTGTGTTGTTTTTTTTTTTAGTCATAATTTTTCATTATTTTCTTTCTCTTTTCTATTCATTTTCCTAAATATTTTATTTGCCATTATATTAGGTTGGTGCAAAAATAATGACGTAATAATGTTGTTTTTTGACGTTAAAAAATACGTCAAAAAATGACATTGTTACGTCATTATTTTTGCACCAACCTAATAATTAGATATAATTTTCACATTTCTATATATTTCTATACATAAACACACAAACTCATGTATATATTATATATAATATTATTATAATATATATATATATATATATATATATATATATATATATATGAGTTTGTGTTCATACACGCATACATTCATCTTTGTACAGTTACTTTTGTATAGGTGTGTACAAAGAAATATCTTCCTCTTTTTCATTAAATTTTTTTCCCTTCCTTATTCATTTTGGCATCTTTCTTTTCTTCTTTGTCTTTTTCAGCCTGAGCAAAAATAAAAAAATAAAAATATAAGCAAAAATTATAAAAATGTTGTTTTTGTAAAATTGAAAATAGATTGATTATAAATTATTGATCAAAAAAAAGAATGGAAAAACTGACCTATTGTCATTTTTTTTATGATCAGCTCTTTGCTTGAGCTTTCCTTGTGATGTCACAGGTCACATGACATCCTGACCATGCGATGTCACAGGTCACCTTACCTCCCGACTTCAGAATGTCACCACTTTTTTTTTTTTTAATTTGGACTTGGGGTCATGTGGTCATGTGTTTTTTGTTTTGTTTTTTGTTTTGTTTTTTTTTGTGGGGGGTGGTTGTGTGTTCCTTGACTTCTGCTTCAGATTGTCATAGGTCACATAAAATCCTAACATTATGACATCACTATTAGCAATGTCAATAGATTTTGGATACATATGGTCAGAGGTCACATGACTTCCCATCACTGTGACATCACAGTTTTTAATTTAGGATAGCTTTTGAATTTGGGTACAAGTGTTTACTTGACATCCTGACCTTTACATTTTACATAATATTTAACATTACCTGACCTTGGGTTTAGGAATGCGGGACAATGTCATGACTTCCTTTTGTTGACCTAATATTATGACGTAACTCATTACTGAGCTCTACTTAGTTTGACAGGAAAAGCTATTTTTTATTATATTTAATGTTAATTTTGGCTTCTTAATATCAGCGGTAATATAATATTTTGACTATGTGACATTTAATTAGTGAAATTGCAGTGTTGTCATGCCTTTGTGATTTTGCATATCACATAATATTCTGATGGGTGACACATATTTGAATTCAGTTATCCTTCGATTGGCATTGCTCTCTGTAGGCCATTTAGTGGTGCAACAGCTCACATGTTTTTCCAATGTTGTTAATTTAAAAGAAATGTTTACATTACTTAAACCATTTGTGATGTTATAAGTCATGTGACAAACAACCAGACCTGATGACATCATTTTTTAATTTTACATGTTGATATGGTGACATTGTTGTGTGAAGTTGCCTTTGATCTTCTCAATGGCATGAGTTTTATGAGTGAAGATATAAGTAGGAATGTCACTTCCACTTATGTCTAACCCTAAATACATCAATAGATTAACGATGTGTGTAACTTTGGGTGAATTGGTGATGTCATCAGATTTTATATTATGATTGTGCATCCATGACATCACAGGTCAGCAGACTCTGTGAATACTCTATATGTAATGTTACATTTTCACTTTCAAAGCCTCAACAAAAGCCTGTAATGTAACAAGTGAAGGATGTCTATTCAATCTGTGCTGAGATGTTACATTGCAGGAAATGGGGGGGGGGGTTAACTAGGAAAGTGTATCCAGTGTAATGTGATATTTTCTCACACTTTGAAATACTTCCCCTACCTTCCCACATTCTTATCTCCCTTCTTACCTTCAGAGGTGTTATTTGACCTTTGATATTTGCAGCTAAGTGGGGAAATAAATAAACAGGGGGGAGACAAATCTTGATCATGTGATGATGTCGTCATTATGACATTACTAGAAGATTCTATGGACTTGCTTCTAGGGTCGGTGGGAATATTGATAATTTTGTGTTGTCACTGGTGCAAGAATGAAAAGAAAAATAAAATTTGGAAATAAAATTTTTGTCTTGTTTTATATATTTTTATAAAAGAAATTGTATATATATCAAGTCATGTGTGTTTTAGTAGAATCTCAGTGAATATACGGTATTATGGTATATGTTGGGTTTAATGGTGATCAGTGAGTTCTTGTGTTGTATAAGTAAATTGTAATGAATGACTGGGTTATGAACCACATTAACTAGGAATAGGATGGTCAATGATGACCAGCCTTCCCCACCCCAATTTGGGCCTTGTGATACATGAAATGTAATAATTCAAAATAAAAATATTTTTGTCTTGTTTTTACTTGACAACAAATTTCTCAAATGTTTTATCAAAGGGTTCATAAGTTTAAAAAAAACAAACAATCAGTTGTTTAATTTTTTTTCTTTCTTTGTTTTAGTTATGACATTCATATTAAAACATTTTATATACATATAGTTTTCACAAAAAATGTGTATCTTTAAAGCACAATGTGTATCCAGATAAACATCTTTGTGTATATGGGCAGCTTGAAACAGTGTAATGGTGAGAAAGCTTGTCTAGCTAGAACAGTTATGAGAGAGTAGTGAGTTTGATACTCACTGAGTGCCCTCTACTTTCAGTCTTGTGCTACACCTAAGCTACATTTGGAAAATCACTATATATCTTTGTATATCTATAGGTTTTTACAGGCTACAGATACTACACTTATGAAGATGTGGTATTCTGGTACATGTTGGGTTGGATGTTGGGTTGGATGTTCTTGTGGTGAATGAGGAAATTGTTAGTATCTGAGTTAGATTAGCTAGGTGTAGGATAGACAGTGTTAACCAGCATTTACCCACTTCCCTTTTGGCTTTGTACCACAAATTAATGTAACTACATTAATCAAATAGTACACTCTAAGCATAGAGGAAGGACATTCTAATTGTACAGTGTGCAAATACTCTGATCCAAGGAAGAGATGCCAGTCTATAAATATAAATAATCAAAACAAATAATGCAGCACTTATTTTGAGCAAATGTATTACTTAGAATGATTACTTAATTACTTCTTTCATAAATTATCCAAAACAGTAAATTGATTAGTGGATTAAATCAAATGTCAAAAACTTGAAGTGATGCAAATTTATTATTATTCACTATAAATTTAATTAAAATTTGTGCACTAATATTTTGGGCCTGTTTGGTTTTTACACAATTTTTTATTTATGACAATATTCAAGCCTAATGTTTTATAAGTGTCTTTCTCAGATCCATCACAATATCCTGTAACACTTCTATCAAAACCTTTTCCTTAAAGTTTCTGCTGCCCTTGTGCATCTTTCTTTTCTGCAGACAAATGTTTATATACAATTAATTATTTTTTTTTTTTTTTTTTTTTTTTTTTTTTAATCGGTATCACTCTATGCAAAGTAGTAAAGCCACTAAGACACAAGTGTTTACAGGGTGTGGAATTAGGAACAGAAACATTAATAATGAGCAGGAAGAGGAAAGAGTAATCAGAACAGTAGATAGTGGTTGATATTGCATTTAAATTATTGCAGATTAAAGTTAGTTGGAAAGCATGGAACCGAAAGAGAGTTCCAAAAGAAAGGCAGTAAAGCCACTAAGACACAAGGGGTTGCAGGGTGTGGAAGAATTAGGAACAGAAACATTAATAATGAGCAGGAAGAGGAAAGAGTAATCAGAACAGTAGATAGTGGTTGATATTGCATTTAAATTATTGCAGAATAAAGTTGGTTGGAAAGCTTGGTACTAGAAGGGAGTTCCACAAGAAATGCAGTAAAGCCACTAAGACACAAGGGGTTACAGGGTGTGGAAGAATTAGGAACAGAAACATTAATTATGAGCAGGAAGAGGAAAGAGTAATCAGAACAGAAGATAGTGGTTGATATTGCATTTAAATTATTGCAGATTGAAGTTGGTTGGTAAGCATGGAACTGGAAGGGAGTTCCAAAAGAAAGGCAGTAAAGCCACTAAGACACAAGGGGTTACAGGGTGTGGAAGAATTAGGTACAGAAACATTAATAGTGAGAGGGAAAAGGAAAGCGTAAGCAGAACAGTAGATAATGGTTGATATTGCATTTAAATTATTTCAGTTTAAAATTGGTTGGAAATCATGGAACTGGAAGGGAGTTCTACAAGAAAGGCAGTAAAGCCCCTAAGACACAAGGGATTACAGGGTGTGGAAGAATTAGGAACAGAAACATTAATAATGAGCAGGAAGAGGAAAGAGTAATCAGAACAGTAGATAGTGGTTGATATTGCATTTAAATTATTGCAGATTAAAGTTAGTTGGAAAGCATGGAACTGAAAGAGAGTTCCAAAAGAAAGGCAGTAAAGACACAAGGGGTTGCAGGGTGTGGAAGAATTAAGAACAGAAACATTAATAATGAGCAGGAAGAGGAAAGAGTAATCAGAACAGTAGATAGTGGTTGATATTGCATTTAAATTTTTGCAGAATAAAGTTGGTTGGAAAGCTTGGCACTAGAAGGGAGTTCCACAAGAAAGGCAGTAAAGCAACTAAGACACAAGGGGTTACAGGGTGTGGAAGAATTAGGAAGAGAAACATTAATAATGAGCAGGAAGAGGAAAGCGTAATCAGAACAGTAGATAGTGATTGATATTGCATTTAAATTATTGCAGATTAAAGTTAGTTGGAAAGCATGGAACCGAAAGTAAGTTCCAAAAGAAAGGCAGTATAGACACTAAGACACAAGGGGTTACAGGGTGTGGAAGAATTAGAGACAGAAACATTAATAATGAGAGTGAAGAGGAAAGAGGAACCAGAACAGTAGATAATGATTGATATTACATTTAAATTATTGCAGATTAAAGTTAGTTGGTAAGCATTGAACCGAAAGAGAGTTCCAAAAGAAAGGCAGTAAAGCCACTAAGACTCAAGGGGTTACAGGGTGTGAAAGAATTAGGAACAGAAACATTAATAATGAGCAGGAAGAGGAAAGAGTAATCAGAACAGTAGATAATGGTACATATTGCATTTAAATTTTTGCAGATTAAAGTTGGTTGGAAAACATGGAACTGGAAGGGAGTTCCACAAGAAAGGCAGTAAAGCCACTAAGACACAAGAGGTTACAGGGTGTGGAAGAATTAGGAACATACATATTAATAGTGAGAGGGAAGAGGAAAGCGTAATCTGAACAGTAGATAGTGATTGATATTGCATTTAAATTATTGCAGATTAAAGTTAGTTGGAAAGCATGGAACCGAAAGTAAGTTCCAAAAGAAAGGCAGTAAAGTCACTAAGACACAAGGGGCTACAGGGTGTGGAAGAATTAGGAACAGAAACATTAATAATGTGTGGTAAGAGGAAAGAGTAATCAGAACAGTAGATATTGGTTGATATTGCATTCAAATTATTGTAGATTAAAGTTAGTTGGAAAGCATGGAACCGAAAGTAAGTTCCAAAAGAAAGGCAGTATAGACACTAAGACACAAGGGGTTACAGGGTGTGGAAGAATTAGGGACAGAAACATTAATAATGAGAGTGAAGAGGAAAGAGGAACCAGAACAGTAGATAATGGTTGATATTACATTTAAATTATTGCAGATTAAAGTTAGTTGGAAAGCATTGAACCGAAAGAGAGTTCCAAAAGAAAGGCAGTAAAGCCACTAAGACTCAAGGGGTTACAGGGTGTGAAAGAATTAGGAACAGAAACATTAATAATGTGTGGTAAGAGGAAAGAGTAATCAGAACAGTAGATATTGGTTGATATTGCATTCAAATTATTGTAGATTAAAGTTAGTTGGAAAGCATGGAACCGAAAGTAAGTTCCAAAAGAAAGGCAGTATAGACACTAAGACACAAGGGGTTACAGGGTGTGGAAGAATTAGGGACAGAAACATTCATAATGAGAGTGAAGAGGAAAGAGGAACCAGAACAGTAGATAATGGTTGATATTGCATTTAAATTATTGTAGATTAAAGTTAGTTGGAAAGCATGGAACCGAAAGTAAGTTCCAAAAGAAAGGCAGTAAAGCCACTAAGACACAAGGGGTTGCAGGGTGTGGAAGATTTAGGAACAGAAACATTAATAATGATTGGGAAGAGGAAAGAGTAATCAGAACAGTAGATAGTGGTTGATATTGCATTTAAATTTCTGCAGATTAAAGTTGGTTGGAAAACATGGAACTGGAAGGGAGTTCCAAAAGAAAGGCAGTAAAGCCACTAAGACACAAGGGGTTACAGGGTATGGAAGAATTAGGAACAGAAACATTAATAATGAGCAGGAAGAGGAAAGAGTAATCAGAACAGTAGATAGTGGTTGATATTGCATTTAAATTATTGCAGATTAAAGTTGGCTGGAAAGCATGGAACCGAAAGCGAGTTCCACAAGAAAGGCAGTAAAGCCACTAAGACACAAGGGGTTACAGGGTGTGGAAGAATTAGGGAGAGAAACATTAATAATGTGCAGGAAGAGGAAAGAGTTATGAGAACAGTAGATAGTGGTTGATATTGCATTTAAATTATTGCAGATTAAAGTTGATTGGAAAGCATGGAACTGGAAGGGAGTTCCACAAGAAAGGCAGTAAAGCCACTAAGACTCAAGGGGTTACAGGGTGTGGAAGAATTAGGAACAAAAACATTAATAATGAGGAAAGAGTAATCGGGAAGATAGTAGATAGTGATTGACATTGGATTTAAATTTGTGAAAATTAAAAATGTATGTATATATTTGTTTATAAAAGAAGAGGTTATAGATGTTCTGAAAGAAAAGTCTATAGATTTTTTGTAATTTCTGTAACACAATAGGAAGGATGTGTGTATATGTATATATATATATATCTATGTATATCTGTGTCTGTGTATATATGTGTGTGTATATATATATATATATATATATATATATATATATATATATATATATATATATATAGACAGAAAGGAAAGAACTTTCTTACTACCAATCCAAGAATGACATTTGTGTCACTACTACCCTAAAAATGAATGTTTAACATCAAAAACTGTAAGGAAAATTAATTCATTTTAATAATATGTGGAAATATCCACGCTTTGCCAGAAGAAGGTTGCAAAACTGGAAACATTACAACCACGAAAGTTTGTGGTTTCTATCTTCTTTATCTATATATGTGTGTGTATATATATATTCTTAAATTGGTATCACCTCATGCACAGCAGTAAAGTACCTCTGGGTACCTATTTAATTTTGGAATAATTTTACTCTCATTTCAACAGTTGAATCAGCGGATGAAGAGGGCTACACATTACAGACATGCTACAGAAGGTGCCACTTGAAATTATAACTGCAGCAGTCCATTGCAGTTTCATAACTGCATTCTGCATGACTCAGCCGATATTAGTTTTTCAACTTTGTCAATTAATTAATGTTATATATATAAATGTGTGTATATATATATATATATTTTTTTTTTCCCATATACCTACACATATATCAAAACCAGTTGATATATAATCCAAGTGAATCCTATTGATACAATATAATAGAAAATATTAAAAGTGATTCACAGAGAGAGTTCAATGTTTTATTTAAAGAGATTATATAAATTATAAACAATAAGAATTAGGATTACTCCATAATATTGATTTCAACTTGTAAATTAAAGTCAAATTAAACTTAATTCACAAGGTGAAATGATGATCATCAATAATATGGAGTAATCCTAATCCCTATTGTTTGTAATATGTATATATGTGTATATATATATATATATATATATATGCTTTATGCTGAAAAATTCATTTAAATTTATAAGGTGAAATGATGATCATCAATAATATGGAGTAATCCTAATTCCTATTGTTTGTAATATGTATATATGTGTATATATATATATATATATATATATATGCTTTATGCTGAAAAATTCATTTTAATTTATAAGGTGAAATGATGATCATCAATAATATGGAGTAATCCTAATTCCTATTGTTTGTAATAGGTATGTATGTGTGTATATATATATATATATATATATATATATATATATATATATATATATATATATATATATACTTTATGCTGAAAAATTCATTTTAATTTATAAGGTGAAATGATGATCATCAATAATATGGAGTAATCCTAATTCCTATTGTTTGTAATATGTATATATGTGTGTATATATATATATATATATATATATATATATATATATATATGTATGTATATATGCTTTATGCAGAAAAATTAATTTTAATTTATAAGGTGAAATGATGATCATCAATAATATGGAGTAATCCTAATTCCTATTATTTGTAATATGTATATATGTGTATTTATATATATATATATATATATATATATATATATATATATATATATATATATATATATATATATGTATGCTTTATGCTGAAAAATGCATTTTAATTTAAAAGGTGAAATGATGATCATCAATAATATGGAGTAATCCTAATTCCTATTGTTTGTAATATGTATATATGTGTATATATATATATATATATATATATATATATATATGCTTTATTCTGAAAAATTAATTTTAATTTATAAGGTGAAATGATGATCATCAATAATATGGAGTAATCCTAATTCCTATTGTTTCTAATATGTATATATGCATATATATATATATATATATATATATATATATATATATATATATATATATATATGTATGTATGCTTTATGCTGAATACTTAATTTTAATTTATAAGGTGAAATGATGATCATCAATAATATGGAGTAATCCTAATTCCTATTGTTTGTAATATGTATATATGTGTGTATATATATATATATATATATATATATATATATGCTTTATGCTGAAAAATTAATTTTAATTTACAAGGTGAAATGATGATCATCAATAATATGGAGTAATCCTAATTCCTATTGTTTGTAATATGTATATATGTGTATATATATATATATATATATATATATATATATATATATATATATATATATCTGTATATATATGCTTTATTATGAAAAATTAATTTTAATTTATAAGATGAAATGATGATCATCAATAATATGGAGTATTACTATTGTTTGTAATATATATATATGTCTATATATATATATATATATATATATATATATATATGTATGCTTTATGCTGAAAAATTAATTTTAATTTATAAGGTGAAATGATGATCATCAACTTACATGGAGTAATCCTAATTACTATTGTTTGTAATATGTATATATGTGTATATATATATATATATATATATATATATATATGCTTTATGCTGAAAAATTCATTTTAATTTATAAGGTGAAATGATGATCAGCAATAATATGGAGTAATCCTAATTCCTATTATTTGTAATATGTATATATGTGTATATATATATATATATATATATATATATATGTATGCTTTATGCTGAAAAATTCATTTTAATTTGAAAGGTGAAATGATGATCATCAATAATATGGAGTAATCCTAATTCCTATTGTTTGTAATATGTGTATATATATATATATATATATATATATATATGCTTTATTCTGAAAAATTAATTTTAATTTATAAGGTGAAATGATGATCATCAATAATATGGAGTAATCCTAATTCCTATTGTTTGTAATAGGTATGTATGTGTGTATATATATATATATATATATATATACTTTATGCTGAAAAATTCATTTTAATTTATAAGGTGAAATGATGATCACCAATAATATGGAGTAATCATAATTCCTATTGTTTCTAATAAGTATATATGTGTATATATATATATATATATATATATATATATATAAATGTATGTATGCTTTATGCTGAAAACTTAATTATAATTTACAAGGTGAAATGATGATCATCAATAATAGGGAGTAATCCTAATTCCTATTGTTTGTAATATGTATATATGTGTGTGTATATATATATATATATATATATATATGTATATATATATATATATATATATATATATATATATATATATATATGCTTTATGCTGAAAAATTAATTTTAATTTATAAGGTGAAATGATGATCATCAATAATATGGAGTAATCCTAATTCCTATTGTTTGTAATATGTATATATGTATATATATATATATATATATATATATATATATATATGTATATATATGCTTTATTCTGAAAAATTAATTTTAATTTATAAGGTGAAATGATGACCATCAATAATATGGAGTATTACTATTGTTTGTAATATATATATATGTCTATATATATATATATATATATATATATGTATGCTTTATGCTGAAAAATTAAATTTAATTCATAATGTGAAATCATGATCATCAATAATATGGAGTAATCCTAATTCCTATTGTTTGTAATATGTATATATGTGTGTATATATATATATATATATATATGCATTATTCTGAAAAATTAATTTTAATTTATAAGGTGAAATGATGATCATCAATAATATGGAGTAATCCTAATTCCTATTGTTTGTAATATGTATATATGTGTGTGTATATATATATATGTACATATATATATATATATATATATATATATATATGTTTTATTCTGTAAAATTAATTTTAATTTATTAGGTGAAATGATGATCATCAACAATATGGAGTAATCCTAATTCCTATTGTTTGTAATATGTATATATGTCTGTATATATATATATATATATATATATATATACATAGTTTATGCTGAAAAATTAATTTTAATTTATAATGTGAAATCATGATCATCAATAATATGGAGTAATCCTAATTCCTATTGTTTGTAATATGTATATATGTGTGTTTATATATATATATATATATATATATATATATATATATATATATGCTTTATTCTGAAAAACTAATTTTAATTTATAAGGTGAAATGATGATCATCAATAACATGGTGTAATCTTAATTCCTCTTGTTTGTAATATGTATATATATGTGTGTGTATATATCTGTATATATATATATATGCTTTATTCTGAGAAATTAATTTTAATTTATAAGGTGAAATGATGATCATCAATAATATGAAGTAATCCTAATTCCTATTGTTTGTAATATGTATATATGTGTGTATATATATACATATTACAAACATATATGTATATATGTGTGTGTATATATATATATATATATATGCTTTACTCTGAAAAATTAATTTTAATTTAAAAGTTGAAATGATGATAATCAATATCATGCAGTAATCCTATTGTTTGTAATATGTATATATGTCTGTATATATATATATATATATATATATATATATATACACATATATATATATATATATGCTTTATTCTGAAAAATTAATTTTAATTTATAAGGTGAAATGATGATCATCAATAATATGGTGTAATCCTAATTCCTATTGTTTGTAATAAGTATATATGTGTGTGTATATATATATATACATATATATATATATATATGTTTTATTCTGTAAAATTAATTTTAATTTATTAGATCACATGATGATCATCAATAATATAGAGTAATCCTAATTCCTATTGTCTGTAATATGTATATATGTGTGTATATATATATATATATATATATACATAGTTTATGCTGAAAAATTAATTTTAATTTATAATGTGAAATCATGATCATCAATAATATGGTGTAATCCTAATTCCTATTGTTTGTAATATGTATATATGTGTGTTTATATATATAGATATATATATGCTTTATTCTGAAAAATTAATTTTAATTTATAAGGTGAAATGATGATCATCAATAACATGGTGTAATCTTAATTCCTATTGTTTGTAATATGTATATACATGTGTGTGTGTATATATATATATATGTATATATATATATAGGCTTTATTCTGAGAAAATAATTTTAATTTATAAGGTGAAATGATGATCATCAATAATATGGAGTAATCCTAATTCCTATTGTTTGTAATATGTATATATGTGTGTATATATATACGTATTACAAACATATATGTATATATGTGTGTGTATATATATATATATATATATGCTTTATTCTGAAAATTAATTTTAATTTAACAGTTGAAATGATGATCATCAATAACATGCAGTAATCCTATTGTTTGTAATATGTATATATGTGTGTGTATATATATATATATATATATATATATGTATATATATATATATATATATATATATATATATATATATATGCTTTATGCTGAAAAATTAATTTTAATTTATAAGGTGAAATGATGATCATCAATAATATGGAGTAATCCTAATTCCTATTGTTTGTAATATGTATATATGTATATATATATATATATATATATATATATATATATATGTATATATATGCTTTATTCTGAAAAATTAATTTTAATTTATAAGGTGAAATGATGACCATCAATAATATGGAGTATTACTATTGTTTGTAATATATATATATGTCTATAT
>OZ010616.1:52932954-52970454 GCA_963932145.1 Acanthosepion lycidas
AATAATATGGAGTAACCTTAATTCCTATTGTTTGTAATATGTATATATGTCTGTATATATATATATATATATATATATATATATATATACATAGTTTATGTTGAAAAATTAATTTGAATTTATAATGTGAAATCATGATCATCAATAATATGGTGTAATCCTAATTCCTATTGTTTGTAATATGTATATATGTGTGTTTGTATATATTTATATATATATATATATATATATGCTTTATTCTGAGAAATTAATTTTAATTTATAAGGTGAAATGATGATCATCAATAATATGGAGTAATCCTAATTCCTATTGTTTGTAATATGTATATATGTCTGTATATATATATATATATATATGGTTTATGCTGAAAAATTAATTTTAATTTATAATGTGAAATGATGATCATCAATAATATGGAGTAATCCTAATTCCTATTGTTTGTAATATATATATATATGTGTATATATATATATATATATATATATATATATATATATACACATATATATATATATATGCTTTATTCTGAAAAATTAATTTTAATTTATAAGGTGAAATGATGATCATCAATAATATGGAGTAATCCTAATTCCTATTGTTTGTAATATGTATATATGTGTATATATATATATATATATATATATATATATATATATATATATATATATATATATATATATTTATGTATGTATGCTTTATGCTGAAAAATTAATTTTAATTTATAAGGTGAAATGATGATCATGAATAATATGGAGTAATCCTAATTCCTATTGTTTGTAATATGTATATATGTCTGTATATATATATATATATATATATATAATTATTTATTTTAAAAAAAATTCATAACACAAACATGTTATAAAATCACTACAAAAATAGCCATTTTGTTTCAATACCCTCGGTGTCTTATCAAATGATGACGTTGAATGTAAAATAAATGGTTTTAAAAGTTTCAAATTAATTAACAATCCTACACAAGGGGAAAACGTTGTTACAAAGGCTAGATGGACCAATCAAAATAGAAGTATAGGAAAATTCAAAAAGCTTGATAACGAAGTCATGTTATAAAATAATATCTATTCAGATGTTTAAAGTATGGATAGTATTAAAAAAGAATTTATTCCAATGAATAATTACTAAATTATATGATAAAATTTAATATTAAAATTTAAAACTGCTAATTACAAAATCAAAATTTCACATTTATTTGCTATTAAGTTTACAACTATAAAATTACTGAGGAGAAAAGAAGAAATATATATGTTATTGAATTTATTTTATCATTGAAGTTACTTTAGCTATATTTAATATCCGGTCTTTTTACAATGTATACATTTTAATCCTCATGGTGTGTGAATGGGGTCCTAAACTCACGCGTAAAACAAACACAGTCAGATTCTAATATATAATCACCAAGCCATATACACACACAAAAAGAGACAAGACAGAGAACATCTCCACGGTCTGTCATGAAAAAAAAGTGGGGGAGTGGGGAAGTGGTAGATGGGACACCAACACACACGTACATACATACATAATTAAAAGTGGATGCACTTTCCATACACATAGATACATATAAATACATGCACACACATCCACAGACATTGACCCAGACAGTTGGATACCACAACCGATAAATATTTAAGACAGAAAATGTCATTACATGAATGTTAACAACCTATTGAAATATAACTTAAGCGAGTAAATATACAAAGATAAAAATGATTAAAAATAATATTATTTAATATATTAAAATAGTGTATGTAAATGTAAAATCGGACATCAAAGTCAACACCCATCGGTAACTACGATGTCCACCTCATATACATATATATATATATATACACACACACACATATACGCATACATACACATACAAATATATATATATATATACACATACACACATACATAAATATACATACATACACACACACCAAAATATCTACACATACATGCATAAACATATACATACGTATACATTTCCATGGTATCAAGTACACATACACATACATACACATATACACATATATACCCACAAATATACACACAAATATGTGTACACATACTTACAAATAAATACATATATATACACAGCAATACACAAAAATAAACATATATACACACATATATCCTAACTCATGTGGCCGTAATGACATACCCAAGTTTCCCTACCTACACGTATACATAAACAATTTCATATACAGTAGGTGTCAACATACATATATACAACTGCAAACCTACATAAGTAAACACACGCACACATATATACATATATATACATACACATACATACATACATATACACACACACACACATATATATATACACATACATACATGCATACACACATACAGAAATATACATACACTTAAATATCTACATAAAAATACCTATCTATAATAACAAATACACATATATACGTACATACACATAAATACAACGACATTTAACCAAAAACATATATAAACATACAGACATACATACACATACATAGGCATAGACATACCTCGATATACATGCAAACACAAAAATACACGTATCCTAACATACATATATAAAAAAAAACACATTCTTACCAACATAAATATACGTAAGTAAATTTAGGTACACAATATAACAATACACATACAAACATATATACACATATATATACATACACATACATATATTCACATATATATATATATATATATACATACATATACCTACACATACACATGTATGCACACATACATATACATGCACACACACATATATATATACACATACATACACCTACACATGTATGCACACATACATATACATGCACACACACATATATATATACACATACATACACCTACACATATATATATATATATACACATACATATATATACAACTACAAAAATATGCAGACACTTACATATATACACACATAAAAATATATATATACATGCATATAAGGATACATACCCACATATATATACACACACACATACCCACATCTTCAAATACACATACATACACATATACACCAATATTTTTAACCTCTTTTCTTCTTCTCCTCCTTTTCACCTTCTTACTTTATATATATATATATATATATATATATACATATATATATACACACACATACATACATATACATACATACACGCACATACACACATATATATCCATAAACACACAAATACACACACATACATATATACATATATATATATACAAAACTTAGCAACATATTAAAACATTAAAATACAAACATACACATTTCACAGTACAAACACACATAACTACACACAAATATATATATATATATATATATATACATACACATACAGAAAAATGAATAACATTATGTAGTTATACCATACACATTCATATCGTCAGATTGACCATCAGGCAATAAAAGTTATAATCTATTAAACTTACAGCTACATATCATTATCATTTAAAGTATACGACCCCTATAATAAGTTAAATTTATAACGGTGTTTACAATTAACCGTTAGTTCATATCTTTGATTTAAGAGATCAGCCTTGTTTTTAAATCTAATAATTTCAAATTTTTGTTAAGACACAGGTAACATGGGGAATATAGGGAGTTACATGTCCGGGCTTTCTTAATCAATGTTCATTTTACCGTAGGTGTTTTGTTCTTTTCTTTTAGATTCCAAAAATACTTGGACAATGAAGTCATGTACCTATAGTCACTGTTATTGAAAGATTGCATATGCCCCCACCAGCGTTCTTTGAATGTATTCATTATGCTACCAATGTAAAACTTCTTTATATTTGGATTCTCAGTAGTTGAGATTGTACTAAGATAGACCACAGAACTAATTCCACAGTTATTTTGTAGTGGACAATTATTAGGATACCTACAATTACATAAATTATTATTTGTGTCATTATATTTAGTATTACAAGGTGAAATGATGATCATCAATTATATGGAGTAATCCTAATTCCTATTGTTTATAATATGTATATATGTGTGTGTATATATATATATATATGCTTTATGCTGAAAAATTAATTTTAATTTATAAGGTGAAATGATGATCATCAATTATATGGAGTAATCCTAATTCCTATTGTTTGTAATATGTATATATGTATATATATATATATATATATATATATATATATGCTTTATTCTGAAAAATTAATTTTAATTTATAAGGTGAAATGATGATCATCAATAATATGGAGTAATCCTAATTCCTATTGTTTGTAATATGTATATATATATATATATATATATATATATATATATATATATATATATATATATATATGTATATATATATATGCTTTATGCTGAAAAATTTATTTTAATTTATAAGGTGAAATGATGATCATCAATAATATGGAGTAATCCTAATTCCTATTGTTTGTAATATGTATATATGTGTGCATATATATATATATATATATATATATATGCTTTATGCTGAAAAATGTATTTTAATTTATAAGGTGAAATGATGATCATCAATAATATGGAGTAATCCTAATTCCTATTGTTTGTAATATGTATATATGCGTGTATATATATATATATATGCTTTATGCTGAAAAATTAATTTTAATTTATAAGGTGAAATGATGATCATCAATAATATGGAGTAATCCTAATTCCTATTGTTTGTAATATGTATATATGTGTGTATATATATATATATATATATATATATATATATATGCTTTATGCTGAAAGATTAATTTTGATTTATAAGGTGAAATGATGATCATCAATAATATGGAGCAATCCCAATTCCTATTGTTTGTAATATGTATATATGTGTGTATATATATATATATATATGTATATATATCTGCTTTATGCTGAAAAATTCTTTTTAATTTATAAGGTGAAATGATGATAATCAATAAATATGGAGTAATCCTAATTCCTATTGTTTGTAATATGTATATATGTGTGTGTATATATATATATATATATATATATATGCTTTATGCTGAAAAATTTATTTTGTTTGAGCTCTCTGGGGAGGAAATGTGTCTTTGTAAACAGTGACTATTTCTTTGGTGAATCTAATCGAGTTCTCTCAGTCACTGTGTGTTTGTCTAAAAATAAATATGCTTAAATTTAACTTCATCCTTGCCGTGTGCCAACGGCTTAGTGGTAGAATCGCGACTGATGTGAATTCAGTCGGGTTTCGATCATAGCTAGAGATCACCAGATGTCTAGCCACAATGATGAGCTGTGATACAGCGAAACAGTCTGTCTATATATATATATATATATATGTATACACACACACAAGGGCACCTCGACATGGTGTTAGGAAGCTTGTCTTGCTAGATCAGTTACTACTGAAAAGCGAGTTCAATTCTCACTGGGTGCCCCATACTTTCGACCTTGTGCCACATTTAAGCTATGCTTAGAAAACGGTGCACTTCAAGGCGGTGTAATGGTTAGCAAGCTTGGCTCACTAGAACAATTACGACTGAGTAGTGAGTTTGATCCTCACTGGCTGCCCCCTAATTTTGGCCTTGTGCCACATCTAAGCTACACTTGGAAAATCACTATATATATACACACACACACAATGCACCTCTTCAAATCTAATGTTGGGATAATATTGTTCTGATCACAAAAGTTGAAACAGTGGATGAAGTGGGGGGCTATACATGGGGCTATGCATGACGGACACGTTACAGACAGCACCTCTCAAAATTATAACAGCAGCAGTATATTGGAGTTTCATAACTTGATTCTACATGTCTCATTCCATATGTGCTACAGAGGAAGGTCATGATGTCAAGTAGGACCACCCTAAACAAATTGAAACCATCGGAACTTTCTTCTACCCTGATTTTGTTTCATCTTCAACCAATAGGCATGATTAATGTCTTTGTTTATCTTGGTAGCACCCTGTTTTGGATACTCCTTGCAACTTGCAAGGAATATCCAAAACACCATTAATGCATTTGGAAACACAGAATTTTCAAAACAATTTTCTACGTACAACATTTGAAAGCACGTGTGATACTCGGCCTCCATCAGCTGCAACCAGAGGAGTTAACACAATTTTGTTAGCTGAGGCAATACTGCCACTCTGGGTGCCATCAGCAACTTTTGCCACTAGACTGGGTATTGTTTTTTGTTATAGATGTGTCACTCGCTGTGATTTTGATGCAACTGAAATTTATATCAATAAAAGTATTTGCTTTCAATCATTTATCAAAATACAACATGCACGTAGTGACCATTATAAGTGATGTATAATTCAGGTGTAGCATATTGCATCATAACTATGTGCATGTCAAATGTGGGTGGAATATTGGGATCACTTGTGGATGCTTGAGTGCTTTCATGAACAATTCTTATAATAGGAGGAAGAAGGTTCATGGTGGAAAAATTCCTTTCATAAGGGAGAACAAAATGTAAAAGCAGCTTTTGTAAGGAGAGTTTCCTCAGAGAAAGCAACCTGTCTATAAGGCAAAAGTAGAACTATAAGGATGGCCTGATAGAATTACTGAACCTTTCAAACATCAGTAGACATAATTGAGAGTTCCATGCATATGAGTCCGCCATCTTGTGGAAGAAGGTTCATGGTGGAAAGGTTCCTTTCATGAAGAAGAACAAGATGTAAAAATGAGCTTTTGTAAGGAGAACTTCCTAAGAGAAAGTAACCAGTCTATAAGGCAAAAGCAGAACTATAAGGATGGCCTGAAAGAATTACTGAACCTTTCAAACATCAGTAGACATGACTGAGAGTTCCATGCAGATCATTGTGCCATGTAGCTGAATAATGTTTCATGATTGATAACACAATTCCGAAGAATCTTCTGTTAATATTCACAAAGCAGCACATCTTGCAAATGTGTAGCCCATGAAATGGATATATCTATGCCAAAAACTAAGGTATATTTTGTCGTAGGATATTAGCATTTCATTTCTATGAAACATTAATTTAAAGGTGGTAAGTGGAAATGCTTATCTGCAGAGACATTCATGAAAGAAATTGAGAAAATGCTTAAGTTCAGCCAACAATATAAATTATTTCACAGAATGATGTTATTAAATGATCATGCAATCTGGATTTAGTCAACAAAAGGGATAATCCAAAATAATTGTGAATCAAAGGGTGCTAGAAATTTAGTAGTGAGGCTGCTGGGAAATGAAAGTATACCCTCTCATATCTTTTACTAAATGTTCACCCAGTATAAGGCTAAAAAGTCACTAGTGTTATTAAACAAGATTGTTTTTTATAGATATAAGAGGAAGTATGTATAGAATATCAGTAGATGTTGAGTAGATATATAACTGTTAGCAATATACTTAAAGAGCTCATTATAAGTAGTAATCAGGCAAGCATCTTCTTGGGAGTCTGTTCCACTAAGTAGCAGAAAAGTCTTGTATAAGCAGGAACTTTATTCATCACCCACATAAATGCTTTTGAACCCTGTCACAGCTGGAAAGTGAATATTGTGGTGCAGCAGCCCAGAAATAGCAAGACCCTATTTGTTGGTCTGATTTGGCTCATTATAATGATAGAAACATGGCCAGAGTAATCGGGTACCTTCTGGAGTGTCACAAGGAACCAACCATTTTCCTAGAATCTTTAACAATGGATTGTATATATGAGTTCCACTTGAGATGTTGGCTGAATGTGAATTTTCAATCAAATCTATTCTAAGTAGCATTCTTTGGGAAGAAGCTTGCCACAGAATACAAAGAGAATGAAGATGATTTTAAGAAGCTTTTAATGTTGTGTCTGTGGGAAAAGGCTTGTATAAGTAGGAAAGTAATTCATCACCCATAAGGCCACATAAATGCTTTGGAACCCTGTCACGACTGGAAAGTGAGGATTGGTGAATGCAGTCCAGATATAGCAGAAAGACCCTATTTTTTGGTCTGATGTGGCTCATTGTAAAGATAGAAGCAAGGCCAGAGTAATCAGGTACTTTTTGGAGTCGTACAAGGAACCGAGCATTTTTCTAGCATCTTTAACAATGGATTGTATATATGAGTTCCACTTGAGATGTTGGCTGAATTTGAATTCCCAATAGAGCTCAGCTTTTAGAGACAGTTGTGGGTATTTATCTTCTTCAATCATTAAAATCTTTTGTGTGAACCATTTTTTACCACCTGTTATATGTTTAAGGAACAATTAGGTAGGTTTATACATTCATCATTACAATTGGTCATCAGAAAAAGAAATTATATACTCTGATGATTTGTAAAATACTAGCTAGCTTAAGAAGTGTGTATGTTTGTGTGTGTGTGCATGTATATTTCATTGTGTCACATTAAAAAGAAAAAACAAAACTAAAAAGAAAGAATGAAACAATTTTATTTCCAGAAATTTAAAAAAAAATTTTTTTCAGTTTTTTTTATTTCTATTTTTTTTTCAAAATGGAAGAATTGAATAATCAGAAATACATTCTTTTATTTTTTCATTCTCCTTACAACAAAAAATAATTTCATTCATTCATTCATTCATTTTTATTTATTTCTTTTTCTTTCTTATAAAAAAATTATTTAAAGAAAACAAAACAAAATAGAATAAATGAAAAACTAAAAAAAAAAGAAGAAAGTTTTAAGATTTTGACATTGAAGAAAAAAGATCAAGAAAAATATTTCCTTAATAAGATTTATTAAAAAAAGAATAAAATGTTTAAAATATTGTGGCGAGGGGGGGGGGACTAAAAACAAAATGTGAAAAATTTAACAAATTGTTAAGGTCATGAAAAAAAGAGAGAAAAAAAAGAAATAAATAAAAAATTAAATCAAACAATTACAAAAGAACGAATGAACAAAGAAACAAAAATCCTTAATAAAAAAAAGAAATGAAAAAAAAAAAAAACAATTAACGAAAAATGAAATTTCGCTCCTTGGCAAGAATAAATTTTTTTTTTATAAATTTTTTCCCTTCATTCCAATGATTTAAAACAATGATATTTATTATTTGTTTGGTTTGATAATTGAAATTATCAACAGGAATTTAATTTTATTCTCTTTCCCTTTTAAACAAGTTTCCCACAAAAAAATGTCATTTGATTTCGGGAGAATTTTTTTTTTTTTTTACATGTGAAGGAGAAACAATGTTTGTGAGTGCTTATATAATACATTATATAATACACACAGACACACACACACAAACCATAGTAAGTACTATAGATAAGAAAGGAGAAAGGACTGCTCATGTGTACATAATTGTGTGTATAAATACACATTAATACATCCCTCAGACACAGGTAAGTGGGTGCTGAAAAGTTCTTGGTCCAACCCACTCCTCAAAATCAAACAACAGTATTCTAATTTTTAAAATCTTTTCCAATAATTTTACAGTACTCCTTCATATATATATATATATATATGTATGCATGTATATGTGTTTGTGTGTGTGTGTGTGTGTGTATATATATATATATATATATATAAGCATGTGGACGAGTAGCTAGAACATTTGCTTTTGACCATGTGGGCCAGGTTAGAATCTCACCACAGTTGATTTGTCAGGAAGTAGACTTCCTGATGTTATCAGTCTGGAGAAGAGTTTCGATCCCAGCGTGTGGTACCTTTGGAAAGTGCCTGAAAACCATACCACGGGTTGACACAAGCCTTGTGAGTGAAATTAGGTAGACAGAACACTTGGGGCCATCAATAGCTGCGCTAGCATGAAGTCAGAAGTCATCATGGCTGAAGACTTGAGCATGCTGGCCTTGTTCAAATTGTTGATCCTGCTAGATAACACGCTCTCTCCCAGAAACTGTTAGCTATGGTCTGCTCAGCATAATTGCAGTATAAACCACAGGTTGGTTCTGTGGGTGTTGAGCAAACACAAATGTGCCTGAGGGAGTGTCTGTAATAGGGATTGGCTAGCTGACATAATAGACAGGTATCCTCGAATATGAATGGCCAGTTATTATTATGTATATATATGTATATAAAATTTTATTTGTTAACTTCTAGAAATAATCTGATCAAGCATATTTCTTCAAATGAAACAAAATCTTTGATATACACACACCCATATATATATATATATATATATATATATATATATATATATATATATATATATATATATATTTTCTGTGTTTATGCATATACCTATTACTAATGAGAAATGTCTCTAGACATATGTTTGTGCACAGATTAGGAAAAAAAACTGAAGTATGATGTTTTAGTTTCAAAACTATGCCTGACCCCAGGGGATCATCATCTGATTATAGGTTTGTTGCGGGTACTAATGCTGTTTTTATAGTAGTATACCAATGTAATTATTACAAACTTGTTATACATACACAGTTAATTTTATCTTAAATTATCCTAAAATATAAGAATATGTGAATTTTTCTTTTTATATCTATGTAAGTTTATTTTAAATAATGCAAACATTTATTTATAAAGTGGAAAATTTTCCATGTGTGCATGCATATATGTATATGAGAGAAATAGAAAGAGTGTGTGTGTATATGTATGAGAGAGTGTGTGTGCATGCATGAGTATGTATGTATGATAGAGAGTGAGAGAGAGAGTGTGTGTGTGTGTATACGTGTGTTACTTTCTTTCTTTGAAAATGATCAAAAATGATTGAAAGTACCTGGGATATGACACAAAATTTTGGCAAGATTTCTTACAATTTTCCACCTTATGATTTATTTGACACCAGAAAAATCTCACCAAAAGTATTAGCAGATATTCCTTGTCCATTTTGTTTAATAAAACATGTCTAAATGAAGGATTACTGCCTAAATATACAATATTTAAAATGTGTGTGTGTGCATATGTGTGTGTGAGAACAAATATTTTTGTGTTAATGTATTAGGTTGGTGCAAAAATAATGACGTAATAATGTTGTTTTTTTGACGTATTTTTTAACATCAAAAAACAACATTATTACATCATTATTTTTGCACCAACCTAATATATAAAAATAAACATCATAACATGATTAGGTGTGTGTACAGATATTAAACACAATGTCTGTACATACATGTATATTGTGTATGAAAGTGTTATGGTAACTTACCCACACATGCATGGACTCTCCTAGCTATGAATAGGAGCAGGTACTGCCTTTTGGAGAGGGAAGTTTCCAGCAGTCAGCTCTGACTGAATATTCTTGCTGTAACACTCTCGTTTGTATTACTGTTTCTGTTAATATATTTGTTTAACTCAATTCCTCTTTTTGTGCCTTTATTTCTGGCCCTAACAAGGCCACAACAGTAAGCATGAAAAACATTTTAAGTACAAAAATAAAACCAACAGTTCAGCCTATTAAGGCCTGTTATTTGGGAATATTGAATTATATGCCATTTTGTTCAATAAACAATCAGTTCATCAGAAAAGTTTAAACTATAGTGGAATTTTGAATAATTTAATTACTTGCTAGGAATAAATTCCTTACCAGTCGTGTTTGGTTTTGTTAATGTTAATTATTTTATAATTACCATACAATAGTAAATAACTGACCAATAGTGATGAGTAATTTAGGATTTTTAATTATTAGAACTTTTTGGCACCATTACACTTTTAATTCGTTGATAATTCATGTTATATAAATGGCTCAAGATTCTATGTCATTTTCTGTTAAAAATGATGACAAGTCTATAGAATTTGAGAAAAAGACTAAAGCAAGCTGAGGTTAGACAAACTAAGATTAACTTCAGAATCAGACAATACCATATGTACAATATTTAATCCAATTATTGAGATAGTTATAAAAAAAAAACATTTGACATCACCAAACAGAAGTCTACAAGATAGACCTAAGATGCCTGGTCTTGATGTGAATGTAGTTATTAGTTTATTGTATCAAAAGCTCAAATTCAATCTCTGACGATCAGGTAGACACAGAAACCAGTTACAGCATCCAGCTATTAAAAGGTATCCACAAATAATGCAGGCTGGAATTTGAAAGACTTCATTAGATTTGGAATGCAACGTAGAAGAGAGTTGTGGAAAAATGAAATAAATAAAGATAAAAAATTAAAAAAAAAGTAATACATTTTCCGATGAGGCTAGTAATATAGGAAGCGGAAAGGTTTTTTAGTCATCTACACAATTTTATGACCCCACTTCCAAAAAAACAGAACTGCACATTCTCTTCTATTTTTCAATGCTCGATGTTCGAACGTGTTTTGCAGAACCTCTATCAATGACATAAGTACAACTTTTAGTTAGGTCGTTCCATCTAAGTGCAAAGCTAACTTAACCATTTTTATCATTACTTACTGTAACTTATTTGTGGACTAGAAAAGGAAAACTGACATACCCAAGAGACATTGAGAACTTTGTTTCCCTACAGTTTCTACCAAAAAAAAAAACAGAATAAACAGTCTGTAGTAGAAATTCAAGTTTTTGTTGCTGCTTCTTTGTTTATATGTGAACACACACACCAACATGACATATCAAACACAACCTTAAATTCTATACAATCTTCTTCATAAATAAGAAGAAATACAAGCTGGAAGGAATAAATGTGTGTCTTTTGTCCATCTACCCAACAACTTAAATTTCAGCATCAATGGAAACATAACAATAGTTTGCCTGCACAGTTTTTGAAGGTGAAAGTCAATTCAAAATTATCATCTTAGCAACTAAAAACATGTTAATGATTAGATTCTTTATCATTTTATTCAAAGTGTGCCAAACTGGATTTTATAAACATCTAATAGTAAGGGTTACTACAACAAAGAATTAACAAGAACATCTTTCTGAAAAAAATCAAATAAAATTTCCAACAAAACAAGAAAATTAGCTAAGTTTAAAGTTTTTGCTGATTAATATTTTGGGGGTAGTGGGGGTGGGGGGTTTGGAAGGTGGCAAATTAAAATTAACTCCCAGAAATAATTTTAACTCCAAAATTTTGTTAATTCTGAGTATAAATGTGGCCAAACGTAAATTTGACATTAAAAAAATTATAAAAATGAATTAGAATTTTTCCCATGAGTTTAAAGTTTTGTGACTCACCATACAGAGAGAGAGAGAGAGAGAGAGAGAGAGAGAGAGAGAGAGAGAGAGAGAGAAATATTCTCAAAAGTATGAGCCCATAAGAATTAAAGACAACCCAGAATGGTTGAACAAAAATGTTTCCAAACTGAATTAGGATGTGTGGGTCTATTTGGTAAAAAATGAATTGGGCAATATTTTTCTTTTTCTTCATAGCAATGTAACAGAGAATAATTTATCTATTCTATTCTATTGTCCATCAATTAGATGACATTCCTTTATCAGATACATGTCAACAAGGTCAGATTTGTCCAAAACAGAAGAATAGGAAGACATGATCCAGTCTAACCCTTCAGATCAAACACCACTCAATTTGCATCCTTCGTTGCCATTTGAAATCAGTGGTCCATAGGAATTAACCAAAAAACAATCGTTGCATTAAAGTGGGAAACCAATTTGGTCTTTCTGGTACACTAGGAAATGTCAGACATTTCTGTATTCAGTTTATACATAAATGTTGTTATAAAATCCAGAGTTATCTATTTGCTGAAATAAAGCTTCAAAGTTTTTTTGTTTTTTTATGAAAGCATGTATAAAAATAATCATTTTTTTATGCCCATACTTAGCATATGTCAATAACCATTGTTTCTTCTTCAGGTAGGAAAGTCACATTTCTGACATTTAAATTATACATACATACAAACATATATATATGTATATATGTGAGTGTGTGTATATTAAGCGGAAAATTGGTCTAATTTTCAAGAGAATAAATATTTTGGCAAATGTTGGGCAATAGTAATTCTGTTTTTATTACACATATATACATATAGAAAGTTAAACATATATATATTTTCATATGTATATAAGTTTTTCCCCCTTCAATACCAACACTACAAATGTTATATATATATATATATATATATATATATATATATATATATATATATACACACACACATACACACAGACATATACACATACACACACAGACACAGACATATATACATACACACATATATACATACACACACAGGCATATATATATATATATCTGCACTTATGTGTGTGAAATCATTGACATATATATATATATATATATATATATATATATATATATGTGTATGTGTGTGTATTTAGGAAAACATGAGTGAAAATAGTATATCCTCTGCTTCTAAATGTATTAAAGTACATATATATATATATATATATATATATATACATACACACAAAGACAACCACATTTTAACAGGTACAAAATTATATTAACATGGATCATCTCTTGTACACACAGACACATGTGTATGTGTGTGTGTAAAATCATTAAATGTATAACTAAACAAATAAACTTTGAAATGAATAATTTTTATACATGTATTATATAACATTTACATTCTAAAATTCAACAACAACACCTGTAGATCTGAATTCTGGAGGTAATTTTGTTGACATTTTTAAAAGAATGTACGTATATATAGATAGACATTTCATGTATATGTAAGACATATTGTATGTTTCATATATACATAAAGACATTTTTTTATATAAATGCATATCTATGTTTGTTCATACATTTATATACATACATACATATATATATATATATGCACACACACATACCCTTATGGGAGGTATATACTACTCAAAAGTTTTTTATGTATATATATGCATATATATATATATACATATTACACACACAAACACACACACATATATATATGTGCACACATATACCTTGATGTAAGGTATATACTACTCAATTACAGTTTTTTTTATGTATGTATATGTGTATATATACATATATACATTATATAATGCACACATATTACTCCTGCACACAGCCAGCATATATCACTCTTTACTTTTGTGTAACCCTTCCCCTACATTTACCCTTAGTTACATTACCCTCCCTTTTTTCCCCCACCCACTTTACAAAATCCTTTCAAGACACTGATCTTTCTCCAAAGGGAAAGACTGTCTTAACTCTGTTAGTGCAGATGTGGTTGTCTTATGTCAATTGTTTTGAACACTTCATAAAATCATCACTGATAGCTTCTTATTAAAATCTTGAGGCCAGTTTCACAGCACCTGAAAAATATGAAGTAATCAATAAAAATAAATAAGTAAAATTGATTGGAAATCAATATAAAATTGAAAAATTTTATATCTATTTTAAAAAATGAAGAAATCAATATAGAATTGAAAAATTCTATAGCTATTTTAAAAAATGAAGAAATCAATATAGAATTGAAAAATTCTATATCTAATTTAAAAAATGAAGAAATCAATATAAAATTGAAAAATTCTAAAGCTATTTTAAAAAATGAAGAAATCAATATAGAATTGAAAAATTCTAAAGGTATTTTAAAAAATGAAGAAATCAATATAAAATTAAAAAATTCTATAGCTATTTTAAAAAATGAAGAAATCAATATAGAATTGAAAAATTCTATATCTAATTTAAAAAATGAAGAAATCAATATAAAATTGAAAAATTCTAAAGCTATTTTAAAAAATGAAGAAATCAATATAGAATTGAAAAATTCTATATCTAATTTAAAAAATGAAGAAATCAATATAAAATTGAAAAATTCTAAAGCTATTTTAAAAAATGAAGAAATCAATATAGAATTGAAAAATTCTAAAGGTATTTTAAAAAATGAAGAAATCAATATAAAATTAAAAAATTCTATAGCTATTTTAAAAAAATGAAGAAATCAATATAAAATTGAAAAATTCTATATCTAATTTAAAAAATGAAGAAATCAATATAAAATTGAAAAATTCTAAAGCTATTTTAAAAAATGAAGAAATCAATATAGAATTGAAAAATTCTATATCTAATTTAAAAAATGAAGAAATCAATATAAAATTGAAAAATTCTAAAGCTATTTTAAAAAATGAAGAAATCAATATAGAATTGAAAAATTCTATATCTAATTTAAAAAATGAAGAAATCAATATAAAATTGAAAAATTCTAAAGCTATTTTAAAAAATGAAGAAATCAATATAGAATTGAAAAATTCTAAAGGTATTTTAAAAAATGAAGAAATCAATATAAAATTAAAAAATTATATAGCTATTTTAAAAAAATGAAGAAATCAATATAAAATTGAAAAATTCTATATCTAATTTAAAAAATGAAGAAATCAATATAAAATTGAAAAATTCTAAAGCTATTTTAAAAAATGAAGAAATCAATATAGAATTGAAAAATTCTATATCTAATTTAAAAAATGAAGAAATCAATATAAAATTGAAAAATTCTAAAGCTATTTTAAAAAATGAAGAAATCAATATAGAATTGAAAAATTCTATATCTAATTTAAAAAATGAAGAAATCAATATAAAATTGAAAAATTCTAAAGCTATTTTAAAAAATGAAGAAATCAATATAGAATTGAAAAATTCTATATCTAATTTAAAAAATGAAGAAATCAATATAAAATTGAAAAATTCTAAAGCTATTTTAAAAAATGAAGAAATCAATATAGAATTGAAAAATTCTATATCTAATTTAAAAAATGAAGAAATCAATATAAAATTGAAAAATTCTAAAGCTATTTTAAAAAATGAAGAAATCAATATAGAATTGAAAAATTCTATATCTAATTTAAAAAATGAAGAAATCAATATAAAATTGAAAAATTCTAAAGCTATTTTAAAAAATGAAGAAATCAATATAGAATTGAAAAATTCTAAAGGTATTTTAAAAAATGAAGAAATCAATATAAAATTAAAAAATTCTATAGCTATTTTAAAAAAATGAAGAAATCAATATAAAATTGAAAAATTCTATATCTAATTTAAAAAATGAAGAAATCAATATAAAATTGAAAAATTCTAAAGCTATTTTAAAAAATGAAGAAATCAATATAGAATTGAAAAATTCTATATCTAATTTAAAAAATGAAGAAATCAATATAAAATTGAAAAATTCTAAAGCTATTTTAAAAAATGAAGAAATCAATATAGAATTGAAAAATTCTAAAGGTATTTTAAAAAATGAAGAAATCAATATAAAATTAAAAAATTCTATAGCTATTTTAAAAAAATGAAGAAATCAATATAAAATTGAAAAATTCTATAGCTATTTCAAAAAATGAAGAAATCAATATAAAATTGAAAAATTCTATAACTATTTTAAAAAATGAAGAAATCAATATAAAATTGAAAAATTCTATAGCTATTTTAAAAAATGAAGAAATCAATATAGAAATGAAAAATTCTATAGCTATTTTGAAAAATAAAGAAATCAATATAAAATTGAAAAATGTTATAACAATTCCCCTCAACACCATCTATCTACTCTTAAACCCATAGATACCCCTAGAGTATAACGCCGTAGCCTCACCACACTAGGTGCTGCTGTGGTGTCCGCAGCCTGTAGGTTTTACTGGGTGGAGTTGCTAGTCCAATACCCAACCAGTTTTAATTTCAGAGTTTTCATTCTCCTAGATTGGTCCAGTCTTTAAATCATAGTTTGTAGAAGAGATCGATTATTATTATTCCTAGATGTATTTTTGAAAATATTTGATGCCATTTTTCACACAGACAATAACTCTGCTATGAAGAAATCTTTCTAAGGAGTATTTATTCACATCACCAATATTCATAAAGCCTATGCTTAAAGAATGTATTAGCTAAATATTTGCAATTGATGAATTATACATTCATTTCCATCATTAGTCATGTTTACCATACAACAACAACAACAAAAAATACCCTATATAATGCATTTTTAATGCACATTTAAGTTACAATACTATTTTTAAAAATTATGAAGATGAATAAATAGCAAAACATGTCAAATTTATAAAAATTTCCTTCTTGTTCCTTATTTTATGATTCTATGCCCAAAATATTCCAATGAAGCTAAATAAATAGCAAAACATGTCAAATTTATAAAGTTTTCCTTCTTGTTCCTAATTTTATCATTCTATGCCCAAAATCTTCTAATGAAGCTAAATAAATAGCAAAACATGTCAAATTTATAAACATTTCCTTCTTGTTCTTTATTTTATCATTCTATGTCCAAAATATTCCAATGAAGCTAAATAAATAGCAAAACGTCAAATTTATAAAGATTTCCTTCTTGTTCCTTATTTTATCATTTTATGCCCAAAATCTTCTAATGAAGCTAAATAAATAGCAAAACATGTCAAATTTATAAAGTTTTCCTTCTTGTTCCTAATTTTATCATTCTATGCCCAAAATCTTCTAATGAAGCTAAATAAATAGCAAAACATGTCAAATTTATAAAGATTTCCTTCTTGTTCCTTATTTTATCATTCTATGCCCAAAATATTCCAATGAAGCTAAATAAATAGCAAAACGTCAAATTTATAAAGATTTCCTTCTTGTTCCTTATTTTATCATTTTATGCCCAAAATCTTCTAATGAAGCTAAATAAATAGCAAAACATGTCAAATTTATAAAGATTTCCTTCTTGTTCCTTATTTTATCATTCTATGCCCAAAATATTCCAATGAAGCTAAATAAATAGCAAAACATGTCAAATTTATAAAGTTTTCCTTCTTGTTCCTAATTTTATCATTCTATGCCCAAAATCTTCTAATGAAGCTAAATAAATAGCAAAACATGTCAAATTTATAAACATTTCCTTCTTGTTCTTTATTTTATCATTCTATGTCCAAAATATTCCAATGAAGCTAAATAAATAGCAAAACGTCAAATTTATAAAGATTTCCTTCTTGTTCCTTATTTTATCATTTTATGCCCAAAATCTTCTAATGAAGCTAAATAAATAGCAAAACATGTCAAATTTATAAAGATTTCCTTCTTGTTCCTTATTTTATCATTCTATGCCCAAAATCTTCTAATGAAGCTAAATAATTACTGAAATAGTTACCCAGTTCACTTTGAACTTGAAAACTTAAAATGCAATGTCAATCGTTATCTTCTGTCTTCTTAATTCTTGTTCTTTTATTGTCCTCTCTCCTTAATAGTATTTTTTCTCATCTTCTCTAACACTCAGTATCCCCTTGCAGCCTAGTGGCTTTATTGCCTTTGATCTTCAAAAATTGAAATGCAATGTCAGTCGTTATCTTCTGTCTTCCTAATTATTGTTCTTTTATTGTCCTCTCTCCTTAATAGTAGTTTTTCTCATATTCTCTAATACTCAGTAACCCCCTTGCGTCCTAGTGGCTTTATTGCTGTGCTTGGAGTAAGATAATTAAAAAGAAAACACAAAAAACTTACATTTAATTAATGACGCTTCATGTGCAAAGACAGGTGATCTGATCGGGAAAAAGCTCGTTCGCACACCTGACATTTGAATGGTTTATCACCTGTGTGTTTTCGGAAGTGGCGCGTCAACTCGTCAGATCGGGCGAAACGCCAGGTGCAACCTTCCCAGGTGCAGACATAGGGTTTCTCACCTATAAAGTGGAGTAAAAAAATTTTTTTCATATACTCAATCATTTAGAAGTATTTTATATTTCATACACCAACATCCACACATGTAAATGTTTTTTAGGATTTTAGGATTTTAATATAGATTAAGATTTATTGAGTTTTTTTTTATGGCTGATCAATCTCTTGCAGGTTATTTAAAACCAGGAAATATTTTTAGATTGTGATATGTTTAGTTATATGTCTTACTAATTAACCCATATATGGGGGAGAAGTGAATTTGAATAAGTGAATATAATAAATTCAACTAGAAATGAAACTTGGTTCTCTGATTAATGATAATTTTAACCATCTGTTACACCACCTGCATATCCAAGCCACACCCAAGCTTACAGTACCTGGTATTCCCAAGCACATACTCATCTAAGTACTGATCAGGCTCATTGCTACTTAATTTCTGTGTTTGTATAGAAACTGAGGTTACAACATAATGTGGCCATAAGTCTTATAGATTAATATGATTATGGTTAAATAAGCATACAGTAATAAAATACTTATATAAAGTGTTTTTACACATATATGAAGGATGATTTTATTTTTTCAATTTAATTGAGTGTGTGTGTTGTGTTCATAGTTAATATTACTAAGTGTTGGCTTAGATCAAATTAATTATCTACTACAAAAAATTTAAAACAGCTAACCTTAACCTCAAAAATAACAACAGACCAATAAAGTCAAAATTACAACAAATTATCTATGAGTGCAAATGTCCGTTAAGGAACTGTATTCCTGATCAAACCAAATTCATAAATAATTACATCAGTCACATTGCCGCATGTCTATCCAGACCCCTTACATTACACCTATCTGACCACAGCTCTATTAGAATCCTTTTAAATACACACACAAACTTACCAGATTCCATCTGAAACATACTATTAGGTTGGTGCAAAAATAATGACGTGATAATATCGTTTTTTGACGTATTTTTTAACGTCAAAAAACGACATTATTACGTCATTATTTTTGCACCAACCTAATAGTAGAAAATACAAACATAATAACCTCAGCCACATGTAAAAAAATATGATTAAAAATAATTGAAGCCTTAATAATAAAAAAGAAAAAGCCAATATTCAATAATATTAACTACGAACATGGCCATAATGTGCCGTCTGTGTTCAGAAAATAAAACATCCCTATAAGTCTAGAAACATACACACAACCCATACACCCAGTTAAAAAGCAAAAATAAAATAATAATGGCTAAAAATATAACCAAAACCACTCGGAAATTACAGAACATTTGGGGAGTTTCTGTGTCCAGAAAAGAAAACACTTGTTCGAACACAAGAAAAATTAAATAGAAAGCTTAATTGTAGTACCTTGTCTGTCGTTTTTAATGAAACATGCATATATATATATTTATATATATATATATATATATATATAAAATGCTGAAAAGGTTAATTGTCAGAACTGGATAAGAACAGGAAACAGTAGTATTAAAAAGTATGAAAAATAAAAATTTAACATGTAGAGCTTTTATATTGAAAAAATTAGATCAGTTAATTCCGCTACCTTGGTTTCAACCTTTTGGTATCTTCAGGCGGTTTGTATAAATTGATTTCCCAATGCTTTATTCTATGAATGCTACATTATTTTAAAAAATAAACAAACAAACACATGATGTTGGGTATGATAGGAAAGGAGGAGGAGGAGAATGTGAAGAAGGAGGAGGAAAGAAGGGGTATTGTAAATGTATTGGTGTGTGTGCGTGTGTGTGTGTGTGTGTGTGTAGGTTAATTGAAATGTACCTATTTTTTTTATCCAGCCTCATGTGAAAAAATGAAATTTTTGTATGGATGCAACAGTTCATAACTTTAGAACTTTGATTCAAAAGGTTTTTGGGATCTGGAAATGTCATTATTGCTAACTAATCTTGTTGGCAGAGGTTGCAGATGTTATTAAGGTTGCTGTAGGATTTTGCCTATTTTTAAAAAAATTTTCCATCTTATAGTTGGATATTTGATATCTTTTTGTTTTAATTTTCACACATGGTTAGATTGTCTGGTAAAGTTCCTAAGACATTCCATCTTGAATGACGACCTGTAATTGTACCATCTTCCTTTGAAACTACTTTCTGTACATTTTATGTATGTATTGTTCTGACCAACTGTATCTATTACTTCTGCTTTATAAATTACTGCTTTGGCTTTGCTGACTCCATTTAACGGACATCTATTTTTATTTCTACAGTTGCAGAATTCACTATTGTGAAATACATTTTGCTGCATGTTAGTTTTTAAATTTCTGGTGTTTTATCTTTTTATTATTGTTTCTAAATTACTAGTACAGCTGTAACTTAATTTAACTGGGTTTTTATTAAATAAAACAGTTATATATATATAACTATATATATATATATATATATATATATATATATATATATATATAGTCAGTCAGAATATTTTCATTTAGGTGTGTTTGGTTGTATAATCTGGACATAAATCTATTTATTTTTATTTTGATTCTCTTGAATTCTCTTATAGATTTCTTAATCTTGATTTAGAAATTGATAGTTGTGATTATTTTAAAAAAAAAATTGTGACAGAGCATGTTTTTGTGTGTGTTCACAAAAAATCACAACTATTGATTACATTAATTTTTTTGTCTTAGCAATTTACCTCTGAAGAGGATCTCAGATGTGATTGAAAGTACTTGGGAAAATAAAAAAAAAAAGAAGAAAAAAACTATGATGTCTTCTTTAATGAATTTAATATCAACATTAAGAAATCTATAAGAGAATTTGAAAAGATCAATAAATATATATATATATATATATATATATATGAACTCTCCTGTCATATCCGACATATGAGGGTCAGGCACCTCAGCTCCTAGGAATCTAGGAACCAACAGCTAGACACCTACACATATGATTTGATTATAATGGTGAAGGCTTTGTGAAGAGCCAACCACATTTTTTGAAGGGCCGAATACAGAGACATGGTGCACTGTGTGTCACAAGGTTCCCAAACAACTCTCTGCAGGTTTTGAAATCAGAGTTGTCCTTCTCCTAGACCAGTTGCCACCCAAGGTTATAGAACCCCGTTTGTCCTGCTATTTACCCATAGCTGGTGGCGAGAAGAAGAGGATTCATAACTTTCCCAAGGGTATTAGCACATACTTATGAATGTAATGGATTCAACCACAATACAAACTTGGCTCTCCGATCCCTCAATCCAAGCCCCTACCCATTATTCCACTGTGCCTCATATTCTTTAGCTTTAACATTCGTCCCACACTCCCATACTTACACTCTCTCTAAATTTTATTTTTTATTTCCAGAGTTGTTTTTTTCTGATTTCTTTTTGAATTTGTAGGTCTGATGAATTGGATCATATTTACGATTCCAATGGAATAAATTATGACCATGGAATATTAGTGTTTAAGCCTTTTTATATATATATATATATTATATATATATATATATTAAATTGTGTGTATTTTATAGTGTAACAGAAGCCATTGGTTTATACCAACGGCTTTCGATTCATACTTCTACAATTCACTCTCGTGTGGTCATGTGTGACGTCATGAGATGCGGTGCGATTTTCGCTTCTAGCGTCTTATATATGCGTGTTTATCATTGTTTAGAAATCTTCTATGTAAACAGTGACAGACTATCATCACTGTCTTGTCCGTATATTGTTTAATATGTTGTAATTGACATCTTTGATAATGGCTTAAGTAAGCCAAAATCTTAGATCTTACTAAAAAAAATATGGATCACTATTGTGAATTTCTTTCTTCTTTCAACGATAATGTTATTAAACTTATCAGATGTTACGAAAAAAATTTACATAAAATAAATAGGCAACATTTGTCTATATTATTTAATGAAACATGTATGTATATATATATATATATATATATATATATATATATTATATATGATAGCACTAAGACCATTCTAGGATCCCTCATATGTACTAATTACTTACCTGTATGTGTTCTTCGATGTGCTTTTAAATGTGAACTTTTTGTATAAACTTTATTGCAGCCTTCAAAGTCGCATCGATGAACCCTTCGCTTTTTCGAACTGTCGGGAAACGTGTCACATGTAAGTGGGGTCACAAACTGCGCCTTTGATGTTGTTGTTACAACTTGAAGTGACATGGACGAATCCATTGCTTTGTTATAATGTCTATAGCAGAAACAAAAAAGAAGTTAAAAACATTATGTGTATATATATATATATATACATTGCATATACAGACACACAGAGTCACATACATATATACATACATATATATTATTTTTATTTACAGAAAAATTACTTTGTATCAATTCTTGTTATTTATATATCTTACTTATTATAAAACACAGATTATGTTTGTGTGTGTGTCTGTACGTTTATATATTGGATCGGATTTCCTACATTTTTCAACTGATTTCAACAAAACATCACAGGACTACGTAAAATTACCTTGCGGTGGTTCTAACAGCGCCAAAAATGGGAAAAACACAATTGTTTTTGCATGAAATCAATTTGAAAACATGATTAAGAGGCATCATGAGAATGAAAGGGGGACAACTCATATCGAGTTATACTTATTATAAAACCCAGGTTGTTTGTGTGTGTCTGTGTTCATTTATATATGGGATCGGATACATTTTTTAACTGATTTCAACAAAACTTCACTTTTTTGTTTTGGCAGGTAGTGTTTCTTATTGTCTTGCACACTTTTTTCTTCATTTTTACATTCAGAATGCTTTAAAAATTCCATTTACAAGACAATTGTTTATAATAAAATTCTATTCAATCAGTAGACTCATAATGATTGAAAACAATGTTTTTGTTTGAGTTTGACCAATTCGTAAAAAAAACAACAACAAAAAAAAAAAAAAAAACTAATTAAGACATGCGTGTCCGTCAACCTTAAACAATAATCTTTGTGAATTTTATTTTTCAGTCTTTATGATGGTCGTTACTTGATCTATCTCTTACTGTTACATCCCCGGGCAACGCCGGGCTCTACTGCTAGTATATATATATCTCTCATTGAATATGACAGACATTGAATACAACATAATATATATATATATATATATATATATATATATATATATATATATATATATACACACACACACACACACACATATATATACTCACATATACATAAATATATATACAAACATATATACATAACAAATTAATTTTCCAATAAACATAACAATTTTACCTTAGAAAAATGATGAACAGAACAATTTTTTGATTAAGAAAAAACAAGACCCTGATGACGACATCGTGTTAATGTTAAAAGTACTTGGAAGAAAATAAGCAAGCATCAATATGACAATTTTCTTTCTTCCTTTAATAAGGATACTAAGAAACTTGTCCATGATCATGAGAAAATCCTATTATAAATATTTAGACAAAACTAAATTATTTGACAAACATTTAATGACATGTTGCATATTTACTATTCTCTGGTTACCTCCCTTACATTGTGGACAATTGTTTACAAAAGAACCATAACTAGAAAGGATAACTTAAAAAAATTTTGAATAGTCATAACAAAGCACATTCAGGCGTGTTTACAAAAATCACCAACACAATGATCATAGTTACACTAAGTTTGTCTTTGCAATTCACCCCTCTGAAGATGATCTTGCAGGAGACTAAAAGTACTTGGGTTAACAAAAACTATGGTGCCTTACTTGATAAATGTCAACTGAAGGAGCTAATTCCAGAACTAGAAAGAATTATTATAAATATAAATAGACATAATATGTCAAGATTATTCAATGAAACATGCTTGAATGTGTGTGTGTGTGTGTGTATGTGTGTGTGTATATATATATATATATATATATATATATATATATATATATATATTAGATGTATATAGATTTAAATAAAAATACATACACACCTTATAAAAACCCAATACCAATCCTTTATATATACACTCTAAATCAAATCACCCCCATCTATAATTAAGCATATACCGTTATCTATCAGTAAAAGAATAAGTACAAATTCAGCAAATGACAAGATTTTCAATAAGCATATCAATTCCTGTAACAAAGCTCTGAAAGAGAGTGGATACAAAAACCCCAAAAAATGAAAATGGAAACCATAGAAAAAACAGATGTAGAAAAATTTGGTATATGCCCCCATACAATCAAATGGTAAAGAACAAATTAGGACAAAAATTCCTCGCATTAATAGTCAAGCATTTTCCTAGTGAAAGTAAACTAAGTACTATTTTCAATAAAAACACACTAAAATTGAGTTACAGCTGTACGGAAAAATTATTAAGAAACATAATGTTAATATCTTAAATAAACACTTATACCAAAACCAAAAAAATTTAGACAATGGAAAAATAAAAATAAAAACAGATTAAGATAAACAAAAATTATGTAACTGTAGAAACCCTCATAATTGCTCTCTACAAAATAAATGTTGCACAGAATCATTAGTATACCAATGCAATATCTCTTCAATTGAAAATCCTGAAAACATAAAAATATATATAGGTTGCACTAGCCATGATTTCAAAAAAAGATTCAACCAACATCAAAGTTCATTTAGGATAAATAAAAATAAATATAAAAATCAAACATCTCTCTTGAAGTACTTCTGGCACCTAAAAGAATCAAATAAAACACCTACAGTAAAATGGAAGTTAATAAGAAAAGCTAGAATATGCAGGTCATTAAATGACCCAAGTCCTTTGTGCATACATGAGAAACTATATATTACTAAGTTTATAAAAAATAAAAATTTACTGAATCAGAGAAATGAAATAGCTATTTTATGCTGTCATTGTCAAAAATTTTCCTTAAATAACATTTAAAAAGGTAATATACATACTTATATTTAATGTGAAAAAATAATTTTATATGCTGTAAGTAATTCTATTATATTAACTTGTATATAAAAAAGAAAAAATATAGTCTATTAAAATAACAGTGAAAATATTTAAAGTATTTAAAATTGTAGTTAAAACGAATTCTAACCTAAACATCTTTTAAAATTGTAGTTAAATAAAACGTATTCTAATCTAAACACCTCTCTTAAAGTACTACCGGCACTTAAATGAATCCAATAAAACACCTACAGAAAAATGAAATTATGATAAAAAAGCTAGAAGATATAGGCCATTGAATGACCCATGTCCTTTGTACATACATGAGAAACTATATATTACTAAGTTTATAAAAAAATAAAGTTTACTAAATCAGAGAAATTAATTAGCTATTTTTGCTGCAATTGTCATAAATTTTACTAAAATAAAATTTAAATATAAAATTTTTAAATATTAAGACCTGGTAATATACATATTTATACTTGATATGAAAAAATAATTTAACTTACTGTAATTAATTCTAATACATTTACTTTTTTTAAAAAGAAATATAGTCTATTAAAATTAACAGTGAAAATATTTTAAAGTTGTATTTAAAATTGTAGTTAAATAAAGCGTATTCAAACCTAAACATCTCTCTCAAAGTACTACAAGCACTTAAAAGAATCCAATAAAATACTTACAGTAAAATGAAATTAACATAAAAAGCTAGAGGATGTAAGCCATTGAATGACCCATGTCCTTTGTACTTACATGAGAAACTATATATTACTGGATTTATATAAAATATATAAAAAATAAAAGTTTACTAAATCAGAGAAATTATTTAGCTATTTTTGCTATCATTGTCAAAACTTTTACTTATATAATATTTAAATATAAATGTACAAAAAAAAAAAAATTGTTACCTAATAGTATACATACTTATACTTGATGCGAAAATAATTTTACATACTGTAAGTGATTCTAATACATTTACTTGTTTTAAAATGAAATATAGTATATTAAAAATTAAAAGAAATTTTTTTAAAATCATAGTTAAATAAAACGTATTCTAACCTAAACACCCGTCAAAAATCTTTAAGTATACAAATAGAAAAAAATGCTGTAAGAATTTTTGCCGTTAACAATAAAATTTCTAAAAAAATCCAGATGACATACATTTAACAGATGTCAGAATTCATTGAAAAATACATCCCTACCCCTACCAAAACGTAACTAATAACTGATACATCAAAATACAGACATAATGAACATGCAAACACGCCTTGTCTGGTTGAATTGGATTTCTCTGTATCCTTGGAAACATGAATTATGATTTTTGCTGTTTCTTTAAAACCCAGTAATTTTAAAAGTTACTCCAAAATTTGCTTTAGGATGAAATGGAACTAATGTCTTTAATTTTATTACGAAATTAAATTCGAAGCTTTTAGCTTCCATTTTTGAAACATGGTTAGAACTGTGTAGCGAAAAAAAAACATATTTTAAATCAATTAATTTATAATATATATATATATATATATATATATATATATATATATATATATATATATATACACGCACACACAGACACACAATTTGAGCTTTGCTAAACCAGAAGTTTTCTGTGGCTCAATGGTCATAGTACATCAGGCTAAATGATGGTTCCATATAGGATACAGGGTTGTAAATTCAATTAATACTATTTAATTAAAAAAACAGAGCATTTACTCAAATATATCCATAAAAAATGTATAAACAGAATATATATATATATATATATATATAAGATTTTTATAAATATATTTTAAAAAATTATCCTTGCACTACCAATGGACAAAATTATAAGAATATGTCATCTCATTACAAACCAATATTTCACTTTCAATGTGAATTTTAGACAGAAATTTAGCCTATCAATGGGTTCATTCACTCAGTAGAGTACTGGCATGTATTCCCTAGAATTTTTAGAATCCAGCTCCTTTCTGCATATTTTCCCAAAAGATGCAATATATTTTGTATACATTAATATATCTGCATGACACATCACTACCAGAACTTGATAGGTTAAACAACATAGAACATGCAATTGATTTCACCTACAAGACAGAAGCAAACTAAGCTTTGCCATATCTCAACATCATGTTAATATGTACACATAAGTATATACAACTAAAAATCTAACAAAAACTACAAATAATAATGATCTTTTGCTCCCATCTCAACAATAAAATCAGATCTGGAGTAATCATAGGATTATATTTAAGAGCCCTTAGAATCTGTATCCCCCAATTCCTACCCGAAGAAGAGAAATATACTGAAAATATTTTCAACCTCAACCAATACCTGAATTATTTTCTGCACAATTCCAAACACAAAACCTACAAAATCCACAGATCATAATAATCCAACAACCACACAAAAGTAGGTATGTGATCCTACTTACCAACTCCATAAATCCTGCCATCAAAAATAACTTATCCAACTATAACCTAAAATTCATAAACTTCTTCTATGTATTGTGTTCTCTCATGACATTGGCGATCATGGCTCTCCACAATTTCCTATCCTTTGTAGCTCTTAATAAATTTTGTCTTTCACTTATCTTTCCTAAATCCTGTTCTACCAATCATTTAATCAAGCTCATTCTACTTTTCTTATGTGCCGTGTCCCTTCAGGACATTGGTGATCATGGCTCTCCACAATTTCCTGTCCTTTGTAGCTCTTAATAAATTTGGTCTTTTTTATCTCTCCTAAACCCTGTTCTGCGATCAATCTACTCGAGCTCACTCGGTAGACAATGCATTGTTTTCCTCTGCCCTTCTTGCCTTCAATCTGCCCTGTGGGGATCAGATTTTCTAAACCCTCTTTCCTCATTATGCACACTAGAAATTTCAACTGTCCCTTCCTGAGGTTTTGCGTCCATTTTCTCTAAAACTTTGTCATTGCTCACATGTTCAGTTCATGTTATCCTCAGCATCTTTCTGTAGAACTGTCACTTCTTCATCTTTGAGAAGATTGTCCAGAAATCACTGCCATACTGGGGGACAGATATCATGCAACAGTTTAGTAACTTTTCTTTATTTCTAGTGAAATTTTATTATTTAACAACAACAACTCCAAAACAATAAGAGATATATTTAGCAGCAAATGTGTGAGTAACAACAAGATAGGGAGCAGGAATATATAAAATAATTTGTACAAAATGGTGTACATTGGTGAAACATCCAGAAATCTCAAAAAGAAAAAAAAAAAAGAAAAAGATAATATGAACACTGTAGTGATATACAGCATAACAACACTTTAAATGCACTGGTGGTTGACCATAATATATCTGACTACAATTTTGATTTAATAAAAGCCAGTCTGATCAGGAGAGAAAAGGATTGCCCAAGAAGAAAATACATTGAGCTAAAAGGAAGCTAATTTCACAATTCTTAACAATAACCTTAAAATTAGGACAATACATAATATCAATGATCATAACAAAACCAAAAATAACACAATACGGTATACGAGGTAACAAAGAAAACTGATCTACTTGGAATGGGTATAAATGACACGAATGCATTGAACGGATGTCATCATTTGTTGGAAAAGGCACATCTACCCTACCTATTTTTGAAAGTAACTCATATTTTGATACAATAGTTGACAGTGAAAATGAATACCCCCACCACCCCTTGTTAATATGATTGGATTTCCTCATATCTTTAGAAACTAATATTATGAATGTAAGTGCTTATAAAACTCAGTAAATTTGAAAATAAGTTATTCCAAAATTTGCTTGAAAATGGAACAGGACTAGGGACTTTAAATTAATTCTATAATTGAATTTGAAGTTTTTAGTTTGTTTTTGAAACATGGTAATTCCTGTGTAGTGATGGAACCATATTTTTAAATTAGTAAATTTATATTATTTATGCTCTGTAGATTTGCATTGAGCACTGTTTTGTAAAAATAAATTAATTAATAAGAACACTGGATTATATATCTTATTGTTCTTTCTCTTTATTATAATATATATGTGTGTGTATTAATATATATATATGTGTATATGTATACATTAATATATGTGTGTGTGTATGTGTGTGTGTGATGGACTCTCATCAAGTTTCATGAATGAGGTTCCGACAACCATGAACTAATTATCTGCATGTCTATGAAGGGCATGAATTTTGAGACCGGTTCAAGAAAAAACCACAAACAGTACAGGAGAATGTATTGTATTCAAGTGCAGCAGAAACACTGTTAGCTGCATTATTTTGCTTTTGTGTTTCACGTAGTTGATTGATGCTTACTTCTTGATGGTGCATTATTCCTGAATGCCAGCAAGAGCAACTCTTCATAGCTACCTCTTCAAAGTTCTTGAATGGAATGTTGATGCAAGAAAGGTTGCTTTTCAGTTTATCTTTATACACAAGCCAAGGTCTGCCAACATTTCTCTGACTACTATGGAGTTTAATAAAGTATTTTGGTATGCGATCATCACTCATCCTTGCCACATGGCCAGCTTAACATAATCGTGATTGCATTATGAAAGTCTCGATGGTACCAATCTTGCATTTCTCAAAAAGGTTGGCATTTGACACTCTATCATCAAACATTAGACCACAGATTGTATGGAGACAACCTTTATATAAGACATCTAACTGCTTCATGTGCCATCTATAAGGTGTCCAAGTTCCAGAGCCATACAAAAGTGTTGACAAAATGACAGCTCTGTATACTTGGCTTTTAGTGCAAAGCTTTATTCCCCTTTTATCCCACAATCTATGATGCAGTGGACCAAAGGAAGGATTGACTTTTGCAATGCAATTAACAATCTCATCATCAAGCGATGCACTTGAATTTACCGTGCTTCCGAGGTATTTGAAAGATTCCACATACTTGAGATTTTTTTCTATCAACTTGCAAAGGGATCCCTCAGGAAACTTATGAACAGCGTTCTCTGCTTCATACCTCCAATTTGCTTCAGTGTCGGGCAAGGTTGATGAACAACTTCAGTTTTCTTGGTGCTGATAGTAAGTCCAAATGCCTTGGATGCCGCAGAAAACCAGTTGAATAAATCTTAAGCTTCCTCTAAAGAGTTAGCTACAAGGGCAGCATCGTCTGCAAAAAGTAGATCGCATATCATTCTGGTATGCAGAAGTGTTTTGGATTTTGGTTAAACAGTCCTCCATTAGTTTGAAAATGAAATTAAATGCCAGTTTTTGTATCCTGAAAAGCATACCTCAGCATCACCAAGAAGAACAGGGCAAACAAAACAGGTACTATGACAGAGCCTTGCTTAGTTCCATTAGTGACATCAGATGGATTAGAACCATCAGATATAACACTAGCTTGTATACCAACATGAAAATGAAGTTGTCAGGAATACCAAGTTCCTTTAGAACTTTCCAGAGTGCTTCTCTGTTTACAGAATCAAAGACCTTACTAAGGTCCACAAATACCATAAATAACTCCTTGTTTTGCTCACAAACTTTGCAACCTGACGTAGGGCAGAAATCATGTTGATAGTGTCACGACCAGAGTGAAACCCACACTGAGATCCAGGGTAGAAGACGTCGACAATGTGTTTTATAATTCTGTTGAGGATGAGCCTTGCCAAAATTTTTCCATTGATAGACAAAAGTGAGATGTCCTTATGGTTATCGCATACTGTGTTTTAAGACCTTTTTTCTTGTAGAGGTGTTGCACAAAGAATCCTGAGGAACATGGCCTGATTTCCAAATTTGAATGAACAGATTGTGCAGTAGTTTAGAAAGTGTAAGCCTTCTATATTTGTAGATTTCAGCAGGGATAGCATTCTCACCAGGAGCTTTTCCTGAAGATATCTGCTTGATAGAAGCTTGCACTTCCAGAAAAGTGAGTTCCAGAGATAACTCGGGAATTTCAGGATATTGTGTTACAGTGGACAGAGCTTCATTATCTCTGACTGAGGTGCTGTTGCGCACTGTTTCAAAATGATCTCTCTAGCACTGAAATATGGCTTTTTTATCAGTTAGGAGAGTATCCCCATCATTGGAGAGACACCAAACTTTTGGGGACCATACACTGCTTTTAAACCATCATAAAAAGCTTTTGAGTCCTTTTTGTCAGCAGCCATTTGGAGTTGAGCAGCCTTGGCTGACCACCAATTATCTTACTTTTGTCTGAGTACACATAGTACTCTTGCTTTACATCCTTTGTAGTTGGCTTGTTTTGACTGACAGTTTTTGTCATTTACCCAGATTGTATGATACTTATGCATTTCATCAATCAGTTTTTGGACTTCTGTATCATTTTCATCAAGCTGATCTTGATGTTTGTGCAGAGGAAGTCTGAGAACTTCTAGAGAGGCAGCACGAGTTGCTTTGTGCAATGCCTTCCATGATGATTCAATGTCAGCAGTGATATTAACTGCCCGGAGAGAAGTGTCCAGTTTATCAGAAATATCGGCTTGCACTTGATGGTTTTTCAGCAATGAGACATTAAGGCATTTTGGTACGGGTGACTTTTGTAACCATTTATGTTGACTTTGCTGCAGAGCAGACCATGGTCAGAGATGTATCAGATGACATGAAAAGAGCATGTGATGAGAAAGTCTCGAACATCTCTCTGCTTGCTGATGACAAGAAGATGCTAATCTTTCAATCTGGGATATTCCGACCATGAACAGTACTGAGAACATAAAGGGTCACTTCTACAATCAACTTCAGAATGTGACATCTACCTGTGATCATAGGGAAAAATTAGTTCTCTTGAGGGACTTCATACATGGAAAGGCGTCAATTGTTGTCACAGTCTTGGGCAGATTAATTCTAATGGTCTGCAATTACTCTCTAGGTGTAAAGAATTTGATCTCAGTATCAAAACCACACCCTTTCTGCAGCCCATGCCACAAGTCCTCATGGATGTGTGTATATGTATATATTAATATATATATATGTGTGTGTGTACAGTACCCATACCTGATTTCTCCACTAGACCTGAAGCTCTACTGAATGATATGTGCATAACTGTATCACTTGTCTCAGACAACGTTTCTAAATTAAACTTCCATAAGGCAATTGAAAGTGATGGAATACCTGCCATAATCCAAAAGAAATGTGTTCCTGAAATGGTCCAAGTTCTTTCCAAACTCTACAACTATTGACTCACTGTTTCTTGCTTTGCAAGTTTGTTGGAAGCTTTCTGTAGTTCCTGCTTTTAAGAATTCTGGAGAACCTTCTGACTCTTCTATCACCACATTAGCCTCCTATTGTTCTTTGGCAAAATATTTGAGTCTTTAATCAATGCTAAAGTGCTTAAGCATCTTAACTCTCATGACCTACTTGCTGAAAAAAAAAAAAAAAAAGATGGATTCCATTTTGCCCAGTCTACTACTTAATAATGGTGAGGCTTCTGCTGTGGTTCCATAAATCTCAAAGACATTTGATAAGTTTTGGCATGCTGGTCTTCCATATAAGCTTCAGGGCTATGGTATTACAGTATGATTGTTTGATTTAATTTAATCATTCCAAATCAAATTGTGAAATGAAGGTTGTTCTGAACAGGCTTGCTTCCAATCCTTTTACACAAATGCAGATGTCCCCCAAGGTTCTATCCTGAGCTCTACACTTCAATGATCTTCCTTGTTGTGGTAACTTGTATATTCCAATGTAACAGTATATAATAAATATCTATTGCTCTACTCTTGTATTGAGCCCTATTCTGAATTAATGTTATGAATGTATGAATTTATATTCTTTTCATTCTTTCACATTTGGATATATATATATATATATATATATATATATATACATACACATACACACACACACACATCTATATATATCTATATATATATGTATGTATATATACACAGATCAGGTTTTCGTTCTGATGAGCTGAATATATACACACATACATAATATATTTGAGAGTTTAGTAAAATTTTAAAATGTTGTTAGAAATATGTTCATAGAACAAGCACTTTTTAGAATTTAAATTTGTAGAACTAATGAGTGTTGGGACATAAGCAAAGTGTGACATGTTTTTTTTTTAGATATATTTGAGGATGCAGTCTCTAAATTTATAATTATTTTTATTTATTGATGGCTGTTTTTGTTGTATTAGTATTGCTTCAAGGATCTTAACTTTATTTTTACCATTTGATTTTACTAGTAATTTGCTATTGTTTGTGAGTAGCTGTCTAATATTACTATGATCCTTATGCTGTTTATTAATGTAATGTTTGCTGGCATTATGGTCCAGTAGGTGGCAAGTGAGTCTTTGTGAAAGTGTGCTTGTGGTATATCCTATCTAAGACATTTTTGCAAAGAAATTTTCTCTGAGTGTTTAAGTATATTCGTACACAACATTAGTCTTATATAGGGGGTTAGAAGTTGGGAATATACTATTTTTAATAACTAAGTTACTAGTTTTCTATTTTTTTGTAGTAAATAAATAAATTGTATAACTGGCTTTATATATCTATGTGTATTGATTTTTATTGCTGCTTCATCTTTATTGAAATTGTGGTGCATTTGATTTTGGTAATATATGTATGTAATATATATGTTTTTGGTAATATATATATATATATATATATATATATATATATATATATATATATATATATATAAATAAATAAATAAAAGAAAAACAGACCACTTTAAGGTACCGTTATAATAATTTATTTCACCAGAGTCCTTTTAAAGGATGCCGGATCATCAGATAGCACTTCCATTTTTTGGGAAGTGCTATCTGATGATCTGGTGTCCTTTAAAAGGACTCTGGTGAAATAAATTATAATAATGGTACCTTAAAGTGGTCTGTTTTTCTTTTATATATTAGCTCTGAATTTACATTGAGCTCTCAGGATTTCATTCTCCTTGGGATAACCCATATGGATTACCAAGCCTTCATAACTTAACTAAATATATATATATATATATATATATATATAGATAGATAGATAGATAGATAGATAAGTAATGTGCACTGTGGTGTAATGGATATTGGCTCACAGTGAGAACTTGGAGAGCTGAGATTGAATTCCAGTCAAGTTCATTAGATTCACTTGTGCATAAATACCCTTGAGAAAGGTTTGAATCTATCTATTCTCCCCCAGCTATGGGTTGAATAGTAGGACAGACTGGATTCTTTAGCTTTGGTTGGCAACCAGTCTACTGCAGAAAGAAATGGCAATCTATTATGGGGAAAAAAATCTGCCTTGATAGTCATGTATTGAAAGATACATGATCACCCAAGTGTCTATCATGTTCAGCACTTTACTGACTGATATATGTATTTCAAAATAGAGGCCAAAATTTAAACTAAAATTTCCACTCAACACATTACACCCAATGATATAAAAACAGATTCAGAACAAAGAGTGGACTGTCTGAAAATGCAGGAGTTCTGAAAAGATAATTTTTCAGACCTGAAGTCAGTAGACTACACCAAGGATTTTGATTAAGCAACTAACAAGAACACCCAGCCCAACATCATTACCCTCAAGGATTTTATCAGGAGTTGGCTAAAAGCTCCAACAAATTTCACGTTTACACTTGTGCTGCTTTTTGAGATCATGTTGAAATTGTAATTCTCATATTAAATAGATTTGTCTTAATATTATCTATGAGTTTTATTAATATAATTTAGTATTTAAAAAGCCAATTTATGCATAATAAAACAATTTTGAAAGTTCCTGTAGAAATTCTGCTTACTCATCACATTTGTGTATGTATATATATATATATATATATATATATATACATGCTAGCATTAAATCATGTCATTGTGGCCGATGATTTGAGCATACTGGTATTCTTAAAAGAACTGTTGATCACATCAAATTATACACTTTCTCCCAGAAAATGTAACTAAAGTCTGTTCAATATAGTTGTAGTATAAACATTTATGGGTGTTGAATAAACACAAATGTGCATGCACAGGTGTTTGTCATCCTCACACAGGTGTGCTCAGAAAGTGAGTAGCCTGATATATATCAGTGGGCATTGAGGTCAATACCTAGCACTGACAACCTGTTTCATGCTAAAACACAACAATCATCAGGCCATGCATTGAAACAGATTGTCACTGCTGGGCATTGACCTTAATATACACTTTTATATTTACAACACACTATTTCTGATACTGAGCACTTTAACCCATAAATATTCCATACCTTAAAAACTATATTTTTATTATATTAGCTTTGGCTTTTGAAACATGGTAATTCCTGTGTAGCAATGGAACCATATTTTTAAATCAGTTAATTTATAATATTTATGCTCTGTAAATTTACATTGAACCTTTTTTTTTGTAAAAATAAAAATATCAATAAGAACACCAGATTATATATCTTACTGTTCTTTCTTTTTATTATAATATGTATATATTTTTATCATATATATATATATATATATAAATAAAAAAAAAGAACAGTAAGATATATAATCTGGTTTTCTAATAGATATTTTTATTTTTACAAAATAGTGCTCAATGTAAATTTACAGAGCATATATATGTATATATATATATATATATATATATATATATATATATATATATATATACATATATATATATACTCGACTCTCCTGTCGAGTTTCGACGTATGAGGGTCAAGCAGATCAGTTTCCAGGAAACCGACAGCCCGACAACGGCACATGAGATTTGATTATATTGATGAAGATTTCGTGCAGGACCATCCACACTTTTTGAAGAGCTGAATACAGAGAGCTGGTGCACTAAGTGCCACAAGGTCCCCAAATGACCCTCAACAGATTTTGAATTCAGAGTTGTCTTTCTCCTAGACCAGTTGCCATCCAGGGCTATAGAACCCAATCTGTCCTGCTATTTACCCATAGCTGGAAGGAGAAGAAGAGGATTCACACCTTTCCCAAGGGTATTAGCACATAATTGAATATAATGGATTCGACTGGAATTTGAACTCAGCTCCCTGATTCCTCAATCCAAGCCGCTATCCATTACTCCACCATGCCTCCTACAATACACCCCCCCAAGTACTTTCCATAACAAAAGTGATTTTCACTGTTACAGTGCATTTCTTGCCTCATTTAATTTTAATATAGAAGAAAATATTTGTGAATATGATGGTTTATAAGAAAAATAAGCAGACATAATGTCTGTAAGTTATAAATCAAACATACCTGAAAGAATTTACTGCCTAACTACACAAATATATATGCTGTGTATCTTGTGCTTTTTATTAAGTATTTTTACATTGTCTTTTGCTATCTCAATCTGCTTTCTCACAAGGTTATGCTTGAATCCCCAAGTGTTGGTGCTGTGAAGAGCTGCTGTATCATGTAGTTTAAAATGTATATTTAGCCAGCAT